>CAJHNH020001131.1:57500-158209 GCA_905116865.2 Candidula unifasciata
TTCACCAGCTGTACACTCTGGCGGAAAGTTCTGGTCGCTCGTCCACTACTGAACTGCAGTCCTGCTCCAGAACCTGAGCGTTGCGTGTGCATCAGTTTTACAGATCTCATTCTTTTGAATACAGACTGTTGGTTCCTTGCCTCTCCGGCAGATGCACTCCAACTTCAAAGGAAGCTCCCCAATTAGTCGACTCTTACGACATGCTTTTGGAGAGGCAGTGGGTCTATTCTGGTTTTCCCCTACAATGGGGCCCCGGAACCCACACGGGGGGACTGTGAAATGAGTTTTTATTCTGAATGGAAAGGTCCAGTAATCCATTGCCAGAGTTCGCGAGATCAATGTTGCCACTTTGGATATTTTACATCCAGATTTAGATGTTTCCCCTTGCATTTAGATGGCGTTTTTGACGTTTAGATGGTAGATGTTTTCTAGATGTTTTTCATTGGGAGTGAATTTATCAAACCTAACCTAAGAAACAGGATGCATTTTGACCTCTTAAATGCTATCTTGACAATACAATTCGGCCTGATAAGAGTAGGGAAAGGCTGTTCCGTTCATCAGCTCCCTGATTGAGTATTAAAAGAAATTGGAACAGCTAAAGCATACCAGTCATTTTGGATGTAAAGCTTCAACTTCATCATCCAAGCAAAGTTTATCCTGTGGATCTTGCAAGGCAGACTTCAGTAAAGATTTCTGACTCTTTCCATTTGGATGATTTTTCTAGATGTTTTCCATGCAAATTTAGATGTTTTAAGATATTTTTTGACTACGTTTTGGATGTTTTTTGTCGAAGAAAAGTGGCAACACTGTGTGAGATGCTGTAGTCGATTTTATTGTAAAGGCGTCGATGAAGTAAAAACAAACGTAAAGGGCCCTTTTCCAAAGGAGAATTGAGCGCGTGAGACTAGTCCTAAATTTTAAAGACCATAAAAGAGTGGGAATGTGGTTACCATCACCACCGCGTTTACTTTCGAAGACTTTTCTTGGTAGCTATTGAAGGCTGGGTCGACATGGGAGTTGCACCCACGATTGCTGATCTGCAGGTAGCGTCTGCGGACTGGGAGAAGGAAATCTGGTTCAGATGGTCAGCTATGTTTCTTACAGTCTGAGCGATCCGTCTCTGTTAAACTGGAGGAACGGCGGTTGAGGAGAAGAGGGAAGGTTTGAGCAGCGATACGAGCAATAAGGATTGGGGCAGAGAAAACGAGAGAGAAACGACAGGCACATAGGAACACTAGTAATACAATACTTAAAAAAAAGAAAGGCATACAGAGACACTGCTAGCCGAGGGGTAAGGATTAGCCGCCATAACCTACCCCCCTCAACACCACACACACACACACACACACTTTCTCTTTTTCTATGTCCCCACCAAGGTTGCAAATATTGTTTTTCGAACAGTACCATATGGTTTTCGAAAAGGTACAAAAACCATGAAAGGTACACAATTTTACATTTGTAACTTAAAATCCCATAAAACCTCTCTTTAAAAAAAAAGCTACACACAAAGACACACACACACACACACTAACTAACACACACACTAACACATACATACATATATAAATTTGCGTATATTTATTTAATCACAACTGAAATTCTTTGTTCACTATATCATTGCTGTGCCCAACTCCCAGCTCCCCCCCCCCCCCCAATCCCCTCTCAGTGCGTTGCACAGCTGCATCTGTGTGCTGAAGCTAAAACTTTTTTTTAACCCAAAATATTGTCAAATAGAAAGAAATCTTTCTACAGCTGCAGAGGAATGAGATAATGCCAAAAGACTACGCACAGTTTCATAAAACAAAGGTTTCCTGATATTTATTTCTAAGACACCGTCTGGTTTTGAAACTGGGTAAAATATATGGGGTATACCTTACATAAAAAGGAATTCAAACTCATGCTTGTTGCGTCCACAGGCAGGTGAGCTAGCCATCGGAACTGTCTGCTCCAAGACTAAGAACACATGAACTTGTTGTTAGAACTAATTTACGGACCGAAACAAATGAAGCGGAAGTCAAGTTTACCGAGTCACACCAGGCAGAGCCGGTATTTCCCCACAGACGAGTAGCAGCACCAGAGAGAAGGTACAATAACGAATCCAGGGAGAAAGTACAATTTTCTGCCACTAGAACAATTGGACTACGGACTGGGTTACTTATTTGCTTGAATAGACCGCAAAATCAGAAGTCTAGCTGTTTGCTCGGTCTCTTGACTTCCTTGTGGAAACCTGGGGTTACTAATTTAAGTCGGGGAATGGAAATTCACAATTATAATCACAGGAAGGCCAAATTTTGTAGGTTTATGAGTTAAGTGGTGTTCCAATGTAAGTTTGAATTACGACTTATCACATCAGTGTGTACATGTTGAAGATTAGGCCATGATACTTATGTTTTGTCATGGGTTTTTTGGCAGCTTTCCGATTTTCCACTCGATATTGTTATATTATGCCTTGAGGAGTGATAGGGCTCACAGCCCATGGGGATGGCGATTGTGACTAGCAAGACCGGCCCGCATTGAGAAAAGTCTTCCACAGTTGTAGCAAGAGATTTCAGGACCTCTCTCGCTATCCGTGTTTTCCGCGTCGTTCATCTGAGACGCTGAGCTCTCATCCTTTGTGCGGTCATTTCCTCCATTATTCTCAAGCCATTCCTGGTGTGCCCGTTCTACGCATCACCGTGCATGACATTTTGTTCGCACGAATCCACCTCAACACATGAATCCGTCAGGATATAAGAGGTAGAATTCCTTATTACAAAAAATAAACGTAAAGCACTCTTTTGATACCTGTAGCACATCAGATTCCGATAGAGTCTAACGTTAGACCACTCGATGGATGATGTGAGGCGGGAGCCTTTACTTCCTAAAATATTGCATATTACACATTTTAGACTACCTTAAGCTGCCAGGCTTGGTCAGTGTTGTTACAAAACAAAACGCACACAAAATCAGACACCTAAATGACGAAGCAAAGAACCTTCGGCCCAATAAAATACAGTCTAGTCCAATGATGGCTCTCAACCTTCCTAATGCCGCGAAGGGGGCTACACTCCCTCACGTTTTGGCGACCCCCAAACAATTATTTTCCTTTATAACTTAAATACATATGTGTTGTCCATGGTCTTTGGTGACCCCTGTAAAAGGGTCGTTAGACTCCACAGACACACACATGGTTCGCGACCGGCAGGTCGGCTTTGTCCGCTTCCAACCAGGGCTGCCGAAGTTGGTACTTTCGTACACATGTAGTACTTTCCGAGTAAAACTGTACTTTTGGTAACACAGTCGATGTTCTGTACGTTCAGTCATTGCGGTTTCGTGTTACTTTCAAAAGCCAGTATGGGTGTGCCACTTCAGTAAACTGACAGACGGTTCTCTTTCATGACTTTTCTCACAGTTTAAATTTTTTTTGTATTGACGCTGAAGCTTTTCTGGGTAGGTTTTATTTCAAAAGTATTTTGTCCCATTTCAGTAATACGTTTTTAATTTCCCTTGTCATTTTCGTAAAATGCTATATGAGTTCAAGTTCCCAGTATGACCGAGCATAAAAATATCAAACTTTAGTACGAATTTACTGGACAAGTGTCAAATAGTACCAAATGTGTACGGAAGTACCAATTTCGGAAGCCCTGCTCACGCTAGAGTATCCTATCCTGGGCTGTTGCTCTTCCCATGTTCTGTGCATTTTTCGTCTTCCTAATCTTCGGTCTGTGAGTCGCCGTGGCGGAGCGGCTGAACACTTGGCTCGATTCGGGAGGTCGTGGGCTCTCTCCCTGGCAGAGCCTGACTTTTTTCAAAATGACCTTGGCTCCCAAGTCGACCCAGCCTTGAGCGGGTACTGGGGGCAGTCCTAGAAAGTAAAGGCGGCCGGTGTGATGCTGACCACATCACCCAGCTTGTGCCGATTGGTCCATCAAATATAGGTCTAGCCCTATATGCCCTACGCCTAAAGGCGTGGAAGAGGGTCCTTTACTTACTCCTTTTTTTTAAACCTACTCTTCGGTCTTCTTCTCAAAGCATTATTTCTGCCCTTGTTCACATGACACTGCAGCACCTAGTGCAATGACCTTTTAGCTGTACTGTGTCAGATGTCTCTAATGTGTGTTATAGCCAATACCAGTATATTTTCCTCACCTCCTGATCCATGAAAATATGTTTATTCTTGTCGTGAACCTCCAAATTAGTGATCCTGACAAACTATACACAACTGACCACTTGTATACAGTGTATATAATAACGTGTACAGACAATTGTGCAGCGGGACGATGACCGGGGACTCTAATCGACAATCTACTTCTTCTTCTTCTCTTCCACCTTGTACCTCATAGAAGTGTCAGGGGGAGATGTAACGTTCGTCGATGAGCTCTGAAAAGAGCACTATTAAAACTGATGTTCATTTCTGTAAGGCTGTTCTTAATGCCATCACTCCATGTTTTCCGAGGTCTTCCACTCGCTCTATACCCGTTGTAACGTTTTAGTGTGGCTCGCTGTGGCAGATAGTACCAGGGCATTCTTGTTAGGTGTCCAAACCACTTCATTTGTTGTTCTTTGATGACCTGTAAGACTGGCTTTATTCCTAGCATTCGTCTGTTTCATGATTTCGTATTCTGTCCCTCCTTGAAACTCCTGCAGCTCTTCTAAGGCATTTCATCTCTGTTGTCACAATTTTACATTCATCGGAGGATGTAAGTGTCCACGTTTGGCATTGATAGCATAGTGTTGGCCAAAAATAGTTCTGATAAGATTCATTTTAGTACACAGCGGTATCTGCTTGTGTGTCAACAGGGGAGATAGTTGTTCCATTACTTGATTAGCTTTTGCACATCTCGAGCTAATTTCTATGTCCAGTTTTCCGTCGGATGTGAAAAATTTTTCCCAAATACTTACATTCTTCCGACAATCTATACTCACAGGAAGGTCAAGACAGACATGCAATCAGACTGGTTAGGGTCCTATATGAAGTGCAACTATCAACTGGCTGTTGAAGATAAGAATGCAGCTCCCATGAGGATGCCCCAAGTGCTATGGTGTTAGTTCTTGACCACAGTCCACTCAGCTGAACTTACTCTGTATGATTGGCAATGGTGCGCCTATAATTTATTGTCATCTTGCCAAGAACAGCAGTTGTTGAGTACATTCTTGTACTCGCTTCTACGAAACATCTCACTGCACAGATGACGTTGCACCTAGGGAGTTAGTTCATCTCATATGTTTTCAATTTTCTGTATGAAATTTATAACAAACTGAGATTTGGTTCATTACAAATGAGTTTATTTTAATCTAAATGTGGGCCGTCCAAATTAGTTTCATTCGGCTCCGTCTAATATCGTGCAGAGAATCTAATCTAAGAAACCACAATCTAGTTTGAGAAATTGAATACAGTAACATGTTATTTAGTATAATTTAATGTTATTTAATATAATGTAACGTAACTTATTATAAATCAATCAAAGCTGATATAAGAAGCATAAGAAAGCGACGAGAGATCTCAAACGACATGCATCAAGGTGACACCGTCCGTAACATCTGCATAGTTGAGTGAAGTGTATTTACTAAATAGAAAGTGCTGATTTACATTTACCAACATTACTGTAGCCTGCTGCAGGTAAGAACACGAATTAGCCATGCAAGAGTCAACATGATTTGTTTTCTTAATTCTGCTTATACAAACAAATAGGTAACACATTAGAAATGTGGGACTAGGAAAAAAGGGAAAGGAGTGGGTGGGGGGGGGGGGGGTGGGAAAGAGTGGAGGGTTAAAAAAAGGTGGGGGGGGGGGGGGGGTTGGAGACGAACTTCAACAAAAGAAGAAAAAAAATCCGCTAATTACGGAAAAAAAAAAAAATCATTGATATTAAACAACATAACGTTTCGCGTGTGTCCCGACTCCCTAATTGTTTGAAAACAATCATTGATGGGCTGTCCCCATTCCCCCTTTTCGATTTTACCCCTAACCAACATGACGTAAAAGTCGACCGATTAGGGGTCTTTTAATCAAAGTTATAGTGCATCTTCATGAGATTTGACGAACCAATAATCTGCACACATACAAACTGCATCAGTAAATTGGACGTTCATTCAAAACTCAAGCCCTGGAATACGATCAAAGTTAAAAAGGGGACGACCAAACAGAACTTTCAACTAGAGTGTGCAGCTGGTGAGCGCGAAAAAGTAATAAAAAAGTAAAGGACCCTTTTCCACGCCCTTTTTAGGCGTATAGGGCATATAGGGCTAGACCTATATTTTATAGATCAACGGCACAAGATGGGTGATGTGGTCAGAATCACGCCGGCCGCCTCTACTTCCCGGGATTGCACCCGGTACCCACTCAAGGCTGGGCCGACCTGGGAGCCAAGGTCACTTTTGAAGAAAAGTCCGTCTCCGCCAGGGAGCGAACCCACGACCTTTGAGCGCGAATAATAAGAAGAAAACAGCATACCTAATTATGTCAAGATCATAATACTAGGGAACCTATTTAAAAGAAATACAGCCGCACTAAAGGACATGTATAAGAAGACACGCAATAATCTGTTGCAAAATACGTGTCCCCAAACTTTACCAAAACTCCCCAAGCTCCTGTAATAAAGTAAAGTAAAGTAAAGGACCTTTTTTCCACGCCTTTAGGCGTATAGGGCATATAGGGCTAGACCTATATTTTTATAGACCAATCGGCACAAGATGGGCGATGTGGTCAGCATCACGCCGGCCGCCTTTACTTTCCCGGGACTGCACCCGGTACCCACTCAAGGCTGGGTCGACCTGGGAGCCAAGGTCATTTTTGAAATAAGTCCGGCTCCGCCAGGGAGTGAACCCACGACCTTCCGATCCGCGGCGAGCGTCTAGCCGCTCGGCCACGGCGACTCCCCAAGCTCCTGTACTGACCATCATCTGCAAGTGGTCGTAGAGTGCCCATGCTCCTATAATTTCATATTTTACAACTGCCTGCGTGCTGCTGCTTTCTTAAAGCAGCAAGTATGTTCGATCTTTGTTGGACACATTATTTGTATATCCGTAAAAACAAACAAACCATTTAGAAATTGACACATATCAGTGCATATTATGAGCAAATCAACAAGCCTTGTAAAGGTAAAAGCTAAAGTTGGGACATATTAACCAGCGTTATTGCACGCATAAGGGCTCTACCACGAATAAGGACAGCTGATGAGAAGTTGTCCCCCTGTGACGCAATCGAACGCAACTCCGCAGCTAAAGCCTCGTTCCTCCATCTACCCCAGAGTGTTAACTCTGGTACCCATTACCTAGAGGCTGGGTGAACCCCAGGAAACACACGGTTTCGAGAACCGGCGAGTCTCCTATTGACTGCCCTAACGCGGCCTTCCGAACAACGAACTTCGCTATCCGAAATCCACGCGCCTTGGTTTCTCGCACCAGTTAGCTCCAAAACACCTGCAGTGTAATGTTTTGCCAACTTCGACTTGGCGTTTGTTTCCTTTTTTCCCCACATATATCACAAATAAGGCACAACAAAAAGTACATCTCCGTTTACATAATAAGTGCTTTCCTACAGTCAGATTATTACCAACAGGGTGCATCCCAGATTTAAACAATATACACCAAACGGATACAGCATCATATATTTTTCAAAAATAGGCCCGACTTTTGGAAAAGACTGCAAAATCTGACTCCATCCATTAGGCTGAGTGTCTCTCTGCAAATCGGCAGGCCGCCGGTTTCCCACAAATCTCCGTAAAGCTAACCCATGACGTCAGCTACCAAGACAAACAGCTTAATAACAAATTAGCCACTGAAACTCTACACACAGTACAAGACCCCTAACAGAGTACAAAACACAATAAGGAGGAAGTGAATGGCGAGAAATGGTTTATCATACATCCATCATTGAATTCAAGCCAACTTTCTGCCCATCAAAATTACATCTTTCTTAATCCAAACAACCAGAAAAAGCCAATACAATTTCTCACAAACAGGGCACGCTTCCCAAGGGATGAGAGAGCATTTCTTCTACTAGTGAGCTGTAATGATCCAAGGCTGGAAGGCGTCTTTGTCGTTGGCGGTCTAGAATCGCCTTCTAACTTGTTCATCAATAAACCAACAGTATTGTACGTCTGACAGATCCGGCTTGCTTGGAGTGAAACGATGGCGCCACTTCTATGACTGCTGTACCCTCGTCACGTCCTCAGTGGAGTCATTGTGTATTAAACGGTTTTTTGTGTGGACCAAGTGGGTGGTCTCGTTTGGCTATGAGTCCTCTTTGGCAATGAGTATCGTTTGACGATGGTTAGTTTTGTATGGGTGGTATCCAGAGGCTGGGGGAAACTGAGTTCTTAGAAACCCATTTCACCCCCTCTCCGATCCCCGCAAGGAAACTTATTATTAAAATAAAAAAGACCTTAAGCTAGGTTTCCACTTCTCAGCTCCCACCTCCATCATATTTCTTAGAATATTCGGGGATGGGGGGGAGGGGAAGAGGCCTTCTCCTCGAATGTTGCGTGTGCGTGATTGTGTGTCCTATTATGCTTTAGCTGTTCCAATTTCTTTTAATACCCAATCAGCGAGCTGATAAGTGGAACAGCCTTTTCCTACTCTTATCAGGCAACATTTTAATGTCAAGATTGCATTTAAGAGGTCAAATTTCATCCTGTTTCTTAGGTTAGATTTGATAAATTCACTTCAAATGACAAA
Organism: Candidula unifasciata; assembly: GCA_905116865.2. Classification (NCBI taxonomy): domain Eukaryota; kingdom Metazoa; phylum Mollusca; class Gastropoda; order Stylommatophora; family Geomitridae; genus Candidula; species Candidula unifasciata. The sequence goes on from CAJHNH020001131.1 coordinate 66,159, forward strand.
CATCTAGAAAAACCCTCTACCATCTAAACGTCAAAACCGTCATCTAAATGCAAGGGGAAAATATCTAAATTTTGATGTAAAACATCCAACGTTTCAACACTGGATCCATCCTGTCTCTGTCTTCTAAAGCATGGTCATGGAATCATTCAGAGAGCACGAATGGGAAAAATGTTGTCTCTAACTCAGAGGTTCTTAAACTGGGGTGCCGCAAGCGTATGCCAGGGGTGCCAGGAACATATGCCAGGGGTGCCAGGAACATATGCCAGGGGTGCCGCGAGCCTATGCCAGGGGTGCCGCAAGCGTATGCTAGGGGTGCCGCGGTAATCACGTAAATTCTTGTAAACATTGTGAAATTAATAAACAAGGCATGTAGATACTTAAGAGTTGAAATTTGTCTTCCCTTGCCGCTTTTGAAAAGAGTTGCTTGTTTGTTTCCCACTCAGCCATGTTTTATACTACATAAAGTGCCAGGCGTTACTCCAAGAATTCTCCTCGTATTTATCTGCGACTGATCCTCAACCTGCATTCGCTAAGGGTGGGAACGAACAAGCACCGGAAAGGCAATGCGTTAACTACCATAGAAGTGTTGCTTACGGCAGCTTAGTTTTGTCTGACTTACAGAGATATCTGGAAGGCAATCATTCTGATTTAGTACATAAAACGCCGCGCGTTGTCGCTTCAGGCAGGATCATCAGTGATGGAGCGCATTTCTAGACATGAAAATGTAAAGGATGCAATTGACAATGCATTCAGACAGTTTCATTCTTCGCATTAAAGGCAAGTGAACATTCAATTAGCACTTTTTTTCTTCTTTCCCTAAGTACTCAAGCGCTTTAAGAGTAGTTGTGCTGCACAGTTTCTTTTTTATCGGACAAGGGTGCCGTAATGAAAAAAAGTTTGAGAACCCCTGCTCTAGCCACATCATCGCTTATGTTACCACCATCACCTCCATAATCAATTTGTGGTTGTGGAAAAAGCCTTGTTATCTCCTTTTTTCAGTATAATCAGTGTTAAGTATCTCCTCCTCTTGCTCATCATCATCATTATCATCATTATCATCATCATCATCACCATCATCATCATAATCATCCCGTATCACAGCGTGTCGTTGGGTCATCAGTTGCTACTGACTTATCAGCTCCCTCCACCTTTAACCGTCGGCTGCAATGGACTTTATGGTTGCTGCATATCTGAGGCCTGTCCATCAGTCAAGTTCTATATCTTGGTATTGCTTTTTTTTTTTGGGGGGGGGGGGGGGGTGTGTTTTGCCTGTTCTCCTCTGCCTCTCTAGTGAGCCCTGTTGTGTTGTTTATTGAGAGGCTGTTAGATCTCATTACATGTCTATACTTTTGCATCCCCCCCCCTTTTTGTTGTTGTTGTTGTTGTTGCTGTTGTTGTTGTTGTTGTTGTTCTAGATAGAAGAGGTTACCAACCTACAGGGAAATCATTTGGCGAATCTCGCGATTTGTGATGTAATCTTTATGATTTGCCACCAATTTTTCCAACAGATCTCATATCCAATCCTTGTATCTTGTGAGTTCTGCTGTTAAGGCCTACAAAACAACTCACGGTGCGTTTCCTGCTGCTACACAACATGACATGAACTGAGCTTTTCTTTTTACCCACCGGTAGCTTTCACACTTGATTTCTAGCCACATGTAGCTGTCACTGATTGTGCTCACTTTTTAGCGCAGTTCTGTTTGTCCCTTAATGTCATTATTTAGACCAGCGGTTCTCAACCTATGGGTCGCGTCCCCATTTTATTGGTCGAGCGACCCTTTCACAAGGGTTCGCCAAAGACCATCGAAAAACAAATATTCATTGAAATTATGAAGTAGCGACGAAAATAATTGTATTGTTGGGGGTCACCACAACATGGGAAACTGTTTTAAAGGGTCGCCACGTGAGAAACTGTATTAAAGGGTCGCCACATGAAAAACTGTATTAAAGGGTCGCCACATGAAAAACTGTATTAAAGGTCGCCACATGAGAAAATTTATTAAAGGGTCGCCACATGAGGAACTGTATTAAAGTGTCACCACAACATGAAAAGCTGTATTAAAGGGTCGCCACATGAGACACTGTATTAAAGGGTCGCCACAACATGGAGAACTGTATTAAAGGGTCGCGTCATTAGGAAGGTTGAGAGCCACTGATTTAGTCCTTTTCAGTCCATACACTACTACAGTTAAGTAATTAATGCTTAGCATATATGGAGTTTAAGAAACACTAATGTGGGACTGAAGTAGTGAATGTAGGTTGAGGGTTATTGTACTTGCAAACACTAGAATGTAACCCAGTTTCCTGTCACGGAAACTTCCAATCAGTTTGTTTAAACGTATTCCTGCCCGGCTCTCTAGCGGAATTGGCTAAACCGGATTTCGCGGAGACCGGGTGACGTACTCCTTGTGGTCCGGGTTCAATCCCGGGGGTAGGCAGGAAAGCCACATTTTCTCCCAGATTGACGGTATTTACAATGGAATCAAGGCCGAAAGGTTGCGATATCCATAATACCGAGCCTAAGGGTTAACAACTCATGGCTTCTGGATACTAAAACAAACTAACAAACAAACGTATTCCCGTATAAGAGAATATTGCCACATCCCAGGGACCTGACTCCCACACAAAGTGTGTGTGTCTTTTCAGGTAATTTTGGTGTGTATTTTTTAAAAACATCCTTATGTGTGTGTGGGTGTGGGTGTGTTTCAAAAAATTAATAAATTAAAAAAAAAAAAGAAGTTTTATTTTGTTATGTTTTGGGACTTTTTAAACACAAAGTGTGTTTTTGCAAAGCCCTGGTGCAGTTAGATGGCAGCTAGACAGAGTTAGAGCTAGCAGCTGTTTTTACGATCAGGTCCCTGAGATTGCTGTTTGAACAGCTTGCTGTGAGTGGGTGGAGAGAGGCGTCAGAATGTGACAAACTTGAACTAATTTACGATCGTTAGGTGGCCTTTCAATTAGGTGAATAACTGGTTTGTTTATTATTGCCTTGTCAGTGAGAGGATGAGAGCAAAAACAAGATAATGGAGAACAACAGCCGGAGAATAAAGGTAAACTATAGCAGCAAACCCGGCGGTGCGAGAGGAGCGCTGGGGGTGGGGGAGGGGGAGGAGAGAGAAGAATAAAAGTACGGAACGGATGGCATTGTCATAGAAGACAGATGGAAAGAGATAAAGACAGTAACGATAAGTGCTGAAAAGTAATGGAAAACGCTTACTGAAAGAAAGGGACAAAAGAAAACAAGATGGAATAACACAAGAATTGATGGAAGGAAAAAATTCAGAGAGAATAATAAAGGACCGAAACAGGAGAACGAGTTTAAAGGAAAAAAAAAAGGTCATATCGAATGTATGACTTAGAAAAAAACATAATGGCATACATAATTAATTAATTAAGAATTAATTATTGAACCCAGATTAGTACTATAAAGAAAGATTAATAGTGCTAACCGGAATAATTTGATAAAGATAGTAGATCAATTATGCAACTTAGACTAATAATAAAACGACAATAAATTAAACATGCAACACAGAATAATAATAATATTAAAAAAAAAAAAAACAAGATATAATTATAGTAGATTAATTAATTAATTAATTAGGTAACCCAGAATAATAATATAAAGACAGTGGAGTAATTGTGTAATCCAGAATACTAATATAAGGATAGTATATTTATTATTAGTTAAGTATCCCAGAATAATAATATAAAGACAGTAGATTAATTTAGTTTCCCAGAAAAATAATATAAAGACAGTAGATGTTACTGAGAAAAATAATCTTATGACGATAGTAGATTATTATGCAACTATCTATAATAACACACACACACACACACACACATATGTATATATATATATATATATGCATAATTAAGCAGGTCTATCCTACATGCTATAGTGATTAATGGTCGATTATATAACTAATGACTCACTTACTGTAATAATCTGGTGACTTTGTAGTTTACTGCAGTCATTAACGTTTAAATGAAAAAGGTACTACACACTGCCAGACATGAAATAAATCAGGTAAGAGACCAAAATAGAAGAATGCAGTATGGAAGTAAAGGACCGTTTACCTATTTTCCGTCAGAAATATGGTGCTATAGCACTTGGTTGTTGTAGGACCTAGCATCCCCACAGCCGACTTTACTTCTAAATACACTTTCCTGTATCCGTCGATTCTGTTGCCAGTCATTTATAACAAGTTTGTCACAATATGAATTTAAACTCAAGACTTCAAGTTATGCAGACAAGTGTGTGGCAACCGCATTATCGCGGCTCTATAAGGATCTTTGGACAGTTAAACTCCAGACTTCAAGGTATGCATACAAGTGTGTGGCAACCGCATTATCGCGGCTCTTTAAGGATCTTTGGACAGTTAAACTCAAGACTTCAAGGTATGCAGACAAGTGTGTGGCAACCGCATTATCGCGGCTCTATAAGGATCTTTGGACAGTTAAACTCAAGACTTCAAGGTATGCAGACAAGTGTGTGGCAACCGCATTATCGCGGCTCTTTAGGAATCTTTGCACAGTTAAACTCCAGCAGCACATTCTAGTGTAAGTTTTTTAGCTCTAAACAATGTGAGATGTAGGGTCAATTACATACTTGGCCTTACGAGTTTTCTTACGTTGTACGTTTGATCAGGGTTGTTGTATGAAACCTGGCTACACCAGTGATACAATATTAGTTCTCTTTTTATACATCAAACACAGTTTGTGTTACCTGGCTGATTAATGACCAGTGCAATTTGGCACACTTAGTTCGACCACCATGGGAGAATGAATCTAACAATGACGGTAATGCGAAAATAGAAACACTAAGAGGTAGAGGAAGACCTAGAAGAAAATGGATCGTAGATGTCACTGACAGTTTAAGACTTCACAACACCACAGAGTTCAAAACGACTAACTAGTATCCGTGCAAATGCGATGGTCAACGACAGCAAGCAGAAACTAACGAAAGAAGAACGAATAACAAGACTTGATGATATAAATAAAGAAAGAAAACTAGCCACCAGTGAGATGAGATGTTTGAGAATGGCTGTGAATAAAGAGATCGAGTAAGAAACGACGTGATCACAAGAACTATTGGAGCAACACCCATAGTCAAATTTATTGAGAAACAAAGAATGAAATGGTTTGGTCTTCTAATGAGAATAAAACCAACAATGCCAGCAGCAAGAGCGTACAACCTGAAAACTGAAACATCAAGAGGCAGAGGAAGACCGAAAAAGAAATAGACTGAAGGAGTCACTGACACCTTGATTCTGCATAACATCACGGCTCATCAAGTGACTGAGCGCGCCCTGGCTAGGCTGCCGATCATCGGATGAACTGCGACACTTAGCCGCATAGGCAGATACGGACAAAAGAAGAAGAAGAAGAAGAAGACAGGATGATATAAATAAAGTTGTTATTGCAAAACTTGTTTGTATTCGAACAGTAAGTATCCAATGGTCGGTGTTTGTGGTTTAGGCGTTGTGAACAAGCTTCGTAATGCCGAGGGACCGGGTTCGATCCCAGATGCGGGATAGGCGCCTTGTGTTTGGTTTCGACAATGGTATCGAGAAGCTGACCGTCGAGAAAGCAATGGCAAACTAGGTTAGTTGCGTATCCTTTACAGGACTTTGCAGAACCAACCCCAACAGCCCCTGACTGTTGTGTGGTTTCTCTAGGCAAATTCACGTCCAGTAGGTTGCCATTGCTTTCTGGACGGTCTGCTTTCTTGATACCACTGTCGAAACCAACGCAAGGCGCATGGCCCGCCGCTGGGATCGAACCCGGCATCTCGGCATTACGAAGCGTTCGCATCGAATTAGCCACAGAGTTGACAATTGGCAAACTACTGGATGTAAATTTGCCTTGAAAAATCACAACAGTAAAAACAAAAACAAAAACAAAATTATTGGGTTGGTTCTGCAACTTCCTGTATAGGATACGCAACTAACTTTTTTAAAAAAGGTATCCAGTTGGAGATGCGGTTCAAGTGCAGTTAATGAAAAGATGTTGATATTATTTGGCGGTCGTCATGGATGGATTCAAGATGTCTCCGCAGTACAAACACGTGCTCTTTATTTTATAAATAATTTACTAGCACCGAATAAAAAATCTATAGCAAATATATCATAGAATAATATAATCGATATAATTGATAACGGTCGGGGTCAGGACGACCGTAAACAGCGGGGTCACCGACTGAAAGAAGGCACACTTGCCTAGGGAAAAAAATTCGCGGCACACCTGCATTTAAAAAGGTTTAAAAACTTAGGAAAAGAGGGGAAAACAGTTAGTTAGTTAGTTAGTTAGTTGGGTTATCCTCATTGCACTCCGGACATGTCCATAGGTGCTCAGATCCTCCCCTCAGTATGAACCCCAACGTCCGATGGCTAATAGTACCAGTTCTATGTTGATTAACAAGTCTTCTGGCGTAGCTGGTGTGCGTCTCGTTTTTTGCTGTGCCGATCTTAATTCCCAAGTCTGCCATTCTGGCGAGTGATGTGGATTCACTGCCACCAAAGTCCTCTATTCTTCCCATTTCTCTGAGGGCATTGATAATATCAGCATGATCCATAGGCTGACCGTCGGTAGTGATAGCGGATCCAGCCAACCTGTCAGCTCTTTCATTTCCATCGACGCCTGCGTGTCCCGGAACAAAAATAAAGGTGACTCCACGAACAGTGGACTTCTGTAATGATTCAAGCCATTGTCTTCGCACTGAACCTGCCTGAACCCTCCGGATCATACTCATTGAATCACTGAGTATACACACGCGGGTGTATTTTTTGTGTTTCAAGCCAGGCAAACGCTTGTGTCACTGCCATCACCTCCATCGTCCATGCTGCTGGTTGTCATGGAGAAGGCGCCGTTGGCTTCTTTGACTGTTCTGCCCGCTGAGCGTGCTGTAAATGCCCATGCGCTTCTTCTTTGGCGTATAACGGATCCGTCTGTATAGATTATTGCATCTGCTTCGACTGAATTTTCACCGATGAGAGCGTTGACCTCTGCATTAACAGCAACAGGATTCTCTTCTCTACATCGCCTGTTGAGTGTGACAATACAGGAAAATGTACAAATAAAACGCCTGAGGCACAGGTATCCATTCTGCACCAGGTATGATGTCGGTTAGGCTGCATATTTGCCTAATGACATCTTCTGCCCGACCTAGCCACGATTTCCCCCTCTTCAGTCTGTCGCCCTTTTCACTAAAAAGCGCTTGATGCAGTGGGTGTTTCTTATCAGCGCATATTTTGAGATATGCCCGAGCCCTCCACATCCTGATCCTTTGGTTCATTGTTGGAAAGTCAAGTAGATACCTCATTGCTCCACAGGATGTGTCTCTAGTACATCCCAAAATAATGCGCATGGCTTCATTTTGCACCTTTTCGAGTCGTTCAATCTGGGTAGCACTGACAGTGAGGATGGCCAGAGCGTATTCTATGGGGGAAAGGACCAGACCGTAGAATAGAAGTATTAGTAGTCTTTGCTCAATATTGGAAGCAGCCATAATCCTCATTGCAGATAGACCTTTGCGTGCTTTTGTTATCACATGGTCAACGTGTTCCCTGAATGACAAGCTGCGATCGAACCTCACCCTGAGAGAAACGTCATAACGTTGGTTCTGATCAATGCATTATCACGCATTTTCACTTCTGGTAAGTCCGACTTGACAATGTGATTGTTCAAAGAGAACCATGACACTGATGCCTTCGAAGGATTGACATAGGCATTGGAACCATCACACCAGGCGGCAATTCGATCGAGTTCTTTGTGCATAGTGCTGGCGATTTCCTGTCTATCACGCCCTCGTCGATAAATCAAAATGTCATCAGCAAATGACAAAGTCCTTCCCTTTCCATTCAACTGCTGCTCAGTGATCATCACCGTGTAAACGTTGAATAAGACTGGTGATAGCGGTGATCCCTGTGGCAAGCCTGGACATATCATTTGCGGTTCGGAGGACCAGCTACCACATCTTAGTACAATCTTTCTCTGGAACAGGACCGCAGCAATCCAGCGGATCAGAATAGGATTAACTTCTAGTTTAAGCAGTAATTGCATTAAATAATCGTATGGTACTTTATTGTAGGCATCTTCTAAGTCCAACACTGCCGCACATGTCTCTTCTTTAATCTGAAATCCCTCGTACACATCGTAGGCGAAAACTGCAGCATTGAACCATGTCTCTTTATTTAACCTGTACCCTCCAAGTGTTGGTGGGAACTTATCCTGTAGTTCCAAGTAGGTGGTCAATCTTTGTGCGACAATTTTTTCCAAAAGTTTGCCAACAGTATTCTGCATCGAGATGATTCTGTAGCCGCAGATCTTTGAGTGGTCTTTATTAGGCTTTGGTAGTGGGAACAAATAACTATGGAGCCATTCCTCTTGTATCTGGCCACTCTGGATGCTGATATTGAATTCCTTTGCCACGCTTTTCAAATCAGCATTCGACATCATCAGCATGTCATTGTATCGGATGCCGTCAGGGCCTGGAGCAGTGCTGCGCGATTTCTTGAGGCAAGTTCTTAAGGTATCTGCAGTGATTGTGAGATCAGTGCCTAACACAGTGTTCTCGCACAGCATCGACAGTTTCATCTTAACCCCTATTCTTGTAGCTTCGTCTTTTTTGGTCAGTTTGCTCCAAGTAGCGCGCCAGAAGGGTTTTTTCCTTTATCAGCATCAGTTCTCTGCCATATCAGGTCTGTACCCTGAAAATCAGGGATACCCCTAGGTCGTGCGGCGCCGTGCATGCTCCGTTGAAGGCGCCAGAATGTCACAAGAGATTCCTCGGAGCAAACGCTCTTGCAGAATTCGTTCCATTTCGCTGTCTTAGCTTCCTTCGCAATTACCTTGAAAGCCACTGTCTGCTTGTTGACCTCATCTTTCAGACTGATCAGGCGTTCAGAAAGTGACGGATCAATTTTCCTTGCCTTTTGCCATGCCTTGACAGCTTTCCCTTTTTCTAGCCACGCCATGTTGACTACTTCATTCCACCATGGTGGCTGGGCCCATCTCTCCCGCCGTCTGCGATCTACTCTTGTTTTACGTCGTCGGATTTTGCTAATGGCATCTTGCCCTGTACGGTCATATATAAAAGCAGGCACATTGATTACATGACCTTTGTTGTTGCTCTTCTCTACCAGGACGACGCAAGGAAAGTGATCACTGTCGTGGTATCCCAGTGTGCTCCACCTGCATCCTGATGCAATGGAGGGAGACACTAGGGCCAGGTCAATTACGCTGTCAGAATCCCCTTGTCGTGTTGCCATTCGGGTAACCTTTCCGTCGTTCAAGCATACTAGATTGGCAGACACTAGGGCATCCTCCAGGTCTTCTAGAGGGGAAAACAGTGCACATTTAATGTTCAGTTGTCTCAACTGCGATTAATGAAACTGCTTAGATGAATATTTTTGAACAACCAGACTCTACGCTAACCCTAGCCTTTAATCTACTCTCAGCCTCTAATCTACCCCAGCCTTTACTCTACCCCCAGCCTCTACTCTATCCCCAGCTCTACTCTTCATCCAGCCTCTCCTCTACCCCCCAGCCTCTACTCTACCCCCAGACTCCACTCTACCCCCAGCCTCTAATCTACTCCCAGCCACTACTCTACCCCCAGCCTCTACTCTACCCCAGCCTCTACTATAGCCCCAGCCTCTAATCTACTCCGTCTCTACTCTACCCGAACCTCTACTCTACCTCCAACCTCTACTCTATCACCAGACTACACTCTACCCCCAGCCTCTATTTTAACCCCTAGCCTCTACTGTATTCCCAGCCTCCACTCTTCCCCCAGTCTTTACTCTACCGCCAGCGTCTAATCTACCCCCCCCTCCCCACCCAGCCTCTAATCTACCCCCAGCCTCTACTCTACCGCCAGCCTCTAATCTACCCCTCGCCTCTACTCTACCCCCAGTCTCTAATCTACCCCCAGCCTCTACTGTACCCATGGTCTCTTCTCTACCCCCAGCCTCCACTCTACCACCAGCCTCTACTGTACCCATGGTCTCTATTCTACCCCCAGCCTCCACTCTACCACCAGCCTCTACCCTACTCTAGCTTTTACTCTACCGCCAGCCTCTACACTACAACCAACCTCTACGCTACCCCTAGGATCCAGTCTACCCTCAGTCTCTACACTACCCCAGCCTCTACGCTACCCCTAGGATCCACTCTACCCCTAGTCTCTACACTACAACCAGCTTCTACGCTACCCCTAGGGTCCACTCTATCCCCAGCCTCTAGACTACAGCCAACCTCTACGCTACCCCTAGGATCCACTCTACCCCCAGCCTCTACACTTTAAACAACCTTTACGCTACCTCTAGGACCCACTCTACCCCAGCCTCTACACTACAACCAGCCTCAAGGCTGCCTCTACGCTACCCTATCTCCCCTCTTTCCATTATATGACTCTGAATGACAACCATGTGTGATGTTTCCTCTTTGCATTAGCTCGTCAAATAATTTACGGCTCGCGGTTTGTTCTATAGAACAAATAATTAAACACGGGATTTATCACACCTTGACAGAGCACCAGAGAATCCTTATTTCAGCCCAGCTTGTCTCAACTTCTCTTTTTTTTTTAAACAGATGCATTAATCGTTGAATCCATATACCAAATGTTTAAACGGAGATTTTAGATATGTGTTGTGAGTGCTTGTCCATCGAGCAAATATTTAATCCCAGATTAGAAAGATTATATTTAGCACTTGCTTTATCTTCTTTTTTACGTTCTCCGGCACTAAACTCCGGCAGTAAACTCCGGCAGTAAACTCCGGCGGAAAGTCCTGGTGGTTTGTCCAATTATGTACATTGGTCCTGTTTCGGAATTTGAAGTTTGCGTGCACATCCGTTTTACTGATCTAGTTTATTTTAATGCATGCTGCTGGTTCCCCGCCATCAGCAAATACATTCCCAATTCGAAGGAAGCATCCGTAATCAATCGCATTCTACGACATGCTTATAAGTGGACAGAGAGTTAATTTTGGTTTTCTTCGCCCAGAATGAAGCCCATAAACCTATTATTCCTGCTCTTGTTGTTCTTTTTTATCACCCTGCTATGTTTTCTATGTTGTTGTTCTTCTTTCATCATTCACATTCATTAATTTCTTCTCCTTCTTCTCCCAAATGAAGCATAGATCCTCAGCTAACTCAGGAGAAGTAGGTCTATCCTTCGCGAATGCATGCAGCTCACCCCATCTTTCTAACTCCACTCTCTAGCTCCCGTCTCCATGTGTTTATGGCATGCCTTTATTTCTATGCCCCTGTGGGTTCCGGTGCAAAGATATCACCAACTGTTTTTACATTTCCGGTTACACCTAAAGAGGCGCCATTGACGTCTTAACACATGGGCACACTGGGCACTTGTTCGGGATTGGGGGAAGGGGGGGACCGCACGAGAATAGAGGCCAAAAGCTAATCGGTGTATGTCAATTGACAATTCACATTTCATTTCTGTCAGTAGTTGTTTTAGGGGCCTCAGCATACAGGTTTATCCAGAGGCCCATCATGCTTTTAAGACGGCTGGGTGGAAAATAGGGGTGGTTGGGGCACCAAAATCGTTTACGTTGTTAGGGGATCAGAGGGTCGTAATCCGGCCCTAACTACGACACTTAACCAGCTAAACAGCTCTGTTAGCAAACGTTGTTAAAATATTGTTGCTGCGATTGTTATTCGACATGTGCTTTGTTAATATAAATTTCTGTAACCTATGGTGCGATTTCAATGCGTTTAAATGAAGTCTGTCCGCATTCCATAGTTGTGGATTTCAAGTTGTACGATGTACATGGCCAATAAGATACCTTTTTTTTTGGGGGGGGGGGGGGGTGCCTAGCTGACCATGTTCTTAGTGCACTTGTATTCATGGCGAGGCGCAGACGCCGTCTGGAGGTGACAAGTTCAATTCCCGGCACGGTAACTTATAGCTTTCGATTTTTATGTTGTCTAGTGTTTTCTTCTATCTATCTACTTCTTTCTATGAGTGTCGATCAACACACTGTCTGTTACTTGATTAATTCAAAATACATGGCACTCTGGCTACTTTGCCTGGTCCAGTACTGGATAGAAAAGATGTTATCAATAAATACCTGGCACAGCACTGACTGCCAGTCCAAGATTGTGGATTAATCAAGTAACAGAGGTTACAGAAATTAATATTTAATCACAGCAACAAATTACGAGCACAGTAGACTTTAATACTTTGTCTAGAATACACAAACATTTAAGAAAGGTATTTGATTGGCACCAGATCCTACCCTGTCCAAGATGACGGACATGCAGGTGCAATCAGAAGCTGCCAGAAACAAAGATTTCATCAAGTAGACAAGACGAATAATAAATCAACAGTACATACGTTATCAGTTGTTTTATCCGTGTGCAGCTTTCCAGAAGGAGATCGAAGCATCTGGGGATCTGTCTGTGTAGTGAAATTATAATAACTCTCACTAACTACTTTAAAATGTGAAATACAATCATATCAGTATGTATTATTGAATATTTCACACATTACAAAAGTGCTACAAAAAGTGTGACCCGAAAGTGAAAAATGTCGAAGCGAGAGAGAAGAAAGTGGCCATGTCATCTTCTGACGTCTCCATTGATGTTCATTAGAAGCAATAAAAACTAATAAAGAAAATTGATTGGTCGACCGGACGCCCTTTATGTCCCTGTCTTGATTAAACGGCTCCCGGGAAGGGCCCAATCAATAACCGTTGACTGTACATCTGTAGGCCCATACTCGCAGCTTCTGGCCAGACCTTATCTGATTTTTATCCATATTTAGTACTTCGTCTTTCCTCTTCATCGCCTTCTTATCTTTTGTATCATGTTTGCTTTACACTCGCCAGTAGTCCTCTGTACACAGAAAATCTAAGACACAGATTAATAAACACTTTATTGTTTTAATATGTGCAGCACGTTTGGTAACATTGTTGTTAAAATTGTGTCAGTTTATAACATTGTTATTATTATTATGCTGGTTTGTGTAAGGCTAGATGGAAATTTCCGGCCTGACATGAAGAGCTATGACCTCTGCCCTATGCGCCGCCCTAGGCTCCAGAGGAAAGACTCAGTAACTAACTAATATGTAAGGCTACCATACATATGAGAATTCGCGTTAGAAAAGTAATAGCAGTGGCTATACGCTTACAGGTTAGCGGGGTAGGGGTATCCCCTATCAAAGGAGAAGTAAGACGCCTCCTTTCCTCCGCTAGTCTACGGGACACCCTTGGGCAAGGTGGAGTACCCGTTTAGCTCCCCAATCAGGGTTACGTGAAGCCATGGAAGCAGGTGGTGGATGGAGTGTAAGAGCAGCCGACAGGTATTGTTGGTTATGGTCTGCACTCTGCGGCGATAGGCAGATGATCTCATCAGTAGAGACAATGGCTATGGCCACCGACTAGTATAGTCACTGCTCAGGAGGAAAGCAACGGCAAACTACCTTCTGCAAATTTTGCCAAGAATCCATAACAATCATGAAAGAAAACATAAAACAAAGACAATTGAAATATTTTGGTCACTTGAAACGTCATGGAAGTCTAGAGAGAACAATAATGGAGGGGTATATGCCTGGGAAGAGAGGAAGAGGAAGGCCAAGGAGAAGATGGGTGCAGGATGTGGCAGATGATCTCCAGATGGGTGTATCAGACGCAGGACATCTTGCTCAGGATAGGAAGGTTTTCCGGAGTGTTGTTATGGCAGCGAGGTTCCGCGAGGGACATGCTACTGAATGAATGAATGAATACGCTTACCTGAGGGTTTACAGGTCTAGGGTTTCAGTGCACAGCATGATCAGTTTGCACATGTAAGCGTACGCACGTAACGATTATTCTGACCAGAGTATCACATGCTATTTATTCCTCGTTGCGGAGAAAACACATTATAGTACTAGTAACTGGTAACTTTTACAAGTTACACTTTCTGTATGACTGGCGTAAGCAGTCCCCAATGTACACAGTTGACCGAAAAAAGTGATAGAATATTGTTTTCCTCTGGTAATGGAAAGTATAGGCGTATATTACTTCCGTTATCTGCCCGCCTGGCCACTGCTAGGATTCGAAGCCTTGTGAGCGACACACTGTTGTTAGATATATTTTTTGTCAAATCTTCCTTTGCTGTAATCCTAAAGAAACATCTCTGTATTTGAAAATTAAAACCTGCAACATCGAGAGTGGGGCAGAAGAAAGCAAAACATGTATAAATGTGAATCAACTTATAAAGGCTAAAAATTAATTGCGTATCCTTTACAGGAGTTTCCAGAACCAACTGTATCACCTTTTAGCTGTTGTGCTTTTTTAAAGAAAATTTTACATTCAGTAGTTTGCCATTGCTCTGTGAACGGTCAGCTATCAGAAACCAATGCAACACAAATCGTCCCAGTTGCGATTAAGCCCCAGCACGCTGTACTACGAAGTGCGTTTGCTACTCCCTAAGCCACAGACGACGATTCATAAGTATTAATAGATGTTCGTCAAAAACATCTTCTGCTAAATAATCATGTCTTACGTACAACGTAGACCATTAGGAATCCACTGATATCGGTTGTGTTAGGCCCAATGGCGCAGATATCACAGTCTAGCTGTACACAGCAAAACAACATGTCACCTATTTTTTTTTTATTAATGGCGAACGGAAAAAAAGAGGGAAACATGTATCGCTTTGGGAAAGCAACGACTGAATTTTTAAAATACATAGGAGTGACTTTTGATCGAAACTTTAGCTGCAGATTCTAAGTTGACACTATGATCAACAAGGCTAGAAACTGTTTGGCAGCAATGAGAGTTATAGCTGTCATATGTGGTCAACAATGGTTGCTAGTCATCCTCTAACACGATTTGATCCTCTCTGTCATAGAATATGCACTGGTTCCCTCAGACTCAGCAAAACAAAAATCGAGAGCCTGGAAAAGGTAAATCATGAAGCAATGCACATCATACTTGGCTTCATCAAGAAAAGACATCACGTAGAGCAATGAAATACCTACCAGATCTTACAGATTTAAGCAACTGGTTACAAATATATCAAGCGTGTGTCTAACTCAAAAACCACTGAGGGTTTAAAACACCCATTGCACAATGAACTGCATACATGTAAAGGCAGCAAACTTAAACACGGCCAGTCTTGGATGGGCTGGTCACACAAACTTCCAAACTTCGTGGACAGGAATGGATACCAATACCACATGAATAGAGGCTGTACTTTATGGTGACTATCATCTTGACAAGACTGAGCCGTGATTTGGCCTGTCAATAGTTAAAGCAAAAGTGACAACATTGAGGCAGGAACATCGATCACCGGAAGATGCTGTTATATCCACAGATGGTTCTCCACATCGTTAGAAGGGAAGTGCATGCGCTTTCATGGCAAGAACTATATAAAGGTCATCAAAGAAGACAATGGAGCCTTTGCATCTACTGCTAGCAACATGACAGTGGAGGTGATGGCTGTGACAAAGTCCTTAGAATGGCTGAACACTCCGGAATTTACTAACGCATGCTTTCTTAGTGACTTAATGACCATGCTACAGGCGATCAAGACTGGGCATTTACGAAAACAGTGGCTCCATCTAATACAGCATGCAGTGTTTCACACAACTACCAGTGTATGCTGGTGTGAAAGACAATGAGAGAGCAGATGCACTGGCTGGCAGTATAACTATCAGGAATGGGTCATTTATATAGAGGAGAGACATCCCATTGCAGTAAGAGAAATTCAACACTGTGAGGCTTTCAGTTTCGCTGAAAATGATTGTCCACTGAAAAGACATCATACCCTGTGTGTTACAATTAGAGCAGCGAGACAGGAAAACCATACGGGAGCCACCACCCGTCGTTACATCAACCAGAACAGAATAGGATTTGTTAGTCTAAACTCACCTGGAGGTATACAGGGCAGATGATCGGAGCACTTGTGGTCACATCCGCTGTTTGATAACGATGACCTTTAAAAGAAAAGCTTACAAGTATTATAACGCTGCGTTTTTCTCGGTTTAACTTGGTTGTGACGGGACACCATGTAACGACTCCTTTCCTATGCCGACATCTTTAGTCGGGTTAGTTAGTTAGTAGTTCACAACACAAACCGACTTAGACCCTACAGACAGAGGTATTCTAAATGATAGCCGCAGCCTATAGCAGGTGAACTAAATCAGGTGACCGACGAGACATTTTGACTCAGTCCACAAATGAGAAATTTTGCAACGTCAAGCCGTAGCTAGCAACAAATAATTTCCCAGAGCGTCAGCGTTTACTAGCTATTATGTGTATGTGTGTATATGCGCGCGCGTTATTTTTAATGGTAATTTTACCTACTGTAATGTGTCAGACCTTCCATCAGTACTGAACAAATTACAATCCCAGCGGTTGAATCTTCTCCACAGGAAATAAGGCGATCAACGTAACTGGTCACCCACTTCAATAATGACTGGCCTAGTATGTTTACAGCCGCTTTAATCCCCACCCCTGTGGCAGTAATTACCTTATTTTTATTAAATCAGTGTTCTGCTTTGGAGACATGGTTGTAAAAACCGAAATAATTTTGATTGAATTTTATCTGCCCGTGCGATTTCTTGCCCGCAGTCAATTTAGACTCTTCTTGACTCCTCAAATCCCAGGAAATCCAAATCGCAAGGTCCGTTCTGGGAGAATTACCCAAGTAATCAGTTTATGGACTCGTTTTTGGTTTTGTCATTAACCCTTGCTTGAAGACAGGCTTCCAGAGATGGCTGCACGCGATTGACCTCCCGGTGGATTAGGCAAACTGTGGCCCCAAGTGACCTTGACTTGAAACCGGAAAAGGATGAACGGATT
The DNA here is from genome assembly GCA_905116865.2 of Candidula unifasciata. Lineage (NCBI taxonomy): Eukaryota > Metazoa > Mollusca > Gastropoda > Stylommatophora > Geomitridae > Candidula > Candidula unifasciata. Next base: position 82,967 of record CAJHNH020001131.1, read on the forward strand.
TCTGGGCCAGTGGATGTTTTTTAAATGTCAGAGATGAATCTGTCACTGCTACTCCATGATCCGAAGATTACAGTGAAGTCAAATAACAAATTATAAACGACATTTTCCCTGCCACACTTTTGTCGATGTCAATCGTAGTCCATCGCATCAAAGCCAACACTTCGCAGGGAAATGTCCATGCTTTTCGGGGTTCCTTGTGTGAGGACAAATAGACCACTGCTAACTAGCTTTTCGAAAAATGGTGTCTAATTAGGGATGATTTCTTCAACGTTTCACAAATGTATTTGCCTGAGAGGAACTAAAACTAACAGTCGGCATGTAAATAATTCAGATCTGCGAGATAAATGTGCTCACAAAATTCAACTTTCGGAATAAGACTAAAGTAAAAAAAGTGGACAAACCACCAGAATCCGTCGAGCAGAGTTTACAACTAATGAACATTAGGAAATCAGGGAAATCAACGGTCGTTAGTGTTTCTTTACAGCGCTTTCGTCACATGCATCTCTTTTTTCCACTTGTAGTGCCTTTTTGGTGATTCTCTACTCTTTTCGTCTCAGAAGGTACCCAGTATAGCCCCATCCTTTCTTCTATAACCGCTGATACTAGAATGTGCCAAGTATAGCCCCATCCTTTCTTCTATAACTGCTGATACTAAAATGTGCCCAGTATGGCTCCACCGTCGTTCTTCTATAACTGTTAATACTAGAATGTGCCCAGTATGGCTCCACCGTCGTTCTTCTATAACTGCTGATACTAGAATGTGCCTAGTATGGCTCCACCGTCGTTCTTCTATAACTGTTGATACTAGAATGTGCCCAGTATAGCCCCATCCTTGCTTCTATAACTGTTGATACTAGAATGTGCCCAGTATAGCCCCATCCTTTCTTCTATAACTGTTGATACTAGAATGTGCCCAGTATGGCTCCACCGTCATTCTTCTATAACTGTTGATACTAGAATGTACCTAGTATGGCTCCACCGTCGTTATTCTATAACTGTTACTAGAATGTGCCCAGTATAGCCCCATCCTTTCTTCTATAACTGTTGATACTAGAATGTACCTAGTATGGCTCCACCGTCGTTATTCTATAACTGTTGATACTAGAATGTGCCCAGTATAGCTCCATCATTTCTTCTATAACTGCTGATACCAGAATGTACCTAGTATAGCCCCATCCTTTCTTATATAACAGTTGATAAAACTAATGATAGAGACATACCCGTTAGCTCATATAAAGGGCTTTAATTTCAGCGAACGCTAACATGTGTTGAGAAAGTAATATTTTCGTGGAAGTATTTTGCAAAGGCTTTATTTACTGTGCTCATATTTAACAATTGTATGTTTAATTGTAAGCTATTGCTACTGCACGGTCGACGATCATACTGTGGTTGAAATCAACATGAATTGGTCCGCTTTCCAAACTGCCGTTAGATAAATCGAACCATGTATTTTTTAAATATGAAAGTGTGTTTATAAACTTGAGTCACAAACGCTAATTCCTTGTCTTTTCAAAGGGGACAATATTTCCACACCTTCGGGCTTATCGGGCATACAGTGTAAGACATATATTTTGTTTAGACCAATATATATTTATTTGGGTGACGTGGTCACCATCACACAGACCGCCTTTACTTTCCAGGACTTTACCTGGTACCTATTTGAGGCCAACTCGACCACGGAGCCAAGATATTTTGTTTAAGTACTGATCTGTTCCGATTTGAACCCACGATCTTAAGATGCGCAGCCGCATGTCTAGCAGTTACACGACGACCACTCTCATCTTTTGATTGACATATCAACAGTTCACAGGAAATAACTGGACGTCTGTTCTCCTCAAACAACAGGATCAGAAACCTGGAGACGGGACTCATTGCACAGACAATCACCTAAACCCCCTGATGATATTATTTCCATCCATGTCTCTCGTTTCCTACTTCGACACATCAAAGCCAACATCTTAGATATCTCCAGCCATATAACCCGTCTTCTACCAGAAACACGTCACAAAATTCAAAGACCAGTTATTGAATTTGCAAAGTTCAGGCTGCAAACACTAGCCTATATCCCCTTCATTGTGGCCCAAACCCGTAGCTCAGTGCCCAGGGTGGGAAAGATGCGATGAAAATCGCGCCCTTTAGATTATGGAATCGATTTTGGCCACAAATGATGATATTACGACAGACTTGACAAAGTGGCTTTGAGTTAGAGGCACTACTCATTATCGTTGAAGAAGTTTGAGGAGAGAAACTGTCTTCATTGCTAGGAAAACGTATGCTGACTTTTTTATTTTATTTTCAACGGTGGTTTTACAGGAAGTTCTTATTTACTGTCTTTTACAGGGGGTAATAATCTTATATCTTGGACAAGTGATAACATGTGACAGCAGAACTGAAACAGAAGTCAAGAAAAGAATAGGGATGGCCAAAAACATTTTCAACAACATGCAAAAGTTACTGACATCAAGACAAATAAGCAATACATTAAAAATGAGAATTGTTAAATGTTATGTATTCTCAACCTTACTGCGTGGCACAGAGACATGGACAATGAACAAACAACTGGAAAATCGTATCAATTCTTTGGAGATGTGGATATACAGAAGATTAGGTCGTATTTCATGGAAACAAAAGCTATCAAATACAGAGGTACTGAGGAAATTTGGAATGAAAAGAGAGTTGCTAGGTGAAATAAAAAAGAGACAAGTGAAATATTTTAGCCACATGAAAAGATAAAACAGTATTGTAAAGATCATCCTAGAGGGAAAGGTTCACGGTGGGCGAGCAAGAGGCAGACAGCGTTACAAGTGGGAGGATAACATCAAGAGATGGACGAACAGCAGTATGAGTGAGTGTACATCAAGGGCAAGAGACAGGGATTGTTGGAGATCCATTGCAGCCAACCTTCATTGGGGAGACGGCACCTGATTGATTGACAGGGGGTAGCTACTAAAATGGTCCCTTATCTTCAAAATAAACGGTGTTCGTTCCTAGTCAAGTTGACGGGGGTTAAACATAGACGGTGTGCGTTCTTAGTTAAGTTGACGGGGGTTAAACATAGACGGTGTGCGTTCTTAGTCAAGTTGACGGGGGTTCAACATAGACGGTGTGCGTTCTTAGTCAAGTTGACGGGGGTTCAACATAGACGGTGTGCGTTCTTAGTCAAGTTGACGGGGGTTCAACATAGACGGTGTGCGTTCTTAGTCAAATTGACGGGGGTTAAACATAGACGGTGTGCGTTCTTAGTCAAGTTGACGGGGGTTCAACATAGACGGTGTGCGTTCTTAGTCAAGTTGACGGGGGTTCAACATAGACGGTGTGCGTTCTTAGTCAAGTTGACGAGTGTTAAACATAGACGGTGTGCGTTCTTAGTCAAGTTGACGGGTATTAAACATAGACGGTGTGCGTTCTTAGTCAAGTTAACGGGAGTTCAACATAGACGGTGTGCGTTCTTAGTCAAGTTGACGGGTGTTAAACATAGACGGTGTGCGTTCTTAGTCAAGTTGACGGGTGTTAAACATAGACGGTGTGCGTTCTTAGTCAAGTTGACGGGGGTTAAACATAGACGGTGTGCGTTCTTAGTCAAGTTGACGGGGGTTCAACATAGACGGTGTGCGTTCTTAGTCAAGTTGACGGGGGTTCAACATAGACGGTGTGCGTTCTTAGTCAAGTTGACGGTAGTTCAACATAGAGGTGTGCGTTCTTAGTCAAGTTGACGGGTGTTAAACATAGACGGTGTGCGTTCTTAGTCAAGTTGACGGGAGTTCAACATAGATGGTGTGCGTTCTTAGTCAAGTTGACGGGTGTTAAACATAGACGGTGTGCGTTCCTAGTCAAGTTGACGGGTGTTAAACATAGACGGTGTGCGTTCTTAGTGAAGTTGACGGGGGTTCAACATAGACGGTGTGCGTTCTTAGTCAAGTTGACGGGTGTTAAACATAGACGGTGTGCGTTCCTAGTCAAGTTGACAGGAGGTCTGTCCGAAATTCAACTTTAAAAATCGACAGCCATGGATCTCAGTAGATGCATTATGTTGGCATAGGATTAAAATCTGACACTGTTTCGCTCAAATTGCAGGTTGTATCTTCTCTTTTTCCTTAAGTGTTTTATTTTTTCCTATACCTCGATTTCAGATTGAAAAGTTAGTTACGTATTCACTATAGCAGACATGCCAACCTGGCGGTCCGTGAGCCTCATGAGAGAGTTTTCAAACACAGCGAAGGAAATTTTCTGCAATAATTATGATTAACTGACTTCTCTTAGTTTCCGTGTCTGGCCCTCAGGAAGACAGAGGTGTGACCAAGGTGACCATAGGAGGACCCTCAGTTTAACATGCCTGTTTTACAGGACGTTGCAGAACCAGCCCGATTACTTTGTTTATGGCTTTTTGGTTTTATTAGATGCTTTTAGGTTCAGTAGTTTCACATTGTTTGTTGAACATTCTGCTCTCGTTACCACTGTCGAAATTATGGCAAAGCGTTCTGTTGCCAAATTACCAGCGGTCGAATTTAACTGAGCACTTCGGAGATACGAAGTTTGTTGGCAACGTCTAAGATACAGAAGCCGACTCCAATGAGATTACTCCGCCTTTTCATTCAGTGAATATCTGAAGCCAGATATTGCAGTAGATGTAGGAATAATGGCAAGTCTTTCACTGTGAATGTGTTGGCTTCGAATTCTCACCCGGAAGGATTTTATTTTAACAATTGACCATGGTTGCCTTGTGGACCAACCGTAAACAGGGTCATGGGAACTCATAGGTAAGTGGACGCCACATGAACCGAGCTCTGGTTAGTTTTTAAAGTTATGACCGTTGCGTACCTAATACTCTGTTAAGTGGAGAGTTACTTCCGTTTCGGTACAAACCACAAACCAGTTTGTGCCCAGTTATTTAGAAACTTTCGCATATCTTCATTTGTGAAGGTGAGAACATTTAAATCTGCAAAATGTCTAAACGATACTTGAATAATACAAGTATTGAGATAAATTATTGAAAACACAACGCCATGGCGTAGTCCCCGTGGTGTAGCGACTACATGCTCGCCTGCTGGTTGGAAGGTAGTGGGTTCGAGTCTTGATGGAGTTTGTGTGTTTGCACCCTTATTCATTAATAAACTAGATTCCTCCAGTGTTTATACCACTTTTTCAGACATGGACATTGTTTTGGTAGGTAGTATTTGTGATATTCAATAAAAGGAAGAAGAAGGAAACGAAGAGGAGAAAAAGATTTAAAAAAAGATGTCGATGATCATGATCAACAAAGAAGATAAAAAGACAGTTAGATGATCAGGACGAAGAAGCAGAAGTGAGAACATAGAAAACTATCTTATTGTTGTTTTAAACGTGTACTTCCTAGATAAGAATAGTTCACATCGCTGCTTCCCACTCACTTGAAATCTCCATTCACCTTCACGCTTCCCCAATGTTTCTTGTTAATTGTGCCTATTGTCGTCTGCTTCATTTTCTCTTTTTTATCTAATTTCTTTCCACTTCCTGTTAAATCATTATTGTATTGTCTGTGATGCATACTGGGTCATGTTCTCCAATTAAAACGTGCCTAACCTGCATGATTCGTTCTTTATTTGGCGCATTCTCTCTCTCTCTCTCTCTCTCTCTCTCTCTCTCTCTCTCTCTCTCTCTCTCTCTCTCTCTCTCCCTCTGGCTCTATCTCCTTCTCTCTCTCTCTCTGTGTCTTTCTCTTTTCTCTTTTCTCTATTTCTCCCACTTCTTTTACTTCTCTCTCTCTCTTTTCTCTCTCTCTCTCTCTCTCTCTCTCTCAGTTTTTTTCTGTTACTTCTTTGTGTGCCTATCTTCTTGGCCTTTTCAATATAGGTAGTGTTATAGCTCTATTTTCTCTCCATTTGCATCACACACAGTCGCTCTCTCTCTCTTACATTCTCTCTCTCTCTCTCTCTCTCTCTCTCTCTCTCTCTCTCTCTCTCTCTCTCTTATATCCTGTCTTTTTTTAAACCCTGTCTCGTTCTCTTTGTTCGCCAGTTGTTTTAAATCGTTTCTTTCAAACTGAGATATTTCAGTGGTGCTATGCCGTGTCTGGAGGCTTCTAGAACAATTCCTCTTGAAGTTAAGAAGCGTACCAGAACTAGAATGGTACCACCAAAAAATCCAGCTGAAGAGATTCTGTCAATAGCAGCCATCTTCTTCTGCGTTCGCATGTGAAAGGGTTGTTCCTTCAATGTGTTGTGACTTAAAGCTAAGCTGCAATATCTACGCCTTTGCCACACACCATAGTCGATATCTGCAAACCCATTATTAGACGCCTTGTACAACATGCTTGTTAAGGGAGCAACAAGCTTATCCCACCCCCCCCCCCTTTTTTTTTTCTCTCCCCTACGCCAACACACCAATGGTTTGCCCCAGGAACCCACATAGGAAATGCAAGCTGCTATTGTCTGGACTGAGTTTATCCCCAGCTCTTGATATTCTACTGACATTAACTTTACTTCTGTTGGGGCTTATGAATCCAGTGTCACAATTTAGATATACCAGATTAGAAAACACCTATGTGTTGACTTCCTCAACACTATACGCGTTATACCGTCTGGAAAGCGTTGTCAATTTTTTTTTAAACACAAAAATAAACAGATTAAAGACCATCTTTGCGCCAGTCAGGCATTTGACATATGATGCTAGCTTCATATTTCCACATACCCGTCGGTGCTGGGTGGGTGCTGGGTGGGTGGGTGGGTCAATATCATCCACCCCATGAAGCTGGAATCGATTCTTGTTTTAATCCCACAGGGTACAACAGGCGACAGTTCATCCATCAATGACTAAGCTTTCGTGTGGCGCTGTTAATTATGTGTATCCTCAGCCGGTCTGTCTAGTGAACTTTCTACAGCTGCAGAGGAATGAGGTCAAGCCAAAAGACTAAGCATACATATTGATACCAATGAATGCATCTTTTTTTTTTTTTTTTAGCTTTGGGTGGTTAATCTTAAAGAGAACTATCTTCCAGTTATCTATACCAACACTCCTTCAGTGGCCTCTGAAACTAAACCAAAAGTGCACTTGACCAGTGAAGTCAAATGATACATTTGCATCAACAATTGCATAGTGCGTATATTCAATACACACCCGATCAATCTTAATTAACAGCGTCAACACAATGTCAATATTTAGAATGTTGATGAACATTTTCTAAAACGTACGGCAAAATCAGGCTTGGTACTATGAACATAGTTGTCTCCGGCAAGGTTGATAAAGTACCAAATTTGTAGGAATCTACCAACTTCGGCAGCCCTCCTAATAAAATAGATGTCTGATAAGAACCGACAGGTCATGTCTATTGTGTCAAAATAAATGTACTGTTTTCATGTGTCTTCTTCGGATCTTACTAAACAGACCACGACTCACAATCCTACTTTGCCAGCGGAAATATGTAGATCTCATACTGACGGTATCAATGTATACATTCATTCCGACAAAACTTTCAACTCTCCAGACACAATATGGACCGGTCTCTTTGCCCTCACAGCCCATAGATCTCCCCCAATTGCAGCTGGCTACTACAAACATGGGACGTTGAGCATGATATGACACCTTATATAACTCCATCTGCTCCCTGGTGGTCGTGACCACGTTTTTAAATAGGATCACATCCTGTGGGCATATCCCTGGGTATTTCTAGCAGGCTTGTTTATGGCCTCTTTATATCCATCGCTGTCCAGAGGCGGCGACGGAAGAAAACATTAGGAATCATTATAATTGTCTAGGACGCTAAAGAGAAGCGCGAATTTATGTTATGGACCGAATCCTTCTAGTCGGCCCCTTTACGTCCCTTTTTGTGAATGTTCTAAAAAATACTACTGCTAAATTTGGTAATATTTTCATGACCCACTAATTTACCAGAATCTACATAAACTTTAAAAACATTTTCGATGAGGACGAAGATGATGATGATGAAACAGTGCTGGATTTAGGCATCTGCTGACTAAGCTGCAGCTTCGGGCCTAGCAATCTGCAGGGGCTTCAGCAAATTCCTATTTTTGCTCGCAAATGCAAATGTCTTTTACTAGAATCTTCGAGCATTAAAGGCCTATGGTGGACAACCTGCAATGAAATCAAAATAGCAATTGTGAAAGCGTATATTATTCCTGTAGCAACATATGTATGTGAGACGTGAGCCATCTCCCAGCCCTAACAAAAGAAAGAATGTGCTTTTGAGCTAAAATTCTATAGAATAGAATAGAATACCAATGACAAAGAAGAGAAGAAATACTGAAATTTTACAAGATCTGAGCATCAAGGAACATTGGCTAATCTGGTAAACTGGTAATCCTAGTTTCAGCTTCATAGCAAACGGGTCACCCCACAGTTGCTCCGCTCCGGTGCTAACAAAAAACAAACGCCGCTCACAGTGTCACGCCATGCACTCAACTCAGAAGCTGGGCGACGAAACAACATCCTTCCAGTCTACAAATGGAGCAAAAATGCAACGGCCACTGTCTGGCAGGAAAAAAAAACATTTGCCACGGCTTAAAAAAGAAGGTGGCCGTGCCTAGCGTCCATTTTGACCGGAAGCATTATATAAAGGTTAATAAACGGTCACCCCAGCAGTACCCTCATTATTAGCTGGGGAAGGGACTTAGGACATTACATCCACCAGCAGGCGTCGCCCCTACAACGACCTGCCTGCCATCGTTAACGACTGTTCACCCAACAGCCATGCAGTTCTTTGGCACGAAGGAGACACCTTGAACTTGGGTTTCGGACTGCCGACTCCCTACTAAGATGTTATTTTATGTTTTGTTATCACAATTGATGTCACTGCACATTAGGCATACCCATGCGTGCTCAGTTCTCCGAAGCAGCAGCCACTCCAAAGTACTTCTACTAATTGTCCCCATAAGAAGCTGGTTATATTGTCTCCTTTCTCGGCCTCGAAGACGGCAAAGACGTGCATCACCATGCTTAACTCCCATGTCACGCAATCGTGTTAGTGTCAGGGATTCCTCATTCTCCACTAGCCCAGTTCGTATAGCGTTGACTATATCTGCTCTGTCCGTGCTTTTTTCAACAATCATTAGTGCAGTGCTTACCAGTTGGTCTGCATTGGCTAATAAACAGCATCTTTCCTCGGAAGCTGACAAATGTTGGTCATTTCAAGAGCCATTGCGGACTGGAAAAAAATAATAGCAGAAGACACGGTGTCAGGAAGGAGGAGCAGGGCCCGACCAATACGAACATGGGCACAGGATATAAGTGACTCTTTGAATACGAAAGTACACGAGGCGGGAGAGCTGGCGAGAGACCGAGCTTCTTTCAGACAAACAGTGATGAGAGCGACGCTCTGCAAAGGACCTGCTATATGATAATGATGATAAGAATGATGATGATGACAACATTCAAGAAAAGTTTATACTATAATCTATGTGATTTTGCAAGCACATTCTCTGTTATTTCTTTTACAAAAAATGAAGCGACAATATATTCCCACTATCCATATATTTGAACAGTGTATGTATTACATGCTTATTTCAGATTAGTTGGTGTAATTTAAAATAGTAGGGGCCTCAGAACTTTATATAGATCATGGCCTCATCATTTCTACATCCGGTCCTGTGTCAAAGCTTGTGAAAAAAAAAAATAATCACCAGCAAAGGTAGCGGTACAGTTTGTATAGAGTTCTGCATTCTCTGGGAAAACGTTGCTGAACAGAAGCTGATGAAAGCTTCCACGACTTGGCAGAACGAATTAAACCTAGCACTGAGCCTGAGAATGTTGAAGTGCTGTGCTAAAGATGGACGACTTCAGACAACAAGACAAGACATGCATCAATGAGGGCGAAACCTGTTGCTGCTGTCACTGAAATGAATGAGGTGGTCGCAATCTTGACGACTTCTTTACGCTCGGTAACGAGTTCGGATCTCCGCTTGTCATTTAGCAGAGTGGGGAGTCAGTAATTATCCGCTCTTGCTCGATGTACGCGGGAAAATCGTGAAGATTCCCAAGTGGTCTCTAGGAACTCACGGTGATGTATCTTCAGGCCAACGCTACAAGGAACACGCCATTCGTTTGTATCTGTCAAACAAAATGTATTATCGGCTGTTTTCACAGATTTGGGAAAATGTAAAACTTTTACCCTGAACGATATTATTGAGCCAGGAAACAATATTCTCACAAGTTTACAGATCCCATGTTTGCTTGTGTATGTAGGGTTGTCAAGCAAACGGATGGCGATCTAAAGTGTGTCTGACTCCATACTCTAACACTGTCAGGATTGAGTGATTCACAAATAAGTTTGTGGATTACGTTATTCTAAGTAACTGGATGTATGCTAAGTTTAGTAAACTGGCTGTTTGTCAAGATTAGTTCTTGAATGTTCTCCTTCATTTACGTTTGTCATCTGTCGCTGGAAATCAGTCCAGTAGATTTTATGAAGGCCTTGATTCGTATTGCTGATATGGCATCGAACAGAAATAAACAGACAGAGAACACTCAAGGCCGTAAAACATTATATATAATAAACAAACAGAAATGTATTGACTGGCACTCGTTGAAATATGTAGAAATACAGAAAGCCACACTATTTAACATAAAGGGGCTTATTCATGTAATGGTAACCGTAGTTTCGATTTTGTTTTGTCTAGTGTATCTTCCATCTTGCTACACTGATATATGGGTGCCGATCAATTTATGCTAGTTTTTGTTTATTGTATAGTGTATCTTCCATCTTGCTACACTGATATATGGGTGCCGATCAATTTATGCTAGTTTTTTTTTTTTGATTGTATAGTGTATCTTCCATCTTGCTACACTGATATGTGTGTGCCGATCAATTTATGCTAGTTTTTTTTATTGTATATAATCATATTGTGTTCAGGGAGAGGGGGGAGGGATAGACTCACTGTTTTGCCTAAATTAGATACCACTGGTCAAAAGACGAAGACATCGCATGCTAGCTGTAAACCACAACACCTTGTGCCATCCGCTTTTTACAGGGCGAACGCAAGAGAAGAAAAAAACTGTCTTGTCAACTGGCGTTGCAGTCATGTTTCTCCACATGTTGCAGTCATGTTTCTCCACACGTTACAATCATGTTTCTCCACACGTTGCAGTAATGTTTCTCCTCATCTTACAGTCATGTTTCTCCACATGGTGCAGTAATGTTTCTCCACATGTTGCAGTCATGTTTCTCAACACGTTGCAGTCATGTTTCTCCACACGTTGCAGTCATGTTTCTCCACATGTTCCACTCATGTTTCTCCACACGTTGCAGTCATGTTTCAACTCATCTTACAGTCATGTTTCTCCACACGTTGCAGTCATGTTTCTCCACATGGTGCAGTCATGTTTCTCCACATGGTGCAGTCATGTTTCTCCACATGTTGCAGTCATGTTTCAACTCATCTTACAGTCATGTTTCTCCACATGGTGCAGCCATGTTTCTCCACATGTTGCAGTCATGTTTCTCCAAATGGGGCAGTCATGTTTCTCCGCACGTTGCACTCATGTTTCTCCACACGTTGCAGTCATGTTTCTCCACATGTTGCAGCCATGTTTCTCCTCATCTTACAGTTATGTTTCTCCACATGGTGCAGTCATGTTTCTCCACATGTTGCAGTCATGTTTCTCCACATGGTGCAGTCATGTTTCTCCACATGGTGCAGTCATGTTTCTCCGCACGTTGCACTCATGTTTCTCCACACGTTGCAGTCATGTTTCTCCACACGTTGCAGTCATGTTTCTCCACACGTTGCAGTCATGTTTCTCCACATGGTGCAGTCATGTTTCTCCACATGGTGCAGTCATGTTTCTCCACATGTTGCAGTTATGTTTCTCCACATGGTGCAGCCATGTTTCTCCTCATCTTACAGTCATGTTTCTCCACATGGTGCAGTCATGTTTCTCCACATGTTGCAGTCATGTTTCTCCACACGTTGCAGTCATGTTTCTCCGCACGTTGCACTCATGTTTCTCCACATGTTGCAGTCTCCAAAAGCTTGTCTCATTCAGATCATGTGCTGAAAGCTTTCCTTGACATGACAAGCGTCTGTTGACAATCTTCTCGGATGTCTGTATTTATCTTTTCCTAGATTAGGAAAGAAAATTCGAATTTATACATTCTAGTTTACCTGTTGCCATAATGTAGCTAAAGTGGCGACTGTCTGTTACTGAATTTTACAAGTTGTCTTTGTGTTTTTATTGTGTGTGAACGTCACTTTGGTGTGCAATGCGTTAACAAACCCAGGGCTTTGTGAGGCATGGGTGCAGAGTTGCATTCATGTTTGTGCTGATTAGTTGTGAAGGTAAACATCTGGTAAGAGTGATGCAGCTGGGAGCGGCGAGGGATTCTGGCTCGATGCACAAAGGAAAGGTAAAAACATATATTTTATCAGAATGCTACAGGCATTGGTATTGGAACTGCGCTGGCTGTTGAAGATGGGTACGGAGCGCTTATGGGAATACCCCGAGTGCTGTGATGACGGTTCTTGAATCAACTCAACTCAACATCTGGAGCCACTAGGAGAGAGTGGGGCATGAGCCACTTGGGGCTGGTGAGGAGGTGGTGAGGAGGTGGTGAAACCTGTGTAGCTTTACGTTCATGATGAGCTGGTGGAATCGCTATGGTCCATCACGGAAATTGTGGGATGATCATGTGGTAGAGTGAACCGGTCGCTTTCAGTCAGTCAAAGTGTTTCGATATGCGCGGTAATTGTTCATGTCCCCTCGGCGCACGGAGTTGTTGTGTTACAGTTTTAACAATACATTTTATTCGGTTGGAGCTCGTAAACTGTAAGGTTGAATGTATTAAATCATAAGTTTTACTTCAGAATGCTGTCACTATGATTTTCTAAACTAGGCGGTTGTGTCGACTTCTTTGTGTTGGAGGCCTCGAAGTGCGGCTATGTGGCTCGCTGGTTGACGGGGCCTCTTTAAGTGCTGCAGAAGGTGCTGTGGTAACTTTGTGAGTGTTGACCAACGTGGAGTTGTGATAGGGAGGTATCAGGAATGCTGGTCGGTGGAGGACGGAAACCCTTAGTTCTAGGAATAGCCGGTGTTAACTCCAGGTTGGCCAAGAAGAAGAAGAAGACGAAGAAGAACAAGAACAAGAACAAAAACAAGAACAAGAATAACAAAAACAAGAATAACACGAACAAAAAGAATAATAATAAGAAGAAAAAGAACGATAGCACGAAGAAGAAGAAACAGAAGAAGAAGAAGAAGAAGAAGAAGAAGAAGAAGAAGAAGAAGAAGAAGAAGAAGAAGAAGAAGAAGAAGAAGAAGAAGAAGAAGAAGAAGAAGAAGAAGAAGAAGAAGAAGAAGAAGAAGAAGAAGAAGAAGAAGAAGAAGAAGAAGAAGAAGAAGAAGCAGAAGAAGAAGAAGAAGAAGAAGAAGAAGAAGAAGAAGAAGAAGAAGAAGAAGAAGAAGAAGAAGAAGAAGAAAGTGATGATTAAGAATAAAAAAATAAAAAAAAGAAGAATGTATTATAACCGTCCTAAATCCTCTCTGTCTGTAGCCACTGTAGGTTAAATATGCAAGGTGTTGTCTCCTGTCCTTTATGTACCCACACAGACTCTCTTAAAGATTTCATGAATATCTTCATTCCTTCGTATCACAGGCTAATTTAGCTTTGAATTTCTGCAATGCTGTCATAGAATCAAGGAATGAATTCATTTAATTATGTCAGCGCTTGTCCGAGGGTTTTATTGCGGACAAATGTATATGTACTAGAGGTACAGACATGGCTGCCAGCGGATATCCGCCCTGACCAATTGATATGCTAAGGGCATGCGTAACAATTGCCAAACAAGTCTGGGATTGGCATCATAATTTTTTTTTTTTACTTTTCTTTCTTCTTCTTCTTCTTCTTCTTTTTCTTCTTCTTCTTCTTCTTCTGCTTCTGCTTCTTCTTCTGCTTCTTCTTCTTCTTCTTCTTCTTCTTCTTCTTCTTCTTCTTCTTCTTCTTCTTCTTCTTCTTCTTCTTCTTCTTCTTCTTCTTCTTCTTCTTCTTCTTCTTCTTCTTCTTCTTCTTCTTCTTCTTAGTCTTCTTCTTCTTCTGCTGCTGCTGCTGCTTCTTCTTCTTCTTCTTCTTCTTTTTCTTCTTCTTCTTCTTCTTCTTCTTCTTCTTCTTCTTCTTCTTCTTCTTCTTCTTCTTCTTCTGCCTTTCTAACCCGCAAAGGAGCATAGGCCCTCAACCAACTCACGCTAAGTCGTTCTATCCTTCGCCATTGCACTGAGCTCTCCCCATGTCCTCCCTATCTTTCTAACTTCATTCTCCAACTCTCTTCTCCATGTGTTTTTGGCCTTCCCTTATTCCTATGTCCCATTGGGATCCAATGCAAAAACATTATAGTTATGCTGTTCTCCTGTTTTCTCAGTGTGTGTCCAATCCAGCGCCAGCGTCTTTTCCTCACCTCCTGTTCCACTGGAGCCTGTTTAGTTCTCTCCCAAAGCTGTTCATTAGTTATTTACTTTTAGTGGTTTTGAATTGTTTTTGTTTTCGTCTCTTCTTGTTGCAGTAATTTGTCTGCCTTTCCATGTATCTGTATCTCTATCTCTGTATCTCTAGCTCCCGCTCTCTCTCTCTCTCTCTCTCTCTCTCTCTCTCTCTCTCTCGCTCTCTTCATGTGTGTGTGTGTATATATATATATATATATATATATATATATATATATATATATATATATATATATATATGTATATATATATATATATATATATATAATGTATATGAGGAGTTGGGAAAGGGGTGTGTTTCTCTTCCCTTGAGAGATGATACAATTAATAGCATATTGATGATAATAGGAATTACAGTTTTTCGTTTTTTTTTTAGAACAGCAATGATATGTCAGTTTTAACCCCAAGTATTTCTATACGCACCTGTGAATATATCATACACCTAGAAGTACAGATTATAAGCTATGCCTTTGTTCTTCTTTTCTTCTTCTTCTTCGCGTTCACCGGCTGTAAACTCTGGCAGACGGTTCACGTTGTTTATCAGTTTCTGGATTTTAGTGGTTTTGTTCCAAAGTTGCTGTTCTTCCAGTTCAACAAATCTGGCATAGTTGTTAGCAGAATTCTGGTTTCTGGCCTCTCATACATCAAATAAATAAATTGTCATCTCTTACGATTTTGTTTACGCCATTCAGGGATCGGATGTATAATTTTAGAGCCACATTACATTGACCAAACAGCCTCGAGAGACGATGTGGTCAACGCCTTTGATTCTCTTCACATTTCCTGGTGGTTATCTGATAGCCGTGTTAGGCTAGGCCATTTGGTAACCATGTTAGACTCGGCCATTTTGTAATCATGTTAGGCTGGGGCCATTTTGTAATCATGTAAGGCTAGGCCATTTTGTAATCATGTTAGGCTGGGGCATTTTGTAATCATGTTAGGCTGGGGCCATTTTGTAATCATGTTAGGCTGGGGCCATTTTGTAATCATGTTAGGCTGGGGCCATTTTGTAATCATGTTAGGCTGGGGCCATTTTGTAACCATGTTAGGCTGGGGCCATTTTGTAACCATGTTAGGCTGGGGCCATTTTGTAACCATGTTAGGCTGGGGCCATTTTGTAATCATGTTAGGCTGGGGCCATTTTGTAACCATGTTAGGCTGGGGCCCTTTTGGTAACCATGTAAGGCTAGTTTAACTTGTCAGCCATATTATGCTGGTCCACCTGGCAGCCATGTTAGCCTTGGTCGCCCTGTTAATGTCATTCAATGTTGTCTATGGAACACGGCCTGATGAAGTCAACCCCAAGACAGTAAGGCCAAACAGTCCAGTTTAAGCCTCAAGTGACTGAGCCTCCTGACGCTGCTACCATAGTCAACACGTTCCACTTTTTAGGTAAAGAGCGTGGGGTGGAGAAGGGGGGGGGGTCAGACAGAGGTTTCCCTCCCCCTCCCCAAGATGGTGGTGTAAACAACGCACGTGATTTCCGAATTGTTTTTAAAATGGAATAAAGTGCGACTCTTTGATAATATGTGCTGTCAGAAATAAATCTGGAAGAGACTTCACACGTCGTTAGAGGAATTTTTCTTTTTTTATCTTTAAACACTTCTGCTCTGTATACGAAGCGGAGAAATGTAAACGATTTGCTAATCTGGTCAGAAGGGAAAAAATTAGCCAGCAGACAAAGAATCTTTGGCAAAGCACTAGTAAATTGTTTAAACATTTGAGATCATGCATTTTTCTTGTGAGTCTTGAACTCTCACTCAGTCACTGAGGAGAAAGATTGGAGCTTTTGAATTAACATGCTATAAACAAATTCTTAGAATACCATAGATCAGAAATAGGAAAAACATGGACATTCTGAACGAGTTGAACATCAGGCAGAACAGGCTCATAAACAGCATTCTGTCCCGAAAGTTGACGTATTTTGGCCACATCAAGCGTCATGGTGGCTTGGAAGAGACGGTGATGGAAGGTGCAGTTTGTGGAAGGCGAGGCAGGGGTCGATCACCGAGAAGATGGGTACAGGACATTGAGGATGCATTGGCATTGAAAGCACATGGGGCCGGAGAGCTGGCTAGGGAAAGGGATACTTTCATGCGTGCTGTGAAGAGAGCGACGTTCTGTAAAGGACTTGCTCATTGATGATGACATAGTAGTAGTTGTAGTTGTATTAGTTGTAAATATAGCAGTTGCAGTACTTTGTAGTATTTGTTGTTACAGTAATAGTAGTAGTTGAAGCAGCTGTCGTAGCTGTTTTAGTAGTTATTATAGTAGTAGTTATAGTAGCAGTTATAATAGTAGTAGTTGTAGTTGTAGCAATGGATGTGATAGTAGTTGTTGTTATTGTTCTTGTCATTGTTTTTGCAGAAGTAGACATAGTAGAAGCATAAGTTTGTATTTGTAGTATTAGTAGAAGTAGTAGAAGTAGCAGCAGTGGCAGCAGCGGCAGCAGCAGAAGTAGTTAAAGTAATAGTTGCCGTATTAGTAGTAGCTACCAGTAGTATTAATATTTACAGTAGCAGCAGCAGCAGCAGCAGTAGTTAAAGTAGTAGTAGTTGAAGTAGTAGTAGTAGCTACCAGTAGTAGTAGCAGCAGCAGCAGCAGTAGACGCAGCAATAGCAGAAGTTGTTATTGTTGAAGGATTAGAATGTAGTAATTGTTGTAGCTGTTGAAAATGTAGGTTTAGTAGTTGTTATTTTTGTGGTACTTTTTGTTGTTGTTGCAGTAAAACTAGTAGTTGTTCTGGTGGTGTTAGTCGTGGTGGTAGTAGTAGCAGTAGCAGCAGCACAAGTAATAGTAAATGTAGTAGTTGTTGTATTAGTAGTAGTAGTAGTAGTAGTAGTAGTAGTAGTAGTAGTAGTAGTAGTAGTAGTAGTAGTAGTAGTAGTAGTAGTAGTAGGAGGAGGAGCAGCAGCAGCAGCAGCAGCAGCAGCAGCAGCAACAGCAGCAGCAACATTTGTGGCAGTAGTTGAAGTTGCAGATGAAGAAACAGAAGAAGAAGAAAAAGGAGGAGGAGGAGGAGGAGAAGAAGAAGAAGAAGAAGAAGAAGAAGAAGAAGAAGAAGAAGAAGAAGAAGAAGAAGAAGAAGAAGAAGAAGAAGAAGAAGTAAGTAATAATCGTAGTAGTAGGGGCGGCAGGAGCATCAGCAAGAGTATTAGTAGCAGCAGCAGCAGTAGTAGAAGGTATGCGACAGCGGCCACACTACTGGCAACGGCTTCGACATGCCGGCAAAAGCAGGTGAAGGTAACTCCTTTCCATCGGTGAGTTAGGATCTGCCTATCCAAGAATGCAAAGACTACTGTCGGCTGAATGCGCGGAGGAAACTATATTTGGTTCAACGGGCAAGACGGCGACACTAGCAAAGCGCTGTGGAGCGCATAGAGCATGGCGAGGCACGTAGAACGCCCTGGTCATCCACTGCACCTAGACATATCTCCAGTCGTCCTTACTCTGTCTTGCCACTGGACCCAGATATGACTGCAAGTTACTCTTTTATCTTCCTGAAATGCATGGCGTGCAATTCTACACAAGGGCGCAGCTACATGTGAAGCAAACAGAACAGCAAGACTTATTAAAAAAAGGCTGGACAGAAAGGTGACTGCAGGAGATCCCCTCCCTGGCACAACTCTCATTCCCTGTCCTCACTGTCCAAGAACTTTTCGGGCCCACATCGGCCTCATCAGTCATCTTCGTACTCATACTTGATGAAAAATAGTGGTCATCATCATCTTAATGGACAACAACACACACAGTAGAGCAGCAGTAGTAGTAGTAGTAGTAGCAGCAGCAATGGCAGTATTGGTTACAGTAGTCGTGGTGGTGGTAGTAACTGTTACCCTAGACAAACACTCACGCTTTCACAATCATAGCACTTCTCAGCAGTTCAGATTAATCGCCCACTATGTAATTTTTCTACATCAAACAGTTAGAAAGCCAAGCATTGTCTTGTAAAGCCACTCTTTCAAGCAATCAGTATCTTTTGGCGTATTTATTTAACAGATATTTCCACATTTTTTACTACGTGAAACAAACTCCCCACACACACCCACACATCTGCCAACACATGAATAGAAACAATACAGAATATAATAATTCTCCAGCTTGTCATTAGCTGTAAATTTATAGAAAAATGACATGTCCATAAATATGCACGGATAAACGCGCCCACAACTCATATTTTATGGTCGTACACACTGGATGTATCAACATTAAATACAGTCAACGGAAGTGACGACGGTCAACAACTAGAGTTAACTTTTCCTGTTGTCTAGGAGACAACTGAATGTTGACTGTCTGCCCAGCTGCTACTAATCTGCGCCTGTGTTTTCCCACGAAGTTTGTTCGGAGATTACTGTCACTCGCATGACAGCCAATCCAGCCAGTGAATCCATTGGTATTTACATTTGGCACACCGCTTCGACAGCTTCCCCGACGTTTGTACATTTGTTCTGCAATTAATTCGCAGAGTGGCGCAAGATGGCGCCTCACGAAGGAGATGTCCCACAGGGTCGGTGCATTGACACGATCGCCGGAAATCAGAGCCAGGGTGAAGGGGAGACCAGCTTGAGGCTAGCTGATGGTGGCTTCGTCGAGTGGTTTGTTTTTTTGGGGGGAAAGGTTTGACGTGTACTTGTAGTGTGGTGATTTGTATCGATTTGTGGCATTGATAGGAGTGACTGGACGACTACAGTGGTTTGGATAAGTCTGGTTTTATTGTTTCTTGTGTTGCGTTCATTTAAAGATTGGTGTGTCGTTTAAAACGTCTATTTACTGGGGGGGGGGGGGGCATAGAGAAGGTGAACAAGAGTAGTCCTGAGAAACTAACATATCAAGAGATATACACATGTAGTTACAAAAAAACAAAAAAAAAAGAAGAAAGAAGACATTGTGGGTGGACATGGGAGACAGGGGGAGGGGCAGAGAGAGAGAAGGGGGAACAGAGAAAGCTGCATGGAGATATAAAGAGAGAGACAGCAATACTTTGTTAGCAAAAAATGAAAGAGTGATATAGAGATATAAATTTAGTATAGTTGAATACCCACAGGAAGGGACTGATCACCTTACGCAAAGAGAGTTACAATGTGAGTCAGAATGAGAGAGAGAGAGAGAGAGAGAGAGAGAGAGAGAGAGAGAGAGAGAGGGAGAGAGAGAGAACGAATGAACGAACTTTATTTTGAAAGGGCTAAGAATTGTGCACACAGGCCCGTCTTACATTCTGCCCTTCTGACCTCACGCCGTGCATAGATTAGTTATGCACACATTGTTCTAGCAGATGGTAAGATAGATAGATAGATAGACAGACAGAGAGAGAGAGAGAGAGAGAGAGAGAGAGAGAGAGAGAGAGAGAGAGAAAGAGAGAACGAATAAACGAACTTTATTTTCAAAGGGTTAAGAATTGGGCACACAGGCCCGTCTTACATTCTGCCCTTCTGACCTCACGCCATGCATAAATGAGTTATGCACACATTGTTCCAGCAGATAGTAAGAGAGATCGATAGATAGATAGATAGATAGATAGATAGATAGATAGATAGATAGATAGATAGATAGATAGATAGATAGATAGATAGATAGATAGATAGATAGATAGATAGATAGATAGATAGATAGATAGATAGATAGATAGATAGATAGATAGATAGATAGATAGATAGAGAGAGAGAGAGAGAGAGAGAGAGAGAGAGAGAGAGAGAGAGAGAGAGAGAGAGAGAGAGGGAGAGGGAGAGGGAGAGGGAGAGGGAGAGGGAGAGGGAGAGGGAGAGGGAGAGGGAGAGAGGGAGAGAGAGAGGTGGGGGGGGGGGGAGGTGTATAGAGAGAGTTGGGGGACAGAAACATGATGTGTTTTTCCTATTTGTATCTCAACAAGTGTTGTAATTAACATCGCGTCCGCCTCTTCAACTTCCCATGACATTTCTTTCTACCCGTTCAATGTCGGGTCTACCTGAGTAAAGTAAGTCAGTAAAGGACCCTCTTTCACGCCTTTAGGCGTATAGGGCATATAGGGCTAGACCTATATTTTTTTATAGACCAATCGGCACAAAATGGTTGATGTGGTCAGCATCACGCCGGCCGCCTTTACATTCCAGGACTGCACCCGGTACCCACTCAAGGCTGGGTCGACCTGGGAGTCAAGGTCATTTTTGAAAAAAGTCCGGCTCCGCCAGGGAGCGAACCCACGACCTTCCGATCCGCGGCGTGCGTCTCGCCGCTCCGACACAGCGACTCCCGGTCTACCTGAGAACACACGATATTGTTTTTACTTTTTGTTCAAATTTTCGGCCTCAAATTGGTTTCGATCCAAAAATCGGCATTCATCTTTACTCTACAACCGATTTCCCTTTCTAACAGATAATTCAGAAAAGCTAGTCAATTTTGTGCAGCCTGTTGCTTCTTCCAGACGAGATTCACCAAGATCGCTTGTCTTAAACAGTTATACAACAGAGTTTCTAGAATTCACTCTCCTTCGATTCTCATTCCAGCATTGACACTTTCAGTTAATGACTGTCACGCTTCAGGCTGCATTCCACGAAGGACATTTAAACACACACACAAACACACACATATATACACACGCGCACGCATCACACACACGCACCCATCACACACACACAGGCCCGCCAGCACGCGCACACACAGACTTTAAAATCTACCTTTCTGGTGTGGGTTCCGGACCATATTTGGGGAAAGTGGGGGGGGGGGGTGGAGGTGCGATATGAACAGATTTATTGTCTCGCTAACATGCATGTCGTAAAAGTCAATTAATTTGAGGTGTTTACTTCAAAGTAAATAACTAAGACAAATACTGATAAACTACAAATATTCATTAACAGTAGTGATGTTGTCGAGTCACTTATGCTGGGCTTTGGGAGAAAACTAAACAAGTCCGAGTAAATCAAGATGAGAAGGAAGCCTCAGAAAAAAATACAACTAGAATACCTTTGCACTGGTACCCAGAGAAGCATAGAAATAAAGGAAGTCTCAAAACACATGTATATGGCAGCTAGAGTGCAAATGTGCAAATATAGGGAGGACCTGGGTAGAGCTGCATGCAATAGCAAAGGATAGAACGATATGGTGTGTGTTTGTTGAGAGCCTATGCTCCATTTGTGGATAGAAGGCAGAAAAAGACGACTACTTCAAAGACGGAGTGCACCTGCGTGAGATACACGAAACCAATGGTCTGTATACAAATAAGCCAGATGTGTGAAACCGGAGTGCACGTGAAACATAAGTTTTTAATCAAGACTAAAGTCCAGCAGTGGTCGAACAGCCAGAAAATTCAGCTGGAGTTTACAACCGGTGAACGCAAAGAAGAAAATATCTACCTGAAAGAACTTCACATGTGTTCTCTTTTCTTCTTACATGAATTAATCAAGTAACAGAAAGTATTGTGATCAGCACTCATAGAAGGAAGTAGAAACATAGAAGAACACACTAGACAACATAAAAATCGAAAGCTATAGTTACCGTGCCGGGAATTGAACCTGTCACCTCCACACGGCGTCTGCGCCTCGCCATGAATTTTCTTCTTGCAAACACATCGGATGTCCGACATCTATGCCGGGGAACCAGCCGACATAAAACCAGATCGATGCCTGAGGGGTCCAATTGACGAGTGAGCTCCCCCTTGAGCGGCTGGAGCCTCGTTGTTTGAGATCAGGCTCCTGCAGATGGCGGGAGACTGTATAGGTCAAACAAGGTCACAACAAATACCTCACTTGACCGCACTGTCCAATACAGGGGCGTCCCCAAGCAGAAATTATTGTAGGGGCTCAGCACGGTTATAACTATCGAAGATTGGCTTGGTCTTTGTTTAAGTGCGCAGTATTAATAATAATAAATGCGTCCTGCCTGGCGGCGTAGACGCCCACATCTCTCCACATGTCTTAGTTCTGGGTATTTTGAATTCAGCGCTACTTATGATAGTCTTGCACTTCGGCCCATCAAGCATCGTCTCTTTTGGTCCGCCTCTGCCTATGCTACCTTCTGTCTTTCCAGTCACCAGGATGTTTCCTAATGGAGTCGCCAGCCTCACGCGCAGTTCTGGGAAGTAAAGACAGCCGGCATGCTGCTGACTGCATCACCCACCAAGCGCCGATTGGTCTATCAAAATATTGGTCGCACCACACAAGTTACCGAAGTCTGTGTCCTTCTGGCAGGGACAAAAAGTCGTTCAAGAATTCAACTGTTGTCAAAAGTGAAAATCACGTTTTAAATGTGTATATTTGCATTGCTTTTATAAATGGCGGAATCTAACGGCAGTATCATCATCGCCATTTTTATTATCATCGTCATGCCCCCCCCCCCCCAACCAATCGCTTTTATCATCATTATCATCGTCTTCTTCCTCATCACTGTATCATCAACCTGGATTATCATTATTGGAAGCAGCATTGGTCACATTATCATTATTATCTTCATCATCACTATCAAAATCATCACCGTCATTATTATCGTCTCTGAAACACTCGGCAACCATCAATCATGGCTTATTAGATGAGAAAGGAAAGATAACATTTGTGTGCGTGTGTATCCTCCCACTATAGCATTATTCCGAGATTTACAATATGGAATAAACCTCTTCCTGTAACCAGTTAGAATTACCTTTCTATCCGTGATTCCGGATTGTTTACGGAGCTTGCCTCGGCTTGTGGGGAAATCGAAGCAAAGAACTGTGTCCCTCAGCAACAACTTGTCAGGGCCTTGGCTCTAAAGAGAAAGCATGTATATTTAATCTGTTCCTGGTTTGGCTGAGCCCTGATGTTATTAATAAATTCATTAGCTCAGACATGCTTTTGTGTATGGCAAGGGTTCTTACGTTGTGTTGTGCTGTGGTCACCTTAATGTTCACTTTCAACTTACAAAGTCAGTTAAATTCCAAGTGTTCAAAGCAAATAGTGAAAGTTAAAAATATGTCTACGTTAGGGATGCAAACTCATCATCATCATCATCATGTAGCAGGTCCTTTGCAGAACGTCGCTCTCATCACAGTCTGCCTGAAAGAAACTCGGTCTCTCACCAGTTCTCTGCCTCATGCACTTTCACACTCAAAAAGTCACTTATATCCTGTGCCCATCTTCTTGTCGGCCGGCCCCTGCCCCTCCTTCCTGGTACCATACCTTCTGCTATAATATTTTCCAATCCGTCGTGGCGCTTGATATGACCAACATATTTCAGCTTTCGATAAAGGATGCTGTTTATTAACCAATCTTCCTTGATATTCAGATCTTTTAAGATGTCAATATTTCTCATCTTCTTTGTCCGAGATATTCTGAGAATCTTTATATAACATTTCAGCTCAGAAGCCTCTATTCTCTTTCTTAAGGACTGAGAGATAATCCACGATTCACATCCGTATGTAGCCACAGGGAAGATACATGCTCTCAAACTACTGAACGTAAAATCTACCAAAAAAAACCACAACAGCCAATAAATGTTGCAGTTGGTTCTGCAACGTCCTGTAAAGTATACGCAACTAACTTTTAGTGGTGCACTGGTGATAAGTAAGTAAACTAAAAGACCCGTATCCAAGCCTTCAGAAAAGGGTGCTGGAACTATTTTTCATAGATCAATCAGTACCTGGCGGAAGTTGTGTGGTCAACATAACGCCCGCCGTCCTTGCTTCTCAGGACTTTACCTACAACCCATTTAAAGGTAAGTCGACCTGGGAGATCAGATCAGTTTTGAAAAAAGAAAAGTTCGGCTCTGTCAGAGGCTGGACAACGGTGGCCGGATCTACATGCGAGCGTCTAGCCAGTACACCACGGCACTGGGTACATGATACTAGACTAGTATGTGAACAAGCCAAGAGACACTCGACTTGTCATGCTGATCAACATAACACCCGACTTCTTTCTTCCTCTTTGAGTACATGCCGTGTGCCGTTGGTAGTCACGTCTTTCCACAACCTTCCGTTTCGTGAAATTTCACTCAACTCAGTCCAAATGCTCCTCCATGCTATGATGTCAAACTATCCAGTATTTATTTCTCTCGGTCTCCCTCTGCCTTTCTTCCCCTACAACTTTCCTACTGTCACAATCTGCTCCAGTTTTCTTCTTTTCTTGATATGAACACAAAATGTAGATTGCCTCTTTCGGATGTGGGCAATGAGTTCTCTTAGTGAGTCAATTTCTCTCAAGACATCTTCTGTACTCTTTATCTCTCTAGGGTATTCACAACATTCGTCTACAAAACCACTATAGTGTCCAAATAATTTGTCACTAATCGACCAATTGACCACGATTCACTTCCGTATATTAGGATAGGATTTATATAGCTTTCAATAATTCTCTTTACTTTATTGGAAATAGTATGGCAGCTGTTTAAGGTTGTAGAGCACTAATGTAAATTATAAACATTTCTGCTATAAACATTGAAACCACGGAACGGGTCGACAGACATCTCTCCAGCGAGCTAATAGGAGTTTGTTACCAGTATAAACAAAGCTTGTTTTTATTTTTGTATGTATAAATATAAGCTACAACAAGAGATAGATGCCAACTCCGCCCCTGCACATCTGTCATCTGCCTTGTGTAGGTAACCATCAGTCCCTGAAATTGTGTTTCTTGTTTTGGCACCAGCGCCTGCTATCAAACTAAAACCCAGTGCGGGAGTGAGTCTCCACACAAAAACGTTGATAGGTTATCTTTCTGATGTTCCCACACCCCTCAGACGTCTCCTCTCTATAGCTTGCTGTATTTGGCCTCTTTCTAACTTCAACAGTCTCTCTTTCACAATCTCCCTCCAAAAGAGACGATCTTTCCAAAGTGTCCGTGTTAGTGTTGATATCTTTCAGGCCGTGTTTGCTTTGGTCTTCCTGCAGATCGTTTTATCTCTGCTATCAGTTCACCCTACACGAGATCCTTTGGAATGCGACCATCCTCCGTTCTACTTATAATTCAAGCCTGAGTCCGACGAATCTTAACGCAGTGCACGAACTCCGTAGTACCGACGAGGATCTTGAAATACTTTGAGTAGATTTTCAAGCCCGAAATTTGCACGGGCAGTGCCGTTATGCAACAACATCTAACTTAGAGCCACGAGATATCGGGATTATGAATAGATCTAATACCGTTCAGAATATATAAAATCAACATTCATACCTCAGATGTTTCCCAAACCACTTTAGGGCCCGTATTGCAGAGTTTAAGACCCGCTGGTCGATGAGAACATAAACCCGAGGCTGATTGTATCTAGCAACCGAATCTGTTTAGACACAGGCTCGTTTTCAGGGGCAGAAAACTCTTTATGGCGTTATCCTCAACGTCTCAATTTGGAAAGCCATTTCCACACAGCCCCTGCGACCAGGCCAGCCCCTAGAAATAGAATATTATAGGCTTTTCTAGAAATAACATCATTCCAACCAGATCCGCGTGTGTAGCGTCTAACAGGAGAGATAATAAATGTTATTTCCCCAGTATAAAGCCCGAATTGGGGGGACATGAAAGTAAATAAATTATATAAATTTTGCGTTGACATAGACACGACAGGAGAAGGGATTTCCCCCGGAGCTGGTTGCACGTGCAAGTGCAATAATTCTGGCATGTGTGGATTACGGCACGTGCGGGTGTAACTGCGATATGGTGCCCGTCTGGCAAGGTTATGCTTGTTGGATATAAGGCCACCGATATTTGAACCCTGTGGCGCATTTTCAGTTAGGAGTTTATGAGATGTTTTACATGGTGCAGCGGCTGTATACACGATAATGAGGAGACGTGTCCAGGGTTTGATTACCACTTTCCTAGTGATTTCAGACAATAAATGATGTCATTTATTTTCTGTTTGTATGTTGCCCTTAAGTGTTTGATGGCGTCTTCTGATGAAACATAAAATAAGCAAACACACCCGAATGAGCACAAGCGTACAGATACAGCATTATAGAGGTACACGGTTTTATGGATGGTCTAAACTTTGTGTTATTTTTAAACCGCCATGACCCCACATGTAACCTTAGAGTTGAAATCTTCTTGCCGGGATAAGTACAGGTGGGATTCTCTTCCTTGAGGTAATAATATTAGGCCTGGGGGCTGGAGTCCTTGGACTGAAAGAGTTAACGTTAGGCCCAGAGCTGGTTGAAGATGGTTACATTTATTTTATTTTTTATTTATTTTTTCGAAGAAAGAGCTTCAGGTCCTTAAGCGCTGATGGCTTGAGGTTAAACCTGGATGGTTAACCTATTACTGGTGATCTGTTAACAACTTCAATGGAGGCTAAACGGGGTATCTGGAATTTGTCTTGCCTCTGCTATCTAGATTAGTTTTCTTTAATCTCGGGATGTTATATTAAACCTCTAGGTAGCAGCTCGGAGATGACAAACCCACCCGTCAATCAATCAAACAATTTTTTAAAATATCTACCATTTTCTGCCGAGTTGGAGATTTAGCTTACTTTATAACCGTCCAGGGCTTTAATTTAACTGTCATGGTTGAAGGAACTTCCGCGATTTGTACAGGTGTGTTTCTCATGCTTGAGTGTTAAATCCTTCAAACTGCAATCTTGCAAGGGACAAATACAAACATCACTATTCCATTAACGTACCTAGCCCAATCTTACTACAGGTTACGTAATAACGTCGGGTGTCCCAATATAACTGGGTCACACAGCTGAACCGGGTTTCTGAGATTTGTACCTGGGGATTCTTATCTGCACTGTGTCTCTTCTAGCCACCAGGTGATAGTCGTTTATTATTCAGTCATGTAAAGGTTGAACCTGACTATTAAACTCCATGTCTAACTGTAAAAGCTATCCCTAGTAAGGTCATTTTTAATGTATCAAATGTAAGGTCACTATAAATGTATCGTTTGTAAGTTGAGTATAAATGTATTGTTTTTAATGCCATTATAAATATGATGTTTGTAAGGCCATCATAAATATATTGTTTGTATGGCCATTATAAATATTGTTTGTAAGGCCATTATAAATATATTGTTTGTAAGGCCATTATAAATATATTGTTTGTAAGGCCATTATAAATATATTGTTTGTATGGCCATTATAAATATATTGTTTGTAAGGCCATTATGAATATATTGTTTTTAAGGCCATTGTAAATATATTGTTTTTAAGGCCATTATAAAAATATTGTTTGTAAGGCCATCATAAGTATATTGTTTGCAAAGCCATTATAAATATATTGTTTATAAGCCATTTTAAATGTATTGTTTGAAAGGCCATTATAAATATATTGTTTGTAAGGCCATTATAAATATATTGTTTGTAAGGCCATTATAAATATATTGTTTGTAAGGCCATCATAAATATATTGTTTGTAAGCCATTATAAATATTGTGTTTTTAAGGCCATTATAAATATATTGTTTGTAAGGCCATTATAAATATATTATTTGTAAGCCATTATAAATATATTGTTTATAAGGTCATTATAAATGCATTATTTGCCAGACCAGTTGGAAGGCATTGTATGGAAGGCCAATAAGAATGCAAAGTTTACAAGGTCAACTTAACCGTGTAATTTACACGTAGATCAAAGAATGGCAGATTATTCGTAACTTGTCTTATATGCAAAAGTAAACGTTTCGCGATTCTATGGAAGCACTTCTTTTCATCGGGTATTTTTAGCAAAGTGCTGAAACGTCAATGAACCTTGAAAGTCCATTTTTCTTGTATTTGTGTACACATGTATTCGTGACATGTCGATTTAATTTACTTCTTTCCTTAAGTTTTATTTGTCCCTTTGTTCTGACAGACTGCTATATTTTCTATCCAGTGTTTGCGTCACAATTTATTACTTTCGGTAACCCAGTTCTATTTTCATCCTAATGAAATGTTTAAGTTGTGTGGAACAATTTACATCCGTTTCTGAACGTAATTAACGGTCATTCAAAGTATTGGGTGTAGATCGACCCGGGCACGTCGACTTTTGGAGCCGGTTACTTTCCAACTGGTGAACTGAACTTTAGAAAAGTAGTAATTGGATTTGTTGTTAGAGCTATTGGGCTGGTCGGGCGGGTAGCTCACTTACATTTAAATGTGGATATCCGTAGTGCAGGTTGCGGGCTAGAACTGCGGTTCGTTGAGTGTGAAATATGTTTAAATCCATTTCTTGGAATCCATTGCCAGGAAAGAAAAGAGACAGGCAGACAGACATGCCGACCGACATACAGACAGACAGACATGGAGAGGGAGAGAGAGAGAGAGAGAGAGAGAGAGAGAGAGAGAGAGAGAGAGAGAGAGAGTGAAGGACAAACTAGACAACGTAAAAATGTCAAGCTACAGACACTCCTTGATTTGACCCGGCTAAATATGAGTCTGGCACGGTTTTACTCTACCCCAATACTCGTGTGTTTGGGTCCATAGATTAAAGCGGCCTTGATTAACTTGGCAACCCAGAAGAAAATAGGTGATAGGAAAAACTCTAGGAAGTCAATGCAGCCAGCCTAATTTTAATCATAACATAAATTAATTATTAATTCCTTCGAAGTCGGTAAACATCTGCCTGAGATACATAGAACCAAAAGTCTGCATGCAAATGAGTCAGATCTGTAAATAGGATGTGCCCGCAACGCTCAGTTTCTGGAGCTAGATTGTAGAGTCCAGAAGTGGACGAACAACCAGAACATTCCGCTGGAGTTTACAGCCGGTGAACACGAAGAAGAAGGCGAAGTACTAATTAGTCTATCGCTATAAAGTTCTAGCCCCCACGTATCCACCTAATCATGTCACCACAATTGTTTCTCTGTTACTGTGCAAGTGACAACTACACCCATTGTCCATCACTGTCCCTTGTGAGACAATTCACACAAACTGTAGTATCATCAAATCCTACAGCAAACACACGTATTAAACGCATAAGAAGCCTATAAATGTGCCAACACGAACTGTCTGACACTAGAAATTAGGGCTGTACCGAATAGTGATTTTCACTATTCGGCGGAATACGAATAACAGGACCAACTATTCGGCAGAATACGAATAGTGTATAAAATATATCTCACAAAAAAAAAAAAAAACCATTCACAATGTCAAATGTACGCTGAACTTTTACTTCACATAAAGTAGCACAGAATAGTCATCTTCTTCTTTAGCATTCTGAGCCCTTGAGGTTTACTGCAGCAGATATCACTCGTCTCCATTCATCTCTCTGGCTGGCCTTATCTTCACAATTTGTGACACCAGTTGTTTGCATGTCTGGCTGAACATTATCTGTCGAAATTCTTTTTTGTCTGCCTCGTGGTCAGGTGTATACAGTTTTTATTTCTCTGTGATCTGACATACTTTCAATGTGCCCCAACCATTTTAGTCTGTTAGCTTTCATGATGCCTGTGATCAATGGTGATTTAAATAGATTATGTGTTACGTTGTTGCCTCTCACTCTCCATTCCTCGTTGTTAGCATCTTTGATGGGTCCAAAGATTTGTGGTAAGAATGTTTTCGAAAACCTGTAATAAAACCTCATCTCTTTATTTATGCTTCAAGTTTCAGAGCCATATAAAAAGACTGTTCTTATCAACATTTGATATATTTTGATCTTGGTGTTGCGAGACAGACACTTTGACTTTAGCAAATGTTGAAGGGCACAGTATATTTTATTTCTAGATTGTAATCTAGATTTTACTTCTTTTCTCAGCATGTTGGAGCAGTTGAAGTTTGCATCCGAGTACTTATATGTTTCCGTACGTTTCATTTTCATATTATCAACTTGGATGTTGCCTGAAGTTTATTATATTCTTTCCTTGTCTAGTTAGTATTCGAACAGAATAGTAAACATTTAAAAATATGTAATGTTTTGCATCCTTCAGTCAGTGTGTGGTAACTAATAACTAGGAAGGAAATAATCCTAAGGATTATAACAAGTAACTAAACTTGGAAATCGTCACTGACAGCTTAGTTAATACAGGAAAGCGGCATTAGCTTTCAACAAAACCAATCGTTCCATGTTGTCAACATTAAGGCCTTGTATACAGAAGCGGGTGTAAGGTAACTACTATTCGTATTCGGCCTGACAGCAACTATTCGGCCGAATACCGAATAGTCAATAGGTCCACTATTCGGCTCCGAAGCGAATACGAAACGAATATTCGGTATAGCCCTACTAGAAATGCCGGGGGTCGTTGGTGAGAGCAGTACAGATTCGTATTTGCACACCCAGTTAATCGCATAGGGTATCAAGACGAGTTCTATGGCTACCGGCCATTATGAATCTGCAGTTCACAACACAAATACGTTGGGCACAGTGAAAAAAAAAGCATTAAAAATTAAATCTACAGCTCACAGTGTCGCGCCATACACTCAGCCTAGTATCTGGGAAACACCATTTATCCAGTGTCATAGGTTCAAAGTGCGCTTATTGTTTTTTATTTTTTTATTTGTGTGTGTGTGTGTGTGTGTGTGTGTGTGTGTGTGTGTGTGTGTTTAATAGATTTACGAAGTTTAAACTAAAGTTCAAACATGGGGAGAACATCTGAAGAGCTGTAGCAATAGCAAAGATTAGGACGGACAGCTTGTCGTAAGTTCGTTGAGAGCCTATGCTCCATAGGGGGTTGAAGGGCTGTAGAGGTAGAAGAATTCCTTGTTCTGTCACTTGATTTCTATCACTGGTGCTGAAATCTTTTTCTTCCCCTCATAAAAGGTGATGCTATTTCACGTCAGAGAATGGAAAATCAGCAAAGTTTTTTTGTTTTTATATTTTTTGTTTTGTTTTGTTTAAGGAAATTAAAGGCTAGAACCGTGTTGTCTATTCCACATTATAGCGTGAAAGAAAAACAGAGAAAGCAGTTTCCGATAAACACATGCTCAGCAATGTTGTGAAACAGAAGCATACTTTCATAGCTATCCGCATTCAACAGATGTGAATTCGAAATGAGAAAAGATGACAGAAAATAGATGATAAATAAACAGCAGATGAGCCAAATGGATGATAGATCAACAATCGAGACGTGGGCTATGCTAACTCTCAGTTTCTGCTGAATGCGATGTTCCAACACTAGGATCTAGTGGTTGCAAGGTGATGTCTTGTATGCACAATCCCTAATCTGGGAGAAGATGTCATCTTTTTAATCACAAATTCACTGGAAACCCGTTGGAATACGTCATTTATTGTATAACCACCATATCTGCCTGTATGTCTTGTATCGGTCTGTCAGATTTATTTATTTTTGGCTTTAACACTTTCTTTAAAAATGTTAGGTCACATTGTAACTAAGATGCTTTTCATGATGTTTATTATTATTATTATTATTATTATCTGTCTAAAGGTAGTATGAATGAAATAATGTGTACAAGGATTGAGGCCAAAAGGACAGAACGTAAGACGGGCTTGCTTGCCCAATTTTTAGCCATATGAAAATCGAGTTCATACCACTTGTTGCGTCAGTCTGTTGGTCTGATTGGCAGACACGGTTTAAAGGTTTATGATTTATTGATCTATGTGTTTCTATCCAGTCTGTCTATGTAACTGTTTGTCAGTGTACATGGTAGGGTGGACAAATTTGTGATCCTTTGGAAAAAAAAGTTCTTTCGTTCGTTCGTTCGTTCGTTCTGTCTGACATTGTCTCTCTGAATATATATCTGGATTTCAGACTGTCAGCCCAGTCTATTGCCCCCCCCCCCCTTTTTTCCGCCTGAAATATGCCTGTCTGCCTGCCTGGCGTCTGCTAAAATATCTTTATATTTGTTTTTTTCTCTGTATGTCTGTGTTGTCTGCCTACGCGTTCATCTGTTCCTTCTGACTGACCCACGTATCTACGAGGTTCGACTCGATAACAAAAATAATGATGAGGATGTTGTTTCCATTCAGAGCCGAAGCCTTGTTATTAGAAGATTGAGATGTCCACTTTTGATTGGGTGCAAGAGTTTCTGGACCAGTGGGAGTCTCGTGTTGAGTTGTGTCGAATCTTTGTTTTTTATGCCTTATTCGTGTATGTGTTTGTACATCTGTTTTCCTTCGGTTTTCGCTCTTCATTGAGCGATAGGTAGGGTGTGATTGTTTCTACAACTAGGCTGCGATATCTGCGCCTTTCGGTCTAGCAATCCCGTGTCTGTATAACCTTAATTACTTGCCTCTTACATCAATACGGTCCAGTGTCTCTGTACTTCTTTCTCCAGAAATAGATCCCTTTAACCCACTTGTGTGTGTGTTTATGGTTATTCTGTACGTTCGCTTATGTCTGCAAATATTGTCCGATTAAGACTGAATTATCAGTCAACATATGGTGTGTGTGTTTCTGTGTGTGTGTGTGAACTTGCTGTGTTTGCATAAGTATGCGTGTGTTGTCTCTATCATCATCATCATCATCATCATCATTATCATCATCATCATCGTTCTGTCGTACTTTTCGTACGTTTGTTCCATGGTGCTCAGTTCCTGAAGACTCTCTGACTTTTGACTTACACATTCGCCCTATTTCTCTCCATTATACTATTGTCCATCCTTTCGTCTGCACAGCTGCTGTGTTGTCTAATTCTCTATCTCTCTCTCTCTCTCTCTCTCTTCTCTCTCTCTCTCTCTTCTCACTCTCTCTCTCTCTCCTTCTCTGGCTCACTTACCTACTCGATCACTCACTCACTCACTCACTCACTCACTCACTCACTCACTCACTCACTCACTCACTCACTCACTCACTCACTCACTCACTCACTCACTCACTCACTCACTCACTCACTCACTCACTCACTCACCCACCCATTCACTCACATTACATTATTCCCTTTCTCATCGTTAAATCGAAACAACACTTTTTTTTCAAACTTTCTTTCTTGCCTTTTGCACGCCTTCTTCAAATGTTTCTATCTGTCACACACTCTGTCTACATCCACACTTCTCTGGTCGTAGAATATTATCTGGAGAAATGAGCCACGTCAACTTCCCATTAGTTATCCCCGGGTGCCCTTTCTTGAGCCTAACCTTCACACAGCATCCGTGTCTCTTGTAGGATGGACTTTCCAGGTTAGCCCGCCTGACAAGATCCTAAAATCCCGTCTGGTTAAAATGGTCTCTATTTTATGTTGTTTTTGTCTGGGCTGGGTCCGATGGCGACACTCTGGACAGTATGCTTGCTGCACGACTGCGAGGTCGTGGATTCCATACTCATCAAGGTAGAGTGCAAAACAAGAAGTGGTTTAAAAAAGGGGTGACTGCTAACTACTACCAACATAGGAATCCACACAAATTGAGACTAAGAAGGGGGTGGTACATTATCTCGGCCAACAGCACAAACACAATGACACACTAAAATATTGACTATATTGTCTGATCAGCTCCCTCCACCACTGACTTGATTGTCTGATCAGACAGGACATACTGCATGCACGCACGCACGCACGCACACACACACACACACACACACACACACACACACACACACACACACAGGCGCATAAGCACACATCGTTTTTTTGCACTGTTTGAAAGTCAAACACCCGGTGCAGACTTAGACAGACATCTGTCAGTGACACCTAGCTGTGCTTGTCTTGCGCGCCCTCTCACACTCACACCTGTGGTCGGCACTTGCAGAATCCAGTAGCTTCAATAATCTCTAACACAACACCTGGTGTCTGTAGCCCTGGTTTCAGGTACTTGTCGTTCCGGCCAGACACCGTTATGCTTGTGTTAGGAGCTATCCGAAATTATTAGTTTAACGTCATCTCTTGCCTTCATGGGCCACTAAATTCAAATCTGAAACTGGAAGCCTCCCCTCCCAGTGTTGCCACTTTTCTTTGACAAAAAATATCCAAAATGGTGTCAAAAAATATCTAAAAAGATCTAAATCTGCGTGAAAAATATCTAGAAAAAACATCCACATTGAAAAAGTCAAAAATTACATAGCTTTTGTTATGACTTACCCTACATAATCATGTCCTCACCTTCACCGATGTCAGCCTCACAAGATCCACAGGATAAACTTAGCTTGGATAATGAAGTTGAAGCTTCAGATCCATAATGACCCTGGTATGCTTTAGCTGTTCAAATTTCTTTATAAGTGGAACAGTAGGCTTATTTCTCTAGTCTCATCAGGCCGAATTTTAATGGCACGATAGCATTTAACAGGTCAAATTTCATACTGTTTTTTAGGTTAGATTTGATATAATTCATAGCACTGAAAACTCTTTCTACGTCAGCATTTGAGTGGGGTAGTATCATGGCAGACATGACACTTTAAAGAGCTTACAGAATGGACTGTTTGAAGAGGCATCTTTAAATTGTGTCACTTCACTCCAAAACGCTTTAGTTTCTGTTTTGTTTGTCCATTCAGCTAACTTTATTTTGGTTAACTGATATTCTGCTTCCGCGACACTATTATCAGTAGCCTCTAAAAATGTCATAACTTTACAATATGTAGGTATGTCCTTTATTGGCTGAAGTATGTTGCTCACAGAAAAAAAGTGAAATATTTTTCAAAACATCTAGATTTTCAGGAAGTCTCTTCTTCAATAATGAGATAATGAGATAAGGAAATCTTGACAGCGTTTTCGTAAGTTGTTCTCTTCATTCTCTGTTAACAGTCCTTTTGTTTTTTAATCATCAATTTTTTATTCGATTTAATATCCAAGGTGTGGCTTAGGAGCCAAATAGCTCTCTATAGTGCAAGTGAGCAAATCAGTTTTAGAAGTTGGCAACACCAGTCTTTTACCGAGTGAAATAGCAAGATAAGATCATCAAATAATTCATCTTTATCAACAAGTTTAGATTCAAACAGTTTATTAACTTTTTGCACTTCCATTAGAATAGGTTATAAAAAGAGAATGAATGACAAATTTTTTTCATCACTGTACATTCCATATAGTATTTCAGCCGTGTAGCACTTTTCACTTTGTCTTGTTATTTCAAAGTGTGTCTTCAACTTCAGCCATTGCTTCATAATTCTTTCAACAGCTGGTTAAATTGATTACCATCTAGTTTTGCAATCTGACAGAATTTTCGGTGGTGTGGAACCATCATTCAAGGCTGTATATAATGTATTGTATTGCTGTTGTCTGAAAAATGGTTTGGAAAACCAGTAAAGTGTTTCAGCAATAAGGTATTCCAAATTCCTTGGTAAATATTTAGATGAAGCATGTGATAATGCTAGCTGCAATGAATGATGCATACATTTTATAAGTATTAACGATGGGTTAGCTTCCTTCAACTTGGCATACACGCCATTGTTTATACCAACCATCACTGAGGCATTATCAGTACCAATTACAGCCAAATTCTTCAAGCCTAACTGTTTGCTGATGAAAAGGTCCTTCAGTTCCTAAACTATACTTTCTACATCACACTTTTCAAATTGAACTAGTCCAAGATTTTTTACAAATCGATCAAATGGTCTTAGTTTGAAATTGCGCAGTGACAAATTAAAAACATTGCGACTGATACTTCAACTTTTGATGATTCATTTATCAGTATAGTTCTGAAAACAGATGTCAGCGGTGTAATATCTTTAAATGAAACTGCAGTTTTATGCTTTTTTAGTCTCTGCATTACTCTTTGAGTTTTGTATTTTCGCTTTAATTTCACACTTGCAGTACTTACAACAAGCTTTGGTCATATCCCCGGTTTTTTTTTTTTAATCATGCAACCACTCTTTCCAAATTTTTGGCTCATACTTTACTTTTGGCATGTTGAAAGGTTTTTTCAAAGTGAAAGCCACATAAGAAGGTGAGCAATTATTTTTTTTTTTAGCACAGTAAGTATACGGTTGAAACAAAGTTAGTACTTGGTTACTTGGTGTTCAAAAAAAAAAAAAAACTTCGTGCCTCTTTCAACCGGCTCCTAGACTGAGCATTGGTTATATCGAGGTCGGCGTTTTGGTGTCTGGAATTCTTTCCAGTTATCAGCTTTTTCTGTTGTGGCGATTTACATTTATGCCTGAGGTTTGTTGCTTCTGTCAGAGTGAGGTAAGAGGTGGGAGTGGCTTTGGCGGCGGAGTCCAAGTCCAAGTCCTTTTGAGAAAAAAAAAAGAAAAGCTCGACCACGTTCAGACTGCTGCTAGCTAGCCTAGGCTACTAGCAGTCTCCGCCTATATTTGTGGTCTGGGTTATTTGCGTCACTTTCGTGACTGAATTTTAGTGTTTGTGCCATTTCTGGGCTTGATGCTTCCATCCGAATCAAACCGCTCGTCCTGTTGTCACTGGTGCATGTCTTCCTTCTTCTTTCTTGGTGTTTCCTGTTTGTTCTGTCTCCCTTTGATCTGGCTAGGCGTATCTCGAAGGAGAGCGAGCTTCCATACACAACGTCCTTTGGACCACCATTTATTGTTTTAAAATTTTGAGATTTTAAATTATGTCAAAAATTACTGAAAACAGTTTTGAATTTGAATAGTTCTGGGTCTCAAGTGATGCCTGTAGGATGTTTCTCAGGTCTAACATCTCGTCCCTGTCTTGAGTCCTGAGTGCCTTGAGTTTTGCGTTCTCTTCTTGAAGAGTTCTGATTTCCTGTCTTAGAAGTGCAATTTCGTTGTTCGTGGGTGACACAACTGTCGGACTAGGCGCCCTTGATCTTAGCTTCGGCTCTGGGTTGTGAGTGGTGGTGGTCGTCAGAGTTCTCCTGCATTCTTTTAGATACGGGCACCCCATGTATCTCGCACTGTGTGCTCCTGCGCAGTTGGAACATCTCCGGCTGGCGTTGGGCTTTTTAAAGTCCGGGTCCACTTTCGCCAGAGGGCATTCCTTGAATGGATGTGGGCCGGAACAGTAACGGCACGACGGGCTGCTTCGACATGACGAGGCAGAGTGCCACGCCTTGTTACATCGTGCGCACTGCAGAATCTCGGTGTTGTGGGTTCCTGATCGCTGCTGCTGTTGCTGCCTGAGTGGGCGGGTGTTGGTGGCTCCCTTCGCCACGACTGGGGCGGCTTCTGGGTAGACGGGTGCCTCGATAGGGCCTACATCTAGGGCTTGCAGCGTCTGGGCAGGTGTCTCCTCCGGGTCGTCGACCGGTTCTGGCATCGTCAGTTCTGGTGCGGCGACAGGTGCTTCCTCTTTTTTGGCTGAGGTTGCCCTGGTGTCCCGGCGCTGGACAGGATTCTTTTTATCACGTGCCATGGTTTCGTGTGGCTGTGGCTGGCAAAGAGCTGTATAAGTCCGGCGGCAATTGATTGCTCGCTCCCTGCAGAGTCTGGCAAGGCTCGTTGAGTGAACTGAAAAGTACACCGAGCGTGCTTTTCTCTGCAGTTTACGAGACAATCTTTTCACAAATGGCTGGTATGGCTGGCTCTTCAACAAATGATGTGCTCCCGGGCCGCTAATGACCCAAACGCAGACGAATACCGATAGCGTAGTCGAGCCAAATTCAGCCGAATATCAAACGAGTCTGACCAGTATCTAGCTATCGATAATCAGACTACGAATGGGTAGTTAGCAAGCGGACGAGAGACACGTGGCTGATCGGGCGGTTTGAGCGAGCGAGCGAGCGAGAGCTGTGTGCGACTGGACTGTCTGCGCTGGACGATGATGATGACAAAGTTAGTATGATTTACGCGCGATTTTATTAATCAATACCGGGGCTGCCAGATATTTGTGCGTTGACCTCAGTGAGAGTTCAAAGTTCAAGTAATGGCAGTTGTCACAATGTACGTGCCAGACCAAAACAAAAATATTGTAGTAAATATTTTACACTGTAATTATTAAATTGACAATGAAAGGAAAAGAAATCTATAAAATATCTAACTCCAAATAAAAAGAATCTAGAAAAATATTTACGATCTAAACGTCAAAAACAGTATCTAAATGCAATGAAAAAGATCTAAATTTGGATATAAAAGATCCAAAGTGGCAACACTGTCCCCTCCCCGTCCCCGTCCCTTCTGCCACCCCGCCCTCCTTCTCCGGTGTAAAAGTACTTAGCGACCCACTTCAATATGCAACGACTTTCTTTTTGAAAACGTGTTTCTAAACATTTTGTGTGGTTCCCCCCCCCCCCCCAGTATATTATGCTTATTTTCCATTCAGCGCCCATGCACACACACACACACACACACACACATACACATAATATATAAATATGTATATATATATAATATATATATTAGGGCTGTACCGAATAGTGATTTTCACTATTCGGCCGAATACGAATAGCGGGACCAACTATTCGGCCGAATACGAATACGAATAGTGTATAAAATATATCTTTAAAAAAAACACACAATCATAATGTCAAATGTACGCTGAACGTTTACTTCACATAAAGTAGCACAGAATAGTCATCTTCTTCTTCAGCATTCTGAGCCCTTGAGGTTTACTGCTGCAGATATCACCCGTCTCCATTCATCTCTCTGGCTGACCTTATTTTTACAATTTGTGACACCAGTTGTTTGTAGGTCTGGCTGGACATTATCTCTCGAACTTCTTTTTTTGTCTGCCTCTCTCATGTGTATACAGTTTTACTTCTCTGACATTCTTTCAATATGCCCCAACCATTCTAGTCTGTTAGCTCTCATGAGGCCAGTGATCAATAGTTTTTTAAACAGATTATGCGTTAAGTTGTTGCTTCTCACTCTCCATTCCCTGCTGTTAGCATCTTTGATGGGTCCTAAGGATTTGTCGTGAGACTGTTTTCGAAAACCTGTAATAAGGCCTCATCTCTCTAATTTCTACTTCAAGTTTCACAGCCATATAAAACGAATGGTCTTATCAATGTTTTATATATTTTGATCTATTTGTTGCGAGACAGCACTTTGACTTTAGCAGATGTTGAAGGGCATAGTATACTTTATTTCTAGATTGTGTTATAGATTGCATTTCTTCTCTCAGCATGTTGGAACATGTGAAGTTTGCACCCAAGTACTTATATGTTTCCGTTTGTATGATTTTCATATTATTGACGTGAATGTGGTAGGAGTTTATATTCTTCCCATGTCTAGTTAGTATTCGTACAGAATAGTAAACATTTAAAAATATTTTATGTGTTGCATCCTTCAGTCAATATGTGGTAACTAGTACAAGGAATGAAAGAATCCTAAGTATTATAACAAGTAACTAAACTTGGAAATTGTCACTGACAGCTTAGTTAATGCAGGAAAGCTGCATTAGCTTTCAACAAAACCAATCTTTCCATGTTGCCACCAGTGTATGCAGAAGCGGGTGTAAGGTAACTACTATTCGTATTCGGCCCGACCGCAACTATTCGGCCGAATACCGAATAGTCCTTAGGTCCACTATTCGGCCCCGAAGCGAATACGAAGCGAATATTCAGTACAGCCCTTATATATATATATATATATATATATATATATATATATATATATATATATATATATATATATATATATATATATATATATACACACATTGTCAGAACACTGTGAGTACAGTCATGTGGGGGAGCAGACCACATAAAGGGTTTACCGTGTTCAGGGTACACCCCAGAGTTGACACAAAGTTCAGTGGCTTGACTGGCCAAGTCTGTGCTGTTTGCGACGGTGAAACTAGCGCTCAGTAGAGACCCCTTGAAGACTACAAGTAAGAGTAAACTCTTTTCCGAACAAGTTCGCAACATGATTGTCCCATGACTTACTGAGCGGGTTAACGGGTCAAAAGGCACGAGGTGGGAGAGGTGCAAGGTGCAGTGTTAGAACGGAGTGGACGTGTTAGCGAGACAGAGATAGAACGTTAGACTTAGGATATTCCTTTAGTGACTGCATAGATGATTTTTGTGCTGTGTATTTAAATGGTATAATGTATTGTGTTGTTTCACAATACGTTAGTAGTATCTATTTGTTTCTGATCATTTAAATCAGTTAAATAAATGCTCTGTGAGATAATGTCTAGCTTTGTCACACTGACCCCGCGCCCGACAGAGGCTTTGACATCTTGGTAGGTCAGTGTGACGATAGGAAAGAACGTCCTCCGCACAGGTGTGGTTTGCACACTCGAGATTACCAGTGCAACAGATTGGAGAGCGAGGCGATTGTAAAGCTCGTTCGGCCAGATGGTCCAGGCAACAGCGGGAAGTCAAGTGTCTGTTGTATTATCTATACTTGCAAAAAAAGATTGTCATGTGTGCCCTGTGTGCGTTCAGGTCCAGTGTGTCGAAGTTAGTTTTCCCATAGGCCCAGTTACGAGTCACGGACCCTCAATGTCACCCAGGTGTCTGTGACATACATAAAGATAAACAGGTACACACTTAAGCTTTAGGTCTCAAAAAGCCTGAAGTGTAAAGAGCGAGTGGAAGACCTCGGACAAAATAGAGTGATGGCATTAAAAACCACCTTACAGAAATGAACTTTAGTCTAAATAGGGCTCTTGACAGAGCTCATCAACGAATGGTACATCTTCCTCCCGACACTTCGGTGAGGTACAAGGTGGAAGAGAAGAAGAAGAAGAAGAAGAAGAAGAAGAAGAAGAAGAAGAAGAAGAAGAAGAAGAAGAAGAAGAAGAAGAAGAAGAAGAAAAAGAAGAAGA
The DNA here is from genome assembly GCA_905116865.2 of Candidula unifasciata. NCBI lineage: Eukaryota > Metazoa > Mollusca > Gastropoda > Stylommatophora > Geomitridae > Candidula > Candidula unifasciata. Next base: position 123,724 of record CAJHNH020001131.1, read on the forward strand.
AGAAGAAAGGCCTCCTTAAGAGAGGCAAATAGAAGATATCAGGCTACATATTAGACAACATGAAAATCAACCCCGTTGCCTCCTGATAAAAACAGAGTCGCCTTGTGTTTCCCTGAGTCTTTGTGCCAAAAGAAGAAGTTAGATACGTCGTGAAAACATTTCACTGTTAATTAATGGATAGCTTAGGCCAGTGATTCCCAAAATGTGCGCCGCGGGAATCGCGACCTCTTCACGGGCACGCGGCGAAATATTGTGAACAGCTTCATAAAACATCTAATCAAAACACGAATAGTCATAGTTTTAATTGTTAGGGTGCCGGGGAACAATTTTAATTGAAAAAAAAAAAAAAAGGCGCCAAGGCCAAGAAATGTTTGGGAAACCTTTGCTTAGACTACAGACGACTGCGTTCTCAGCAATCTGCCTGAATCCATGAGTGTTTTACCGTGTTTCAACAGATAATGACAGGAGGATCCACGTCGCTGCACTGGGATTTACCCCAAATGACTTAGTATCTCTCCTCATCGCGACTAACTGCCTGCCGACAGTGCTACACAAAACTAGAACTCTGCAGCCCCAGCAACAATCCACGGAGATCTCCGTAAAATTACACTCACAATCCGAACGACGCAGTCGTGAAAAGAATCCGAGATATTCAGAGTGGGAGTTATATAGCCTGACCACTCCCTCACATAGGTCCCCGTGTGAACGTGATGATGATGATGATGATGATGATGAAAATGCTAATGACACTGTTGATACCGCTATTATGATGGCACTGATATGATGATGATAACTATGCAACCTATAACTTTCATGCAACTGTATTTTATTATTTAAGGAAGGACATGCCGATTATTAGAGATGGTCACGCACCCATCTTTTCTCCTCTCTCCTACTTTTCCCCTGCTTCTTCTTCTCCTTTGTATCCTCCCGTTTCTTCTCATCTTCCGCCTTCATCTTCTTTTTTCACTCCTATTTCTTTCACTTTTATTTCTTTCACTCCTATTTCTTTCACTTTTATTCCTTCGCACTTATTGAATTACGCCAAAGCAAAAGGTTCAATTTCTCGAATCCAAGTTGGCAATTGAGATCTGACACAGACTCAAATATCAAATATATTGGTGAAGCCGTGTCTTTGTGTTACAGTGTTCACTCCTCTATTGACTGGGCACAAGCCGGCCTGCCCTCAAGGAACGTGCCATGTCTGCTCAGTCTGTCAACATATGCACACGAGTGACAGAACCAATTTTAGCGATTGCTGCCTCTCTGCGATTGCTCAAATGGAACTCAGAACAAGGAGAAATAAGTGGATATCAAAGGCTGTATATATGAGATGGTCAAAAATGTAAATGCGTTGCAAGTTAGACTAGAACCAAATTTCCCTCCAGCGGTATGGGTATTGTTGGGGAAAAGACAATATGCACTCCAATAACTGACCAGCTGTTGGGTTCCTTACTCTTGTCATCCACTTCTGAATATTGAAACAGGAAAGACACGCTCTCAGGAGTATCATTTTTATTTTATTTACTGATGCAAAGATATAAGTTTGTCATACCTAAATACTTTGTATGAAAAGAAGAAGATCTTGAATGGTACAGGCCGACGACACAATTAGACATGTGTGCAGGCTTGATAATGGGAGTGGCCTTGGCGTTGGCGGCTAGACGCCAGCCTGCGGAGCGGAAGGTTGTGGGTTCGCGTCTCGACAGAGCCAGACTTTTTTTTTAATTACCCTGACTCCCAGGTCGACCCAGCCTTGAGTGGGTACCAGGTACAGTCATGGGAAGTAAAGGCGGCCGGCGTGATGCTGACCACATCACCCACCAAGTGCCGATTGGTCTATACAAATATAGGTCTAGCCCTATATTCCCATGTGTCTAGAGTCGTGGAAAAGGGACTTTGAAAGGCTTGATAATGTGTGAGGAAAGGACTAGGGTCAAAGTGTCTGAACAGGCTTCATACTTGTGTCAGGTTCTAATCACATTCGGTCGGGAGTGCAAGAGACGAGCCGGGGCGCGCTGCAGAATCAGGTTCAACAAATAATTCATGACAATTCCAGCCCTAGTGATGTGATTATCTCTACAGATGGCTCTGTGTTGAGGGGCAGACGAAGCAGAAGAACACGTGGGTTTATAGCGACAGCGAATGGGCATCGCTCAGTAAAACAAAGCCTGGCATATGATACCGTCAATGAAGGATGGGAGTCGTCACTGCAGCTTTTTTTCCGGTTTCAGAATAAGCTTCATACACATGCCGTAATTGTAACCGACTCACTGAGCATGCTGAGACAGGTATTCTCCCTGCTGTTTCTTTACCACCTGGTGGTAATTTGATACACGCCAAGCTAGATGTTGTAAGGGTTCTTGTAGAGCTAGTGAACGATGCAGAGGCACACATACAACCTCACAGTCTGTTTAGAATAGTGCTGCGAGAATGACCTGGGAATCCGACCAACGCTCGACTTTCAAATGTATGGCGACACGGATTTACATTCAAACTATTACAAATGTCAGGGAAATGGCACTACAAGTGCTGCTGAAGTTGGGTAAGGGGCACTTATGAGAATGTCCCAAGTGCTGTGTGTCAATTCTTAATTAAATATTTAACATCCTACGCTATGTCAGTCGACAGTACAAGGATAATACTGCCACAGTGAACTGAGGTGTCACAGAGTAGAAAGTTCGGCTGATTCACTTCAAACCAAGCTCTGACGCACTAAGGTCACCTGGTTATGAATATCTTCATCATCATGAATAAGTACCTCCGTGCCGACTACAGGGACTATCATGCATCTCCCCAAACCTACCATCTCCAAACGTATATACATGACCGATATATCTACCCATTACAGCGAATACAAGAGCGGTTATGCAAAAACTACTTCCAAACTAGAAAAGGTGAAAATATGGGGGTGACTGCAGTCAAGCTAAAACAAGCTCACGTCACCCCTTAGAGATCTATATACTCTCATTCCCTCGTTGTTATTTTTGTGTAGTTTACAAAGGCTGCCTGGCTGAAACGTTACGCTATTTGTGTTGTTTTGTGCGCGTTTTTCTGCTTCCCCATTTTGTTGAGATTTTTAGTCAAATTTCTCTGGAATTCCAAACCAGAAAAAAAAAATTTGTACAGAAATGAGAGAGGGTAAGCACACTTAATTGCTAGCCAGGAAAAAAAAATCAGCGTCAGTGTTTGGAAGTACCGGCAAATATCACCCAACATGGCCTTTATTTAACGAATCTGTTGCCAGGCTCCGGAAATAGATAAGTGAAAATTGATAGCCGGTTTGGGAATGATGGACTAAAAGCAGTCACAGATCTGGTTCTAATTGTTCGGTAGGGCTGTGATTTGGCGACCAGGTAGGGGCGGGTTTGCGTCATTCAGTGAAATGGGAAGAAGAAGAGCAAGGAAGACGACACAGGCGACGTCAGGCACTGTCAAACAGGTGATGAATCTGGATAGTTCTCATCATGATAGAGGCAGAGGTAGATTTAGTGGGGTGGGGGGGGGGGGGGGGGGGGGGGTTGGGGGGGGGGTTAACCATTAGTAGGGAATGCTTACTGAAGATGAAAAAAAAATGGTTCTGTTTACTGGGTTTGGCATGGTTCTGTTTACTGGGTTTGGCTTGTTTCTGTTTACTGGGTTTGGCTTGTTTCTGTTTACTGGGTTTGGCATGTTTCTGTTTACTGGGTTTGACATGGTTCTGTTTACTGGGTTTGGCATGGTTCTGTTTACTGGGTTTTGCATGGTTCTGTTTACTGGGTTTGGCATGTTTCTGTTTACTGGGTTTGGCATGTTTCTGTTTACTGGGTTTGGCATGGTTCTGTTTACTGTGTTTGGCATGGTTCTGTTTACTGGGTTTGGCATGTTTCTGTTTACTTTTTGGGGTGTGGTTTGTTGACAGGATTTGGCATGGTTCGGTTTAATGAGTTTGGCATAGTTCTGTTTGTTAGGTTTGGCAGGGTTCTGTTTACTTTTTGGGGTGTGATTTGTTTACTGGGTTTTGCGTGGTTCTGTTTGGTGGATGGAGGCGTATACATCTTTCATGTGTTTGGCAGAAGTTTGCCGATCTATCTAATCTATCTATCTATCTATCTATCTATCTATCTATCTATCTATCTATCTATCTATCTATCTATCTATCTATCTATCTATCTATCTATCTATCTATCTATCTATCTATCTATCTATCTATCTATCTATCTATCTGTCTGTCTGTCTGTCTGTCTGTCTGGCTGGCTGGCTGTCTGTCTATCTGTCTGTCTGTCTGTCTGTCTGTCTGTCTGTCTGTCTGGCTGTCTGGCTGGCTGTCTGTCTTCTGTCTGACTGGCTGTCTTCTGTCTGTCTGTCTGTCTGGCTGTCTGTCTATCTGTCTGTCTGTCTCTCTGTCTGTCTGGCTGTCTGTCTTCTGTCTGTGTGTTTGCCACTGTATTTGTTCATTGGTTAATTTGTCAAGTAATACAACCGTCGATTAAACACCTTCTGACCAGTGTTTCTTATGCTCTCAACTAACCCCTTCAACTTATCCAATAGTGCTGGAATAAGGCAAGATGTTAATCAATAATATGACTTCTATATACCTCTCTAATTCGTCCTCGTGTATGCGTGGGTGTTTGTTTGTGTATGGTGTGTTCAGTGACAGTTGTGTGAGTGTGTCACAAAGGCGACCAGCCGTATGTGTGGCTTCCTCAATATGGTAAAGTGTGTATAAATAGCTAACTATAGATTCCCCCTTGTCCCGATAAGCAGCCAATCAGAAAACGCCTTAGCCGTCTGAGCTGTTTCGATCTTGGCGGGAAGTCGTGCTCTTTGATCTCCACTGTAAGACAGTCTCGTGTCGCTTGTCCTAGACAGACTACATAATTAGAAGACACATTCATTCATTCAGTCTGTTATATTTCGCCCGCAGATAAGAACGTGCATAACCTTGGTACCTTCCTTTAGTACCATGAGATGTAGAGGTGCTTTAGTGACTTACCCTAGACCGGAGGTTATCAAACTGGGTGACGCAGCACTCTGGGGTGCCACGTGTGTATACCAGGGGTACCACGGGGGAAAAAAAATCAAGAATAGTATGTTAAAAATTGTGACATTATTAAAGAAAGCATGACGATACTTGAAAGTTAAAATTTAGCTTTTTTCTCGCCACTGTCTAAAAGAGATTTTCCTTGATTTTTACTCAACATGTATCACACTGCATAAAATGCCAACCGCAACGGGCTAAGAATTGTCCTTGTATTTATCTCGAGGTGCCACCGATCCTCCATTTGTATTCGTGAAGGTGCAGAGGATAAGTAAAGCTGATTATATTTTTGGCTGAAATGTTGAAGTGAGAAAGGTGGTCGGTACAGCAGTAACTGTTGGCCTGGTCAAGTATATTTACAGGCAAGGCGTTTTTGTGTGTGTTTGTGTGTGTGTGTGTGTAATCATCATGCATTTTTTTTTTATCTGTTAGGGTTATTTTGCCCAAATAAATTTGAAGATATTGCTAACGAGAATAGGAAGATGCATTTAAATTACAGGGAAGGAACGGCTGAGCGAACGATGATTGAAATGCATATTCCGTTGCACTCGTTCATGTTTGGCTTTGTTTCGGTTGGGAACTAACAGGCACCGGGAAAGCAGTATGTAAACTGACAGAAGTGTTCCTAACGTCTGCTTTGTTCCGCCGAATAAAAAAAAAAAAAAAGAGTCGTCTGGAATGCAATGCTTATGATTTAGTACATGAATGCGATATGTCTCTTCAAGGGTCATCTATGATGAAGAGAATTTATAAAAATAAAAATGAAAAAGATAGAATGTCAAATTCATCCAAACAGTTTTATCAATCGTATTAATGACAACTGATTAAATCTCCGCCGTTTTTTTCTCTCTCTCTCTCTTTTTTCCCTAGTTTTTCAACCGCCTTGAGGTGTAGGTGTGCCGCGATTTCGTTTTGTTCCCACAAGGGTGCCGCGGAGAAAAAAGATTTGAGAATCCCCACCCTAGACAATCTAGGCATGAAGGGCAGTTACTCTACGGGTCTTGTTCCCACTTGTCTCATGTGCACTAGATGTTGATGTATCATTATTGTTCGTTTTGTTACTTTGTGATCTAACTTAAATGGCTTATTATTATTATTATTATTATTATTATTATTATTATTATTATTATTATTATTATTATTATTATTATTATTATTATTAATATTATTATTTATTTATTTTTATTTTTAAAATTTTTATATTATTATTATTTATTTTAGTTTCTTGTTTGTGCCTTCTTCTTCTTATTATTATTACTATTTTTTTCGTAGTCATCTTCTTCTTCGTCTTCTTCTTCTCCTTCTTCTCGTTCTTCTTCTCCTTCTTCTTCTCCTTCTTCTTCTTCTCCTTTTTCCCGTCGTCTTTCGGCCTACAGTATCAGATGCTTGCAAACTACTAATAAGTGGCCTGTTTTCGCCATGCTGGTTTCGGAGAAGGGTGAAAATTTCTTTTTAAATCCTGAAATGGACCCTAGAACCCATACTAACACTTAGTTAGTTGCGTATCCTTTACATGACGTCGCAGAACCAACCCCAACATTTATTGGCTGTTGTAGTTTTTCCAGGCAAATTTTACGTTAAGTAGTTTGCCATTGCTTACTGAACAGTCAGCTCTCGGTACCTCTGTCAAAACCAGCGCAAGACACAACGTCCGCAGCAGGGATGGAACCCGGCACCGCGGCATAACGAAGCGCGTTCGCCACAGACGCCGCAGACGCCTAATAACGTTTAAATTACTCTAAATCGAGTTTCATAACTTTAACGCCATATTTTGTTTTTTGTTTAGTTCCAGTATGATCATAATTAGTGTTAGGAAGATGTAGTCATGTTGAACTAGTTGTTGTTGTTGTTGTTGTTGTTGTTGTTGTTATCAATATTTTGCTGTTGGTAAGCACACAATTCACAATCGTTGCCAATAAACTAATATTGATGTTTTCTTGTCTTTTACAGGCACTGCCAGGTTTCGTTGACCTTCTTCAACAGAAATACCACCCACTTTCATTTACATTCTCTAAGGACTGCGACGCGTCGTTATCGCCGACCCCAGACTGCACATTAGTAATGGAGAAATTGACTGGTGACTACGGCATTTAGTAACGATTAATACTTAACATTGCCTGTCTATGGCCGCTCTTGTCCAGACATTCCATGAGCCAGGTTCTACTCTGGGCGCTTTCTCCTAAGTGCTCCAGCAATTATTCGCCTGCTCCAAATGGGTTTTTTTCACTAGGAGATTCTCAACGTAACGTGGATAAAAGTGGATGTGGAATTATCTCACCTTCAAGCTGCCACAATTCTATACATTGGATCACATATGGATCCGGCTAGGAACAGACTATTGATCGCCAGTTCAGGATTTACAGAGACCATTTTGTAAGATACAGTGTTAAAACTAGATACGTGGTTACAATACTGGTCTTACTTTGCTTACAACGTATACTTGTCTCTCTCTCTAGATGTAAGCTCGTGGGTTACAAAGACCTTTTCTAGCTGTTTCGTGTCATCACTGGTATAGTTAGATTGTGAGCTTTTTCTACAAGTTTTCACTCAATCAATTAAAGGAGCATGCATCACTGACAGTTTAAAGTACCCTATGAAGTTTGTGGTGTGAAGTGCCCTGCCCGGCAAGACGAAGATTAAGTACTTTCTGAAAGTTCAAAGTACTCTAGAACTATGAATCTTAAAAGTGATCATTTACCTGGTAATATACTTGTGAAGAATGTTAAGTGATCTGCCAATTTAAACGTTGAAAGTACTTTTACCAGTTGATGGTTCCTAGTAATGCACTTTTCTGTAGGTTCAAGTGATTTGCCATTATAAATAATCAGAGTATTTATGCTATAGTTTAACTTTGAAAGCAACGTAACAAGAGGAGTGTTAGGGTATTGTGTACTGTGCCAGTCTGGGCGGTAAAAATGGCATTTTCAAGTACAGTACGAAGGGGACAGTTTCAAAGTGCATCAAAGAGATCAGGTTGATCACATACTGCAAGGTGCCCTCTGTATTTGGTTCTACAAGCTGAGAGCCCAAAGTAACCCTTGTACTGATTATTCAAAGAGCCCTGTTTAAGATTGTCTTGACCACATAGGTCTTATGTTACTGATGGACACGGCACAAAGTCGAATTAAAATAAAGGTGTTGTAGAAACGAATTCCACTTCCTACTTCGACATTAGCGGGGAAGGTTTGAGCAGAGTGGAGACGAGTTAGAAACGGACACCATAGGATTCGGGATATTTCGATACTCGCTGCATCCTCACTGTCAGCAGCCAGAGAAGAGTTCCAATAGTGGGAAAAGGTGAGATGACATTACATGTTGAGACTTAGGCAGATTATTACACATGTAGATTATTCAATGATTTTACACAAGCACATTTTCAGATCGAAATGGATAACAACTTAAAAAATTTTAAATAATAGATGGATAATGCAATTGCCAAATGATACAAATAAACCCCCCCCCCCCCTCCAAAAAAAAAAGTGTTCCGTTTTCCTGTTGTGAATTTAAAATACGCCACCAGAAAGGATATATACCAAACAATGTATTACTTGCCAAAATTCGTTGCATCTCCTCGTGTGGTGTGATTACACAATAAAATATAACAACTTTATAAAGAGAACTCAAAATAACGGTGTATCATTTAGCATAGTTACACCGGGTCACTGTGTATCCTTTAGCATAGTTACACTAGGTCACTGTGTATCCTTTAGCATAGTTACACTGAGTCACTGTGTAGCCTTTAGCATAGTTACACCGAGTCACTGTGTATCCTTTAGCATAGTTACACTGGGTCACTGTGTATCCTTTAGCATAGTTACACTGGGTCACTGTGTATACTTTAGCATAGTTACGCTGGGTCACTGTGTATACTTTAGCATAGTTACACTGGGTCACTGTGTATACTTTAGCATAGTAACACCGGGTCACTGTGTATACTTTAGCATAGTTACACCGGGTCACTGTGTATACTTTAGCATAGTTACACTGGGTCACTGTGTATACTTCAGCATAGTTACACTGGGTCACTGTGTATCCTTTAGCATAGTTACACCGGGTCACTGTGTATCCTTTAGCATAGTAACACCGAGTCACTGTGTATCCTTTAGCATAGTTACACTGGGTCACTGTGTATCCTTTAGCATAGATACATCGTGTCACCGTGTATCCTTTAGCATAGTTACACTGGGTCGGTGTGTATCCTTTAGCATGGTTACACTGGGTCACAGTGTATCCTTTAGCATAGTTGCTCTGGGTCACTGTGTATCCTTCAGCATAGTTACATTGGGTCACGGTGTATCCTTTAGCATGGTTACACTGAGTTCACTGTGTATCCTTTAGCATAGTTACACGGAGTCACTGTGTATCCTTTAGCATAGTTAAACTGGGTCACTGTGTATCCTTTAGCATAGTTACACGGAGTCACTGTGTATCCTTTAGCATAGTTAAACTGGGTCACTGTGTATCCTTTAGCATGGTTACACCGGGTCACCGTGTATCTTTTAGCATAGTTACACTGGGTCACTGTGTTTCCTCTAGCATAGTTACACCGGGTCACTGTGTATCCTTTAGCATAGTTACGCTGGGTCACTGTGTATACTTTAGCATAGTTACACCGGGTCACTGTGTATACTTTAGCATAGTTACACCGGGTCACTGTGTATCCTTTAGCATAGTTACACCGGGTCACTGTGTATACTTTAGCATAGTTTACACCGGGTCACTGTGTATCCTTTAGCATAGTTACACCGGTCACTGTGTATACTTTAGCATAGTTTACACCGGGTCACTGTGTATCCTTTAGCATAGTTACACTGGGTCACTGTGTATCCTTTAGCATAGTTACACCGGGGTCACTGTGTATCCTTTAGCAAAGTTACGCTGGGTCACTGTGTATACTTTAGCATAGTTAACAACCGGTCACTGTATATCCTTTAGCATAGTTACACCGGGTCACTGTGTATACTTTAGCATAGATACATCGTGTCACCGTGTATCATTGAGCATAGTTACACTGGGTCGGTGTGTATCCTTTAGCATGGTTACAATGGGTCACTGTGTATCCTTAAGCACGGTTACACTGGTTCATTGTATATCCTTTGCATAGTTTTACTGGGTCTGTGTATCCTTTAGCATAGTTACACCGGGTCACTGTGTATTCTTCAGCATAGTTACACGGGGTCACTGTGTATCCTTCAGCATAGTTACACTGGGTCACTGTGTATCCTTTAGCATAGTTACACTGAGTCACTGTGTATTCTTAAGCATAGTTACAGTGGGTCACTGTGTATCCTTAGGCACTGTTACACTTGTTCATTGTATATCTTTTTGCATAGATACACCGGGTCACTGTGTATCGTTTAGCATAGTTACACTGGGTCACTGTGTATCCTTTAGCATAGTTACACTGGGTCACTGTGTATCCTTTAGCATAGTTACACTGGGTCACTGTGTATCCTTTAGCATAGATACACTGGGTCACTGTGTATCCTTTAGCATAGTTACACTGGGTCACTGTGTATCCTTTAGCATAGTTACACTGGGTCACTATGTATCCTTTAGCATAGATACACTGGGTCACTGTGTATCCTTTAGCATAGTTACACTGGGTCACTGTGTATCCTTTAGCATAGTTACACTGGGTCACTGTGTATCCTTTAGCATAGTTACACTGGGTCACTGTGTATCCTTTAGCATAGATACACTGGGTCACTGTGTATCCTTTAGCATATTTACACTGGGTCACTGTGTATCCTTTAGCATAGTTACACTGGGTCACTGTGTATCGTTTAGCATAGTTACACCGGTCACTGTGTATCCTTTAGCATAGTTACACCGGGTCACTGTGTATCCTTTAGCATAGTTACACTGGGTCACTGTGTATCGTTTAGCATAGTTACACCGGGTCACTGTGTATCCTTTAGCATAGTTACACCGGGTCACTGTGTATCCTTTAGGCATAGTTTACACTGGGTCACTGTGTATCCTTTAGCATAGTTTACACTGGGTCACTGTGTATCCTTTAGCATAGTTACAGCTGGGTCACTGTGTATACTTTAGCATAGATACACTGGGTCACTGTGTATTCCTTTTTAGCATAGTTACACTGGTCACTGTGTATCCTTTAGCATAGTTACACTGGGTCACCTGTGTATCGTTTAGCATAGTTACACCGGGTCACTGTGTATCCTTTAGCATAGTTACACTGGGTCACTGTGTATCCTTTAGCATAGATACACTGGGTCACTGTGTATACTTTAGCATAGATACACTGGTACACTGTGTATCGTTTAGCATAGTTACACTGGGTCACTGTGTATCGTTTTAGCATAGTTACACCGGGTCACTGTGTATCCTTTAGCATAGTTACACTGGGTCACTGTGTATCCTTTAGCATAGTTACACTGTGTCACTGTGTATCAACCGCTTCACTGTGTATATTAGCATAGTTACACTGGTCCAATCACTGTGTATACTTTAGCATAGTTACACTGGGTCACTGTGTATACTTTAGCATAGTTACACCTGGGTCACTGTGTATACTTTAGCATAGTTACACCGGGTCACTGTGTATACTTTAGCATAGATACACTGGGTCACTGTGTATACTTTAGCATAGTTACACTGGGTCACTGTGTATCCTTTAGCATAGTTACACCGGGTCACTGTGTATCCTTTAGCATAGTTTACACTGGGTCACTGTGTATCCTTTAGCATAGTTACACTGGGTCACTGTGTATCCTTTAGCATAGTTACACCGGTCACTGTGTATCCTTTAGCATAGTTACACTGGGTCACTGTGTATCGTGTTTAGCATAGTTACACTGGGTCACTGTGTATCCTTTAGCATAGTTACAACTGGTTATCCACTGGGTCACTGTGTTGCTCTGGTATCCTTTAGCATAGTTACACCGGGTCACGGTGTATCCTTTAGCATGGTTACACTGAGTTCACTGTGTATCCTTTAGCATAGTTACACGGAGTCACTGTGTATCCTTTAGCATAGTTAAACTGGGTCACTGTGTATCCTTTAGCATAGTTACACGGAGTCACTGTGTATCCTTTAGCATAGTTAAACTGGGTCACTGTGTATCCTTTAGCATGGTTACACCGGGTCACCGTGTATCTTTTAGCATAGTTACACTGGGTCACTGTGTTTCCTCTAGCATAGTTACACCGGGTCACTGTGTATCCTTTAGCATAGTTACGCTGGGTCACTGTGTATACTTTAGCATAGTTACACCGGGTCACTGTGTATACTTTAGCATAGTTACACCGGGTCACTGTGTATCCTTTAGCATAGTTACACCGGGTCACTGTGTATACTTTAGCATAGTTACACCGGGTCACTGTGTATCCTTTAGCATAGTTACACCGGGTCACTGTGTATACTTTAGCATAGTTACACCGGGTCACTGTGTATCCTTTAGCATAGTTACACTGGGTCACTGTGTATCCTTTAGCATAGTTACACCGGGTCACTGTGTATCCTTTAGCAAAGTTACGCTGGGTCACTGTGTATACTTTAGCATAGTTACACCGGGTCACTGTATATCCTTTAGCATAGTTACACCGGGTCACTGTGTATACTTTAGCATAGATACATCGTGTCACCGTGTATCATTGAGCATAGTTACACTGGGTCGGTGTGTATCCTTTAGCATGGTTACAATGGGTCACTGTGTATCCTTAAGCACGGTTACACTGGTTCATTGTATATCCTTTGCATAGTTTTACTGGGTCTGTGTATCCTTTAGCATAGTTACACCGGGTCACTGTGTATTCTTCAGCATAGTTACACGGGGTCACTGTGTATCCTTCAGCATAGTTACACTGGGTCACTGTGTATCCTTTAGCATAGTTTACACTGAGTCACTGTGTATTCTTAAGCATAGTTACAGTGGGTCACTGTGTAATCCTTAGGCAACTGTTACACTTGTTCATTGTATATCTTTTTGCATAGATACACCGGGTCACTGTGTATCGTTTAGCATAGTTACACTGGGTCACTGTGTATCCTTTAGCATAGTTACACTGGGTCACTGTGTATCCTTTAGCATAGTTACACTGGGTCACTGTGTATCCTTTAGCATAGATACACTGGGTCACTGTGTATCCTTTAGCATAGTTACACTGGGTCACTGTGTATCCTTTAGCATAGTTACACTGGGTCACTATGTATCCTTTAGCATAGATACACTGGGTCACTGTGTATCCTTTAGCATAGTTACACTGGGTCACTGTGTATCCTTTAGCATAGTTACACTGGGTCACTGTGTATCCTTTAGCATAGTTACACTGGGTCACTGTGTATCCTTTAGCATAGATACACTGGGTCACTGTGTATCCTTTAGCATATTTACACTGGGTCACTGTGTATCCTTTAGCATAGTTACACTGGGTCACTGTGTATCGTTTAGCATAGTTACACCGGGTCACTGTGTATCCTTTAGCATAGTTACACCGGGTCACTGTGTATCCTTTAGCATAGTTACACTGGGTCACTGTGTATCGTTTAGCATAGTTACACCGGGTCACTGTGTATCCTTTAGCATAGTTACACCGGGTCACTGTGTATCCTTTAGCATAGTTACACTGGGTCACTGTGTATCCTTTAGCATAGTTACACTGGGTCACTGTGTATCCTTTAGCATAGTTACACTGGGTCACTGTGTATACTTTAGCATAGATACACTGGGTCACTGTGTATCCTTTAGCATAGTTACACTGGGTCACTGTGTATCCTTTAGCATAGTTACACTGGGTCACTGTGTATCGTTTAGCATAGTTACACCGGGTCACTGTGTATCCTTTAGCATAGTTACACTGGGTCACTGTGTATCCTTTAGCATAGATACACTGGGTCACTGTGTATACTTTAGCATAGATACACTGGTACACTGTGTATCGTTTAGCATAGTTACACTGGGTCACTGTGTATCGTTTAGCATAGTTACACCGGGTCACTGTGTATCCTTTAGCATAGATACACTGGGTCACTGTGTATCCTTTAGCATAGTTACACTGGGTCACTGTGTATCCATTAGCATAGATACACTGGATCACTGTGTATACTTTAGCATAGATACACTGGGTCACTGTGTATCGTTTAGCATAGTTACACTGGGTCACTGTGTATCGTTTAGCATAGTTACACCGGGTCACTGTGTATCCTTTAGCATAGATACACTGGGTCACTGTGTATCGTTTAGCATAGTTACACTGGGTCACTGTGTATCGTTTAGCATAGTTACACCGGGTCACTGTGTATCCTTTAGCATAGTTACACCGGGTCACTGTGTATCCTTTAGCATAGTTACACTGGGTCACTGTGTATCGTTTAGCATAGTTACACCGGGTCACTGTGTATCCTTTAGCATAGATACACTGGGTCACTGTGTATCGTTTAGCCATAGTTACACTGGGTCACTGTGTATCGTTTAGCATAGTTACACCGGGTCACTGTGTATCCTTTAGCATAGTTACACCGGGTCACTGTGTATCCTTTAGCATAGTTACACTGGGTCACTGTGTATCCTTTAGCATAGTTACACCGGGTCACTGTGTATCCTTTAGCATAGTTTACACCGGGTCACTGTGTATCCTTTAGCATAGTTACACCGGGTCACTGTGTATCCTTTAGCATAGTTACACCGGGTCACTGTGTATCCTTTAGCATAGTTACACCGGGTCACTGTGTATCCTTTAGCATAGTTACACCGGGTCACTGTGTATCCTTTAGCATAGATACACTGGGTCACTGTGTATCGTTTAGCATAGTTACACTGGGTCACTGTGTATCGTTTAGCATAGTTACACCGGGTCACTGTGTATCCTTTAGCATAGTTACACCGGGTCACTGTGTATCCTTTAGCATAGTTACACTGGGTCACTGTGTATCGTTTAGCATAGTTACACCGGGTCACTGTGTATCCTTTAGCATAGATACACTGGGTCACTGTGTATCGTTTAGCATAGTTACACTGGGTCACTGTGTATCGTTTAGCATAGTTACACCGGGTCACTGTGTATCCTTTAGCATAGTTACACCGGGTCACTGTGTATCCTTTAGCATAGTTACACTGGGTCACTGTGTATCCTTTAGCATAGTTACACCGGGTCACTGTGTATCCTTTAGCATAGTTACACCGGGTCACTGTGTATCCTTTAGCATAGTTACACCGGGTCACTGTGTATCCTTTAGCATAGTTACACCGGGTCACTGTGTATCCTTTAGCATAGTTACACCGGGTCACTGTGTATCCTTTAGCATAGTTACACCGGGTCACTGTGTATCCTTTAGCATAGTTACACCGGGTCACTGTGTATCCTTTAGCATAGTTACACTGGGTCACTGTGTATCGTTTAGCATAGTTACACCGGGTCACTGTGTATCGTTTAGCATAGTTACACCGGGTCACTGTGTATCCTTTAGCATAGTTACACTGGGTCACTGTGTATCGTTTAGCATAGTTACACTGGGTCACTGTGTATCGTTTAGCATAGTTACACTGGGTCACTGTGTATCCTTTAGCATAGTTACACTGGGTCACTGTGTATCGTTTAGCATAGTTACACTGGGTCACTGTGTATCCTTTAGCATAGTTACACTGGGTCACTGTGTATCGTTTAGCATAGTTACACTGGGTCACTGTGTATCCTTTAGCATAGTTACACTGGGTCACTGTGTATCGTTTAGCATAGTTACACTGGGTCACTGTGTATCCTTTAGCATAGTTACACTGGGTCACTGTGTATCCTTTAGCATAGTTACACCGGGTCACTGTGTATCCTTTAGCATAGTTACACCGGGTCACTGTGCATCGTTTAGCATAGTTACACTGGGTTATCACAAAACGGTGACGAAGTTATTGGCAGCCAAGTATGGGTGGGAATTAAATGACGTCACAAACCAACATCACCATATTATGACCGTTGATGGTTGTACTAGCCAATGTTATGTTGGGTTATGGTCTTTGTTTCTGAACGACGATAGCTCACAACGTGATCTACATCAACACAAAGCGGTCTGCTGTTAAACGGCCTGCAGCTGAACGAACATAGTACGGTTGAATCAAGGAACTAAGACGGATGTCGAGTTCAGGCTCATAGCTGTAGTACATGCCTAGTTACATGCTGTCACAGGTATACTGGCGGCATCACTTTATTACGGCCTTGCATAATCTTTATGTTAGGCATACCTAGAAGATATATTAAGAGTTAAAAGTAGAATGTCTTAAACAATGGCAGCATTTTACATAACGAAGAATAGATTATGCAATCTGTCTTTAACAACTGAGACCAGATATTTTTCTTTAAAGCTATACAAATGCTATCGTGATATACAGAAGTGAATCATGGACAATTGGTAAGTTGGTGAACAATTATTTGGAAGCTGTGAAGATATGGTTTTGAAGACGCTTTATAAAAAATTCCCTGGACAGATTAAAAAGACTCACGAAGAGAACTGATTGCCCACATCAGAGAAAGGCAATCTACATTCTTTAGTTATGATGAGAAAAATAAAACTAAAGTAGACAGTGACAGAGGTAAAAATTGGTGAGGAGGAAAGGCAGAGGGAGAGCAAGAGAAAGGATGCTGGACAGTTTGTCATCATGGCATGGAAGATCATCTGTGTCAGAGTTGACTGAAAGTGCACAGGACAGAAGTTTGTGGATAAACATGACTACCAACGCCACACGGCATGGACTTAAAGAAGAAGACCCGTGCTCACATTATCGTGGCTGTGTTTATCATATTTACTGTCTAGAACAAGGGTTTCCATAAAACTAAGATCTGCGGAAATTTTACATTCGATGGTCTGGTATGGACCTTGTACATTTTAAAAATGATACTGAAGAAATGATAAAACTTTATAACTTTTAGAATGATAAAACAGGATTGCATTATAAAATTGTAAGTTTGTGTGTGTGTGTGGGGGGGGGGAGGGGTGTGTGCGTATGTAGGTGCATGTGTGTGTCGATCGAACAGTTTGTAGCCTTCAGGCGACTGCTAAAGGTTTACAATACAATCCTGAGATTGAACAATTTTAATTTGGACGGTAACCTAACAGAACAAATCACACATACCCCGTTCAATCTCAATACCGGTTACTATTAGAGTCCTAGTAGTGGCGGCACCCGACAAGGGAGACTGGCAGTTCTATACGGGTCAGGCCTGAATGTAACTGATATCACGGACCAAGGAACAGACGGGCTGAAACCATCAACAACCTACACAACATTTCTGTCCCTGGGTCTACCTGCTGCAGGCTGCAAGATCTATAGCCCCGCAGTCAAACACAACAGTTCTGTCGCTTGGTCTATACCACATAGACAAAGCCAGCGTGTCGATTGGTATTTCTGACAATGGTTGTTTTTTGCGTGCATTAGTCCAGCCAGAGTTTGTGGCACTAGTTAACCTACACCGTTTTATTGTAAATCAGAATGATAGTGGAGACAAAAAGATAACGTTGAAATATTCCGACATACTACAAGAATTAACGTTTACGTAGTTACATAATTTTACGCTGGCTCTTGAATAGAAAACCCGAAGGAAAGTTCACATTTCAATTGCCGCCAGTGTTACACATTTTGCGGTGTAGGCTAGACCTTTGAGGATTTAGGTCACATGGCTAAGGGACTCAACCGGGGAAAATTACTTTTCTTCACCAACAGGAAAAGCCCAAGCGTTACTGAGGATTCGAACCTGGGTCTCCACCATGAATGACCTGCGTTTTTAACCACTCGGCCAGCCGCTCATTAGGTTTAAAATTCTTTAGTAATAGTATCTACCTCTGGCTTGTGACAAATGAGCCAGAGTTTAACGAACATTACAGCAAAAATAATATCAATCAATAATGTGACACTTATTCTAGGCTTTTTGCGCAAAGTTTATTTCTTTTAGAAGACAAACATTTCCACAAAAATAAACGACCATTACTATACGGGTATATTACTATTTTCTAATAGAAAAATACTATTTTATAATAATATTATTGATATCCCAATTATTACGATTAGTTAAGACAAATGTTACAACAGTTAGTTAAAATGACTTAGAAGCTGCGGACATGCGGTTTTACAGACGAATAGTTAAAATAACCTAGGCAGATAAAAAGAGCAATAAAGACATCTTGAAAATAACTGACTCGCTAAGAGAACTGACTGTCCCCTCAGAAGGAACCAATCTGCATTCTTTTACCAAGTCGTAGCCTGAGAGTTGACTTGGTTGTTGCGTATCCTTTACAGGACGTTGCAGAACCAACCCCAACAGCCCCTGGCTGTTGCGTGGTTTTTCTAGGCAAATTTACGTCCAGTAGTTGAGTTGGCTTGAGAAGGAGAAAAACTGGAGTGTATCGTGACAGTGGGAAGGTGTATCTTCCAATTTGCCCGATGCGCCTAAAAGCTTGAAAAGTGATTTTTACTTTACTTACCTAGTATTTTTTTATGTTGAAATACTTTAGGATGTCAGTGGGTGGGTTGTGGTTGTATGTGTGTGTGTGTGTGTTTGTGTGTGTGTGTGTGTGAGTGATTACTTTATTGGGCTGTGTGTGCGGTATTTAATTGGCTGGAAAAAATTATGTTAAATTGCAATGTAGTAACTGTTGTGTCTTACGTCTTTTCTCTGCAGTGGTACCAAAAGCTGAACTGTATGAAGAACAACACATTTTAGTGGAGAAGCTGACCCTTTTTACAATCTTAACCTCTTTTTTTTCTGAGACATTTGACCTTGGTGGCGTAGGTAACTCTACCCCAGGCTATGGACACGTACTAAGGTCATGGACTAATGGCCAAGGACACGTACTAAGGTCATGGACTAATGGCCAAGGACACGTACTAAGGTCATGGACTAATGGCCAAGGATACGTACTAAGGTCATGGAGTAATGGCCAAGTACACGTACTAAGGTTAGTACTTAGATGACGGTACATAGTGAGATCATGGTCATTTTACAGGCCATTAATATTTGACAGGTAATGGATACTTGAAGATCATGGATAGCTACAGTGAGCATGGATAGCGATTGTAACCAAAGGGTATGATAATGCCGGATGTTTTAACTGTCTTTCAATCAGACGCCACAACCCGGGTGATATAATATCCTCCAATGGGAGTCGTGCGAGACAGGGAGACTGAGAACCGTCCTCTACGTGGCATGTTGCCTTCCAGTCAAGAGGCTGGCAAAGGCCTCTACATAGGGGGCGAAGACTCACCTCCAACTTACCATCAGCGACACCACCACCACCACACATCCACGGTCAACAACCCTACTGACACATACACTTCCAGGTATTGGCCGGTACAGCAGTCAGAGACAGACAGAGCCTACCATAGTGGAAAAGGGGTTAGTTCAGATTTCCACACTGGAGAGAAACAGCCTCCATTCCTGGGTACCATGGAATATACAAACGGGCAACATTTGCCACTAGTTGGCCCATCACCAACGCCCCCGTCATCCGCTCCAGCATCAACTATTTTTTCGTTTTACTCTAAAAAACACGCCTCTGATGGGGATTTGCCATATAAACAAAATACATTCTCCTTAAATGGCCATTCTCACCAACGCCTGAACATGACGCCACATAACTCCGCCTACACTTCTATCCAAAGAAACGCCCACAATGAAATCTATCCTTCATCGGCATCCCCACAACTGCTTCCAAATTCAAATTTTCTAAATCTGGGAACAGACCAGGCCCGCACAGCCAACCCTTTGGCGGATCAGTTCTACATCAAATCCCTAGATCCTTTATCTCCGACATTAGAAGTTCCATGGAATATCTCCGACACACTGTGCAACAACCGAACCACGGGAAGCTATGACTGCTGGGAACTATTTAACCCGGATGAGAACGAGACGAGTACTCAGAACCCGTTCATCGACGATGACTACCGATTCTGGACTCTGGTACTCATCATCATCCCTATCCTAACGGTGTTCGGCAACATCCTGGTGGTGCTGAGTGTAATCAAGGAGAAGAGTTTGAAGACCGTCACCAACTACTTCATCTGTTCCTTGGCCGTGGCCGACATCATGGTGGCGGTGATAGTGATGCCTTTTGCTGTCTACATGGAGGTAAGTGCCGTGTTCATGTTTGCTCTTTCTTGTCCTGTGTTATCTTATCATATATTATCTTATCATATATTATCTTATCATGTATTATCTTATCATGTATTATCTTATCATATATTATCTTATCATATATTATCTTGTCATATATTTTTGTTACCCTACTTTGTTTTGTCAAGTCTTATTACATTTGTATGCGAGTCAGTATGTCCGTATGTCTGTCTGTCTATGTTTGTATGTATGTTGTCCATCACAATAGCAGTCACTTGTTCCTTCTTTATTTGAGTACCTGCTTGTCTGTCCTCATGGTTCCTAGCTGTCTCTTGTATGTAATTCTACGTGACTGCTTTTATTTGTCTTGTCTTTAAAAAAAAAAAAAACATTCAGAAACAATCAAAACCTCACACGTACCTTTGATGTTTCTAAGAAATACAATGTTACTGCTGTCTTCTGTCACAGATTGTCACTGAAATAACCAATTGTATTTAGTCTTGAGTGGAGGAAAAAACATAGTGTCATTGTAGTGTGTTCCCAAGCCCGTCTTCCCAACAATATAGCTATAAGCCGGTTTGCTGTATGGTGCCAGCCCTTCTCTCTCTCTCTCTCTCTCTCTCTCTCTCTCTCTCTCTCTCTCTCTCTCTCTCTCTTTCACACACACACACAATAAAGGAGATCCTTCCCGCGCCTTTAGGCGTTTTGGGTATGTATTGTTAGACTTATACTTTACAGACCAATCAGTACTTGATGGGTGATGTAGTCAGCATCACACCGGTTGCCTTTTACTTTCTAAGACTTTACCTGGTCCCTTTTAAGGCTGAGTCGACCTGGAAGGCAAGGTCATTGAAAAAAAAAATAGAAGTTCGGCTCCCTTCTAATTTGAACCAAAAACCATCGAATTCGCAGTTGAGCGTCTAGGCGCTACACCACAGCGACTACCGGTCAAAAAACACCTCATAGATTCGACTTATCACCACTCGGTCGACAGGCAACTGTGCTATCAACTGCGCCACTGCGACGCCGCTTGACGAGAATATTCCTTTTAAAAAATAGTGTGGAAATTCTTCACTTTGCACATTGTTATACCAGTTTTCATAATGAAGGAGCGATAAGCAATTATGATAAGACAACTCGCATCCACGCCTGTGCTATTTACATTAGAATTAAATATGCAATTTTGTTTTTTAATTTTTATTTTACTTTAATTATTGGGTTTAAAGAAGCGTGTCTTTTAATTCTCCGGTCTTCTAATGCATTTCTAAAGTGAATTGTTGAGAACGGAGGCAAGAAGACCTGAGAAGGTGGCTTGTGTGTGTGTGTGTGTGTGTGTGAGTGTGTGTCAAAAAAATAAGGAGCATGAGAAACTGCTAGATACATAAAGGGAGAGAGAGAGAGAGAGAGAGAGAGAGTATAAAAGAAGACAAGAAGAAACAAGTTACGGCTAGAGAGCGATGCACAGAGTGAGGGAGAGGTAGACAT
The DNA here is from genome assembly GCA_905116865.2 of Candidula unifasciata. NCBI lineage: Eukaryota > Metazoa > Mollusca > Gastropoda > Stylommatophora > Geomitridae > Candidula > Candidula unifasciata. Next base: position 145,289 of record CAJHNH020001131.1, read on the forward strand.
CGATTTAGGGTGAGAGAGGGGGAAAGAGAGAGAGGCGAAAATAAAGAGAGATGGCGAGGAGAGATGAAACGAGAGAGAGAGAGAGAGAGAGTGTGTGTGTGTGAAAGAGAGAGAGGGAGAGAGAGAGAGAGAGAGAGAGAGAGAGAGAGAGAGAGAGAGAGAGAGAGAACTATGCTGGCAGAAAGAGACCCAACAAAGAAACAAGGAACTTGATCTACAAAGGAGAAAAGAAAAGAGAGATTTTGGCGAAAGTGGTCGACGACGTCCAACAAGTTGCGGTAGTTAGAGAAACAACAGCAGAGTGCTGGGGGGAAAAAACGCTACCGGCGTGAAAGCAGTGGCTAGTGAAATAAATACACAGGGACCGAGAAAAGAGAGGAACGAAAAACCCAGGAAAACAAGTAAAAATATGAGAAATACGGGATGACGAAGAAATGCAGCGAATATGACAGAAAGAAAAGGAAAGAAAAAAGCCATTAGTGGAATGAAAAATGGAGAAAACAGAGAGAAGAATCAGCACAAAGAAAACACGTACAAAAATAAAACAATTAAACCAGAGACCAAAAGCAAAACAAAGACACGTAAAAGGACAGGCAATTGGCAAACAGAAAAATTACCAGAGGTGCACTGAACAAAAAAGTGAGAATGGACACAATGGAGAATTCAATTGCCTAACGCAGACGAGTGTAGAAAGTACAGAAGGAACGGAAGGGGTCAATCCAAATTTAAAAAAAAAAACAAAAAAAACAAGCAAAGTCACTGCTTAAGAAAGTAAATAGAGAAGTAAAGGACCGTTTTAGAGACGTATAGTGCATATAGGGCTAGACCTATACTTGTATAGACCAATCGGCATAAGATGAGTGATGTGGTCAGCATCACGACGGCTGCCCCTACTTTCCAGGACTGTACCCGGTAGCCACTCAAGGCTGGGCGACCTGGGAGTCAAGGTCCTTTTTGAAAAAAGTCTGGCTCCGCCAGGGAGCGGATCGGACCGACGACCTTCCGATCCGCGGCGAGCGTCTAGCCCCGCTCCGCCACACGGACTCCTCACTGCATCAGAACTGATGTCAAAACGAGATGAGGAACGACTGAGAAGATTTTGAGGATCTGATTGCAGGGATAACCAAACTGTGTGTTAGGACACATTTGTGGGTAGGCTTCTGCAGTGTCCAAGTTTGTCGCGCCAAAATTTGATGCATGCAGGTATTTCTGCAATTAGCACGTTTAACCTCTGGGTTGCAAGCAAACAGAATTACTGGGTTGTGGAACGATGGTTCTCTTAATTACATGTCTGCGCACAACACGAACAGTATGAACAGAACTGGCCTGCTAATGTTTCTTCTTCCTCTTCTTCTTCTTCTTTTTCTTCTTCTTTTTCTTCTTCTTCTTCTTTTTCTTCTTTTTTCTTCTTCTTTTTCTTCTCTTTCTTCTTCTTTTTTCTTCTTCTTTTTCTTCTCTTTCTTCTTCTCTTTCTTCTTCTTTTTTCTTCTTCTTTTTCTTCTCTTTCTTCTTCTTTTTTCTTCTTCTTTTTTTCTTCTCTTTCTTCTTCTCTTTCTTCTTCTCTTTCTTCTTCTCTTTCTTCTTCTCTTTCTTCTTCTCTTTCTTCTTCTCTTTCTTCTTCTCTTTCTTCTTCTCTTTCTTCTTCTCTTTCTTCTTTCTTCTTCTCTTTCTTCTTTTTTCTTCTTTTTCTTCTTTTTTCTTCTTTCTTCTTCTTTCTTCTTCTTTTTCTTCTTTCTTCTTCTTTCTTCTTCTTTCTTCTTCTTTTTCTTCTTCTTCTTTTTCTTCTTTTTCTTCTTTTTCTTCTTCTTCTTCTTCTTCTTCTTCTTCTTCTTCTTCTTCTTCTTCTTCTTCTTCTTCTTCTTCTTCTTCTTCTTCTTCTTCTTCTTCTAATCTTGCTCCTTTCAAACGGTTTGTGTACTTGCACAAATCTATCTATCTATCTATCTATCTATCTATCTATCTATCTATCTATCTATCTATCTATCTATCTATCTATCTATCTATCTATCTATCTATCTATCTATCTATCTATCTATCTATCTATCTATCTATCTATCTATCTATCTATCTATCTATCTATCTATCTATCTATCTATCTGTCTGTCTGTCTGTCTGTCTGTCTGTCTGTCTGTCTGTCTGTCTGTCTGTCTGTCTGTCTGTCTGTCTGTCTGTCTGTCTGTCTGTCTGTCTGTCTGTCTGTCTGTCTGTCTGTCTGTCTGTCTGTCTGTCTGTCTGTCTGTCTGTCTGTCTGTCTGTCTGTCTGTCTGTCTGTCTGTCTGTCTGTCTGTCTGTCTGTCTGTCTGTCTGTCTGTCTGTCTGTCCGTCTGTCCGCCCGCCCGCCCGCCCGCCCGCCCGCCCGCCCGCCCGCCCGCCCGCCCGCCCGCCCGCCCGCCCGCCCGCCCGCCCGCCCGTCCGCCCGTCCGTCCGTCCGTCCGTCCGTCCGTCCGTCCGTCCGTCCGTCCGTCCGTCCGTCCGTCCGTCCGTCCGTCCGTCCGTCCGTCCGTCCGTCCGGCTGCCGTCCGTCCGTCCGTCTGTCCTACTATGCATTATTGAAAGATATCTCTCTCTCTCTCTCTCTCTCTCTCTCTCTCTCTCTCTCTCTCTCTCTCTCTCTCTCTCTCTCTCTGTGTGTGTGTGTGTGTCTCACACCCACCCTCATTTGTGTGTGTGTGTCTGTGTGTGTTTATCTCCCTGCCTGCCGTTTATCTCCCTGCCTGCCGTTTGTCTGTCTCCGACTAGCTATCAACCTCGAGTTGTGTTCGTGTCTGTATCTCCCCCAACTCTCCCGTCTTGAACTCGTATTAAACTTGTTCTTGTCACCGAATTTTACTTGTCAGTTTTAATTTACTAGAGCTTCAACAATTCATCCTTTTCCGTGTGCCCACTCCGCCTCAATTCAGGCTTCCGTTGCTGGCTCTGCCCTCGCACTCATCCACTTAACGGTCGCACCGGCCACTCGAGGCTACCAATCTTACTAGAAGAACAAATCTTGTGATGTCTGAATTTCTTTGTGTCTCCCAATATTAACTTCACTGATGTGCCTTTCATTGCATTGAGGATTATCCTTTAACAGATGGTCTGAAATTTTCACAAATAGCGTGGCTGTATATCCTGGAATCTGTGGGTTTAATTGTAATGGTTCTATGCCATAGGTACCCCAAGTAAAAGGATACACCTTTCCCAGCCCAGCTCCAATAATGTGCAGAAGGTGTGTTTGTAATGGGATTTTTAAAAACTATTACAGTGGAACCTCGCTTAACGAGCATAATTCGTTCCAGAATCATACTCGTTGAGCGAAACACTCGTTATGCGAAACAATTTTTCTCATATAAATTAATGTAAAATACGATAATGTGTTCCATGTCGAAAAAGATACTCACAAAATTCTATGTATAACATTTATTCAAAGAAAAGTATATACATATTGTTAAGGAGAGTGGATCATCTTCATCTTTTCTTCAAAAGCGTAACGAACCCACATGGAATGCGAATTCGATTTGCAGAAAATAAAAAAGTTGAAATAATTATGATACATAGCTAATTATTATTTTTTTTTTTTAAACTACAAAGATGTCCAGAGATTTGTTTTTGCCGACGCTTCTGTTCTTATGTTTTGTAGATTATTCAAAAGCAGTTGACTGTGTACAACATCAGAAGCTTTGGGAAATCATGAGGAATATGGGCTTTCCATCACATATAGTGCAGCTCATTAAAATGCTCTATCAAGATCAGCAAGCAGCAGTCAGAATAGATGGAGAGACATCAGACTGGTTTGGCATCAAGCAAGGAGTCCGTCAGGGATGTGTGCTGTCACCGTATTTGTTCAATCTGTACGCCGAAAATATAATGAGAAATGTAAGAGATGATATAAACAAAGAACAATATGATGCCCTAAACATCGGTGGTCATGAAATACCAGAAATTCGTTATGCTGATGATACAGTATTACTATCAACATCACAAAGTGGTTTAGAAAACTTATTAACCTCACTCCAAAGAAATAGTGAAAATCATAACTTATTTCTTAACATATCAAAAACAAAGATAATGCATACAAACAAAACTGCCATGGAGAAGGAAATATATGTTAATAAGGAAAGATTGGAAGTGGTGGAAAATTTCGAATATCTTGGGTCACTGGTTACCAACAATGGTGACACAATGAAAGAAATTAAACAACGACTATCAATTGCTCTTCAAAGACTAAAACAACTGAATAAATTATGGAACTGTACAGATAGAATTACAAAGGTCAGATTTTTAAGAGCATGCATCTTTCCCATTGCAACATACGCCTGTGAGACCTGGACACTTACTAAACAAGCGGAACAGCGCATAAATGCATTTGAATATAAATGTTACAGACAGGTTCTAAGAATATCTTGGGTAAAGAAAAGAACAAATGCATCCATACTTCAAGAGCTGAATATTGAAGAGGGTTGGCTAGTAAAGACAATAAAACAAAGAAAATTGAAATATTTTGGTCACTTGAAACGTCATGGAAGTCTAGAGAGAACAATAATGGAGGGGTATATGCCTGGGAAGAGAGGAAAAGGAAGGCCAAGGAGAAGATGGGTGCAGGATGTGGCAGATGATCTCCAGATGGGTGTATCAGACGCAGGACATCTTGCTCATGATAGGAAGGTTTTCCGGAGGGTTGTTATGGCAGCGAGGTTCCGCGAGGGACATGCTACTGAATGAATGAATGAATGACGCTTCAAAAGTTGGCGGAAATGCGACACAGCATTATCATTAAATAAATTTGCAACGCGCATAGTCACTTCCTTATTAGGGTGATGCTTCTCTATGCAAGATGCAACAGTTTCCCATGCTTTCAGCAATTCACTTATTTCGCCAGAAAATTGTTGCTTTTCTGCTACCTCCTCCTCCTCCTCTGACAAACTTTCCTCCAAAACGCAGCTCTTGGCTGAGCTATTCCTCAAGCTCTTTGATATCACTGTTATCCACCTACAATCCCATGATAGTGGACAAAGACCCAATCTCGTTGACTACAGGTTTCACTGTCTCGAACCCCTCAAAGTCACAACATAGACAACACTCTCCGGCCAAAGCTTCTTCCAAGCAGAAGTTAGGATTCTCTCTGTAACCCCTTCTCCCGCCTTGTCGATCATCTTGAGGCAGGCAACGATGTGGAAGTGATTTGTCTCCAAAACCCATTGAAAGTGAGGTTGGTCCCTTCAGTCACCTGAAAACAATGCTCCAAGAGTGCTTTAGTGTAGAGTTTCTTAAAGTTAGAAATAACTTGCTTGTCCATGAGTGGTGTTGGGAGGCAGAAACTAAATCTTGATGAACTTAAATTCTTCAGAGAGGTCATCTTGTAGGCCTGGAAGATTCATGTACATTTATCACTATATAACACAAGTTTGAGAAAATGTGTGATCACAAGTGACACTACGATATTACTGGAACGAGTGCTAAACACAAACTGATGTAACATGCACACAATTCGGTACTTCCCCTCTCCTCGCCACTCGTTATGCGAAACGTCGCTCGTTAAGCAAGTCATTTTTGTACAATTTGTTTTGCTCGTAATGCTAATTACTCGTTATGAGAGGTGCTCGTTAAGCGAGGTTCTACTGTATTATATTTGTTCGCCATTTAGCACATTATTATTATTTATTTATATTATTATTATTATTATTATTATTGCCTGCGTGTGGGTTCCGGAGCTACAGTAAGGAGGGAAAAAAAAAGAACCACTGCCCCCATAATAAGCATGCCGCACAAGGCGGCTAATATAAAGTATTTCATTCAAACTCAGAGTGCCTCAGTCTGAGAGGCAAGGAACCTACAGTCTGCATAACACAAGCCAGATCTGTCAAACGGACGCACAAACAACACTAGATAAAATCCAAAGATGGACGAGCAACCTAATTTTCCGCTGGAGTTTACAGAAAGTGAAGCTAAGATTATTATTGTTCCTATTATTATCATTATTATTATTGAATCCTATTGTGTGTTGGGGGAGTCGCCGTGGCGTAGCGGCTAGACGCTTGCTTGCGGATGGGAAGATCGAGAGTTCGCTCCCTGGCGGAGCCAGACTTTTTTCAAAAATGACCTTGGCTCCCAGGTCGACCCAGCCTTGAGAAAGTACAGGGATCAGTCCCGTGAAGTAAAGGCGGCCGGAGTAATGCTAACCACATCACACACTAAGTGCCGATTGGTCTATAAAATATAAGTCTAGCCCTATATGCCCTATACGCCTGAAAGCGCGACAAAGAGTCATTTACTTACTCTGCTCAAACTAGGCTTACAGCTCTTCGGGTCACTTCCTAGAAAATGTGTAAGGGAGCTTAACTCAACCCCTCCCCACCCTACCCCTTTTCCACTTCCCTACCACACCCTTTCCTTTCCAACCCGTCCTTCATCCCTCCTCCGGATGTTGCATCAGAGAATGGAGCATAGGTGCAATGTTGAGACAGGTCTTAGACCTGGCAGACGAAGACTGTTTCAGAGGGATCTAGTTACGCCCGCGGCACTGATGTCACAGTGAGAGAGGCATAGACAGGAAACGATATAATCTACTATGCATGCCGCAAGAGGCAACTAGAAAGATGGTACCACAACTGCACCATGTTCACTTTTGTTATTTCTACAAGACTGTGTTGTGTGGGAATGTGTCTAGTGCTAAAAATGCGTTCTAATCATATGTAGGTCAGTTCTTCTGCGTTCAACATCAGTCATGCTAAACATTGAGTCCCGTCTGGGTCAAAAATAGGATTGTGCGTTTGAGGTCGCCACCGGTCCCCCGTTGCTTCTCTCGCAATGTGGATCCCCTGGGTCAGATCCACAGTCTTTGCTGGGAGAGGTAAGGGTATGTTAGTGAAGTTTACCGTTGTAAGCAAATATAAGTAGTAAGTGAACATTCTTCCGCCACAACCTGCATGGGGCATATGGTCCTTGACCATTGCTGCATTTGGGTATAAGCCAACAAAGCTGCAGCTTAGGTCCTCATAATCTGTAGGGGCGTCTTTTTTTCAGAAATGCAATTTTCTTGTAATATTTCTAGTGAGGAAAATCCCCAGAAATATTCCAGTTATATATATATTGGATATATTATTTCAGGATTGTATTTATTCTAACGTGTAAACTTTTAAATTGAATAAAAAAAATCAGCTTGAGGCGCTGCAACATCCATCTTTCAATAACTGACAAACATGTTCCAGTTTTCTGAAGTTAACTGGTGTCATTTCGGACCGTACAGGCCTTCTTCTTTCTATCCCCCACTGGAGCATAGGCCCTCAACCAACTCATGCAAAGTCGTTTTATCCTTCGCTATTGCATGCAGTTCTCGCCGTGGTTTTCCTTTGTTTGTGTGCCCCTGTGGGTTCCACTGCAAAGATATTCTAGTTATACTGTTATGAGGTTATCTTTACGAGTCTCTTTTCCAACACCATCGTTTTTTTCTTCACCTGTTGGTCCACTGGAACTTGTTTAGTTCGTTTAAAAAACTCTACATTAGTGATTCTATCACACCATCTAATTCTTTCCATTCTGCGCAGGCACCAAGTGATGAATGTTGGAAGTTTATTACTTGTTCTCCATGTTTGCGCTCCATACAACAGTACTGATTTGACATTAGAATTAAACATATTTAGTATTAGTTTAAGGTTCTTAGGGGTCTTTATATAGATTCGGGTCATACTAAGTCTGAATCAGGCCCAATGCTAGACCAACTGTTATAGGCCAATACGTGCTCTAGTACTCGCTGATTGATGTGACCAACATCACACTAGTGGCCTTTACTACCCAAGACATTTCCTGGTACTTAGTTAGGCTAAGTCAGCACTGGAACCCTAGACCACTTGTTACAATAGAGCCCCAGTGAGAATCGAAACGAGACCTTCAGGCCTGTAGTTAGACGAAGATTTTGATTGTATCAAGTGTCGATAATATGTATATTGTGATTGTATCAAGTGTCGATAATATGTTGATTGTGATTGTATCAAGTGTCGATAATATGTTGATTGTGATTGTATCATGTGTCTATAATATGTTGATTGTGATTGTATCAAGTGTCGATAATATGTTGATTGTGATTGTATCATGTGTCTATAATATGTTGATTGTGATTGTATCAAGTGTCGATAATATGTTGATTGGGATTGTAACATGTGTCTATAATATGTTGATTGTGATTGTATCAAGTGTCGATAATATGTTGATTGTGATCGTGTCAAGTGTCGATAATATGTTGATTGTGATTGTATCAAGTTTCGATAATATGTTGATTGTGAATGCATATATCAAGTGTCAATAATATGTTGATTGTGATTGTATCAAGTGTCAACAAATATTTTGATTATGATTTTAACAAGTGTCGAATTTGTTGATTATAATTTTATCAAGGTGTGCATAAAATGTTGAATGTGATTATGTGAAGTCGACAACATTTCCATTGTCATTTTATCAAGTGCCCACAGTAAGTTGATTGTGATCTAATCAAGTATCAACAGAATATTGATTGCAATCTCACCTAGTGTCAACACAATTTTGATTGTGATTTTAATTAAGTGTCAATAATATGTTGAGAGTGAATTTATCACATGTCAACAATGAGTTGAATGTGAAATTGGAAAGGACGAGGAAACATTTTAGTTTAAGTTTTAATAGTGCCAAAACTGTGTTGAGTGCGAGTTTTCAAGTTGCCATTTTTTTATGAAATGCCAAGAGAGTTAAGCGTGAGTTTATCAAGCATGGAGTCCTGGGCGTGAGTTGTTTAAAGTGGCATTTATGAGATGTGTGGCAGCTTTTAAGTGCCCAGACAACTTTGTGTGTGAATTTTTGAGGTGCCAAGAAGGAGCTGAACGTGAATTGTTTCGCCAGAAACGTTTCATGTAATTCCTGCCTCATTTTTTTCCAGCGAAAATGGTCTGACATGCCATTCTGGAAAACGCAAACGCCAATAAGGGCACGTTATGCCTCCCACCGCTCTCTACCCCACCACAATTAAGCCCCCGCACTGGAATCCAATCCAGCCTGGGATTCATTTAGACCTTAAACCTCCAGGGTTTTATTTTATGCTTGAATATAATAAAAACTGAACCAGGATACACATATGAACCTCATCACGTGAACACAATGCACGCGCGGGAAGACGATTGGCTGCAAAGATGTAAAAACGCAATCATCATTTGGAAACATCCGTGCAGGCCTATGGCCCGTCTAACAACTGCTCTGTTATCATATTCGCTGATATCAGCAGTGGAACCCTCATTTAGTTCCCTTTCCTGTCAATTTCGATTTATCACTATACCTAGATTAGAAAATTGGTTCTTGTAGAGATTGGCTTTCTTGATATGCACTTGATAATCCCCACCATACTCTCTGATCATCGCATGTTCAGTAATCATGGGTCGGTCATCTCAAGAACCACTTTCCGGCAAAACTAACCTTTTATCTGGCCCTTGAATTGGCCGATTTCTGGGTTTATTCGACAGGTCAAAGGGGCATGTTGTAACCTTAGTTGAGATGCTTCATGTTAAATATGTTTTTTGGCGTTGTTGACTTGAATTCATCGGTTCTGTGGCTAAGTCGATGCGAACGCTTCGTAATGTCATGATGCCGGGTTCGTTCCAAGCTGCGGGCCATGCGTCTTACGTTGGTATCGACAGTCGTATCAATAAAGCCGACTGTCCAGGAAGCAATGGCAAACTACTGGACGTAAATTTGCCTCGAAAAACTACACAACAGACAGGGGCTGTTGGGGTTGGTTCTGCAACGTCCTGTAAGGGATACGCAACTAACGTTTACTTGAATTCGGATTATTTAGGCGACGAGCTATTATAGGGAACAGCGATCAGAGACACAGGGGGTAGGTGTGCGTGAGACTGAAGATAGTTAGACACAGAGGTAGGTGTGCGTGAGATTGAAGATAAACAAAGAAGTAGGTGTGCGTGAGACTGAAGATAGTTAGACACAGAGGTAGGTGTGCGCGAGATTGACGATAGTAATACACATGGGTAGGTGTGCGTGAGATTTAAGATAGTTAGACACAGAGGTAGGTGTGCGCGAGATTTAAGATAGTTAGACACAGAGGTAGGTGTGCGTGAGATTTAAGATAGTTAGACACAGAGATAGGTGTGCGCGAGACTGAAGATAGTTAGACACAGAGGTAGGTGTGTGTGAGATTGAAGATAGTAATACACCGGGGGTAGGTGTGCGTGAGATTCAAGATAGTTAGACACAGAGGTAGGTGTGCGCGAGATTTAAGATAGTTAGACACAGAGGTAGGTGTGCGCGAGATTTAAGATATTTAGACACAGAGGTAGGTGTGCGTGAGATTTAAGATATTTAGACACAGAGGTAGGTGTGCGCGAGACTGAAGATATTTAGACACAGAGGTAGGTGTGCGTGAGATTTAAGATAGTTAGACACAGAGGTAGGTGTGCGCGAGACTGAAGATAGTTAGACACAGAGGTAGGTGTGCGCGAGATTTAAGATATTTAGACACAGAGGTAGGTGTGCGTGAGATTTAAGATAGTTAGACACAGAGGTAGGTGTGCGCGAGATTTAAGATATTTAGACACAGAGGTAGGTGTGCGCGAGATTTAAGATATTTAGACACAGAGGTAGGTGTGCGCGAGATTTAAGATATTTAGACACAGAGGTAGGTGTGCGCGAGATTTAAGATATTTAGACACAGAGGTAGGTGTGCGCGAGACTGAAGATAGTTAGACACAGAGGTAGGTGTGCGCGAGATTTAAGATATTTAGACACAGAGGTAGGTGTGCGCGAGACTGAAGATAGTTAGACACAGAGCTAGGTGTGCGCGAGACTGAAGATAGTTAGACACAGAGGTAGGTGTGCGTGAGATTGAAAATAGTTAGACACAGAGGTAGGTGTGCGTGAGATTGAAAATAGTTAGACACAGAGGTAGGTGTGCGTAAGATTGAAAATAGTTAGACACAGAGGAATGTGTGCGCGAGACTGAAGATAGTTAGACACAGAGGTAGGTGTGCGTGAGATTGAAAATAGTTAGACACAGAGGTAGGTGTGCGCGAGACTGAAGATAGTTAGACACAGAGGAATGTGTGCGTGAGATTGAAAATAGTTAGACACAGAGGAATGTGTGCGTGAGATTGAAGATAGTTAGACACAGAGGTAGGTGTGCGCGAGACTGAAGATAGTTAGACACAGAGATAGGTGTGCGTGAGACTGAAGATAGTTAGACACAGAGGAATGTGTGCGTGAGATTGAAAATAGTTAGACACAGAGGAATGTGTGCGTGAGATTGAAGATAGTTAGACACAGAGGAATGTGTGCGTGAGATTGAAAATAGTTAGACACAGAGGAATGTGTGCGTGAGATTGAAGATAGTTAGACACAGAGGTAGGTGTGCGCGAGACTGAAGATAGTTAGACACAGAGGTAGGTGTGCGTGAGATTAAAGATAGTTAGGCACAGAGCTAGGTGTGCGTGAGATTGAAGATAGTTAGACACAGAGGTAGGTGTGCGTGAGATTAAAGATAGTAAGACACAGAGCTAGGTGTGCGTGAGATTAAAGATAGTTAGACACAGAGCTAGGTGTGCGTGAGATTAAAGATAGTAAGACACAGAGCTAGGTGTGCGTGAGATTGAAGATAGTTAGACACAGAGGTAGGTGTGCGCGAGACTGAAGATAGTTAGACACAGAGGTAGGTGTGCGTGAGACTGAAGATAGTTAGACACAGAGGAATGTGTGCGTGAGATTGAAAATAATTAGACACAGAGGAATGTGTGCGTGAGATTAAAGATAGTTAGACACAGAGGTAGGTGTGCGTGAGATTGAAGATAGTTAGACACGTGGGTAGGTGTCCGTGAGATTGAAGATAGTTAGACACAGAGGTAGGTGTGTGTGAGATTGACGATAGTTAGACACGTGGGTAGGTGTCCGTGAGAATACGAATTGGGTATCATTATCATTATGTGCTTTGCGGACTGGCGTGGGCCTTGCCACATTCTGCGATCTCCTGCAGCATATATTAGTTTGTGTGCTGACACATCTCCATGCCATGCTGTCAAGAATCTCCTCTTATTGTCTTCCTCTGTTCTTTTTTTCACAATCTCTCCAGTGGTCGCAAAATGTTCTATTTTCCCTCTTCTCATAACATGGCCGAAAAATGATGAATGTCTCCTTCTGATTACAGTTTTAATTTTATGTTTAGCGTGAGTCAGTTATATTTCCACCACAACCTCACTCTGCTTGTACACACCGCACAAAGAGAATCAAGACACAGAGCACGAACTTTGAATCACCGGAGGGGATTTTATTAGTACAATTATTTTAAACTTTGAAAACACGTGTTGTCGGTAGATTTCTCATTTAAAACTCGAGCTTTTATAACAGCCTATCTTGTTTTTTTTTTGTCTTGTTGGTTCACAAACTTCTTTGTGATGTCTTTTAAACAATTTTAACAACGTTTACACGAATCTTTCGTTCTTGTCTGAAACAAAGGGGCAAAACAAAGAATAGACTTGCTGTCGTTCCAACAAACATATCATGAAATGCGATTAATTTGTGGGTTTACTGACATCAGATGGGTTTAGCGAAAAGGTGCAGATATCGCTGCTTAGTTGTAATTCAACAAATCTACATGTCAAAAACAGTTTGTGACTTAGGGGGAGGGGGAGGGGTGGGGATTTCGATGAGGAGGACGTGGAGCGGGGGTGGTGGGGTAGACAATGAATGGAAGAAGAAGAGGAAGACGCGGAGTGGGAAATAGAGGATGCAGATGAAGAAGAAGAGGAGAAGAAGAAGAAGAATATATAATATACCACCCCATAGTTTCTATAAGTATACTGGGAAGCTCATATGTTCAACTGGAACATCATATGTGATCACTACCAATCTACAGCTGGTGCCGTGTAGTGTCTATAGCGCTTATCACAGCCCCAATCGTTTCCGCCTCACGTTGTCCAA
>CAJHNH020001131.1:164025-189025 GCA_905116865.2 Candidula unifasciata
CACAGACTCACTGAAGGATGCAGATTGTGAAGATGAGGCCAGCCAGAGAGATGAATGGAGACGAGTGATATTTGCAGCAGTAAACCTCAAGGGCTGAGAATGCTAAAGATAAGATGACTATTCTGTGCTACGTTATGTGAAGTAAAAGTTCAGCGTACATTTGACATTATGAATGGGTTATTTTTTAAAGACATATTTTATACACTATACACTATTTGTATTCGTATTCGTATTCGGCCGAATAGTTGGTCCCGCTATTCGTATTCGGCCGAATAGTGAAAATCACTATTCGGTACAGCCCTAATATATATATATATATATATATATAAATATATATATATATACACGTATATATATATATGTATGTATACACACACGTAAATATATATATATATATAATATATATATATATATATATATATATATATAGATATATATATATATATATATATATATATATATGTATGTATGTATACACACACACACGTATACATGTACGTATATATATATATATATATATATATATATATATATATATATATATATATATATATATATGTAATGAAAAGTATGGGGTTCCTAGCGCATTTAGTGCATTTAATTGAAAATCTCTTTCATGAACAATAAGCAGCCATCAGAGCAGCTGGTGAAACATCTGATTGGTTCTAGGTGCAAAAGGGGGTGAGGCAGGATTGCATTCTCTCACCATACCTATTCAATATGTACGCAGAAAATATAATGAGAAATGTCAAAAATGGCCAGACTTGTGATCCGCTCAAAATTGGTGGCAACCCTATTCCGGAACTCCGCTACGCAGATGACACAGTCCTCCTTTCGAACAGCGTAAAAGGAATAGCAAATTTAATATTGGCTGTCCAAAAGCACAGTAAAGATCAAAATCTGTTCTCGAATTTAAAGAAAACGAAAATAATGTCCACAGATAAAACTGGCTGTCACCCAAAAAATAACAATAAATGATGAAACAATTGAAAATGTCACAAACTTTGAATATCTAGGCTCTATAATAAACAACAATGGAGACTGTTCGACAGAAATTTAAAGAAGGATGGCCATAGCAATGCACAGATTAAACAGCCTTTAAAGTCTATGGTTAAGCACCAGCATCGTGATAAAAATTAGAATTTTAAGAGCATTTATCTTCCCTGTGGCTACATACGGATGTGAGTCGTGGACTATCTCTCAGTCCTTAAGAAAGAGAATAGGGGCTGAAATCCCGGACAAAGAAGATGAGAAATATTGACATCTTAAAAGATCTAAACATCAAGGAAGATTGGCTAACAAACAGAATCCTTACTCGAAAGCTGAAATATTTTGGTCATATCAAGCGCCACTACGGATTGGAAAAAATTATAGCAGAAGGCATGGTACCAGAAAGGAGGGGAAGGGGCCGACCGACACGAAGATGGGCACAGGATATAAGTGACTCCTTGAGTGTGAAAGTTCATGAGGCGGGAGAACTGGCGGGAAACCGAGTTTCTTTCAGGCAGACTGTGATGAGAGCGACGCTCTGCAGAGGACCTGCTGCATGATGATGATGATATATATACACACACACATACACGCACCCACACATAGCTCTGTATGCCCTATACGCCTAAAGGCCTGGAAAAAGGACCTTTACTTCTACTTTACCCAGGCTTTTGCTGGGGCCTTAATATAACCTAACGGTTGCAGGGTGTTTCTGACAGCTCTGCACTAGTGATTCTCATCTGCATGGTGGCACTTTGGGTCACCTGGTGTTTATTTCTCTGTGTGGTTTATCCTGGGTGGATAAAATTTACTACTAACACTTTGTAGCAAATTCCTTGTGTTGTATGTAAAAACAGAGAAAATATTGTCGAATAATTCGTGAAAGGTCTGCGAATTTAAGGGAATCTGTTTTTAGAGTATCGCCCGTGTTCTCAGGAAAACGTCTTTTGTGTGACTGATCATTTCTTGAGAACTTTTAACTTTCACATACCGTTTCTTAAGTACCCGTTGATCTCACTCAATCTCACTTAAGTACACTTTGATCTCATGTTCCGAAATAATTCACACAGAAAATCGCTGCAGTCCTCTTTTAATTCAAACAACATTTATTTACTCTTTAAGAACCAGAACAGTTTCTGGAAGATGTTCATGGAAGGAAGACAATGAACACTATAACAAAAATGACATCTGTGTTCATTTTAAAAAAAGAGCAAATATAGTTTAGAAGTTGCCACAATTAATTTATTATCAATCTTTAACCAAATGTTAAAAAAAAAAACTTTTTTTCTGTGTTTATGATTCAAGGTGGCTTGTAAAAACAGGTCTTCAGGCATCACGAGTTGGTTATGACGAGGAGAGTGAAGTAAATGTAAAGGACCCTTTTCCACGCCTTGAGACGTATTCGGCAATAGGACTAGAGCTATCTTCATAGACTCATCGGCCGCTGGTGTGTGATGTGGTTAACATTACGCCGATCGCATTTATTTCCCAGGACGCTACCTGGTACTCATTTGAGCCTGGGCCGACATGGCAGACATTATTTATTATTTTTTTTTTCTGAAAAATGTTAGAACCCGAACTCACGGCTTTTGCATCCGCAGGCGAGTGTCTAACCGCCATACCATGACGGCTCCCGGAAAGAGTTATCAAAGTTACCGGTTAGTTCACAGAAAAAAATCTGACTTCCTCTCCCAGGACACGTAACACCCTTTCTTTTTTCTCTGACAACTCAGTGAAGCTCTGCCAAGGCACTAAGCAAGCGCAGGCCCGGCACAAACGGACAAGTCTACGGGTCTGGAAAATTCTCGTTATTTCGGCTGGCTAACCTTTCTACCAACATTTCGGCTACAATGTGTAACCAATGTTGAAATGGTTTCCTGTAGTTCCCTAGTAGAGTCAAGTGTATGCCTCGTTTTGAGCCAGCAACGTATAGAGAACTGTCAGTTCCTTATGTTGTACCTCTTCCACTTCTGTAATAGGTTGTAGAATTCTAAATGAGAGCTGCTCTGTGACATGGAGGTTAGTGAATACGTTTTACAATTTCAGGATTACTGGGGTCTAGGCTTTGATCCAGAATGGAACTGTTTAATTAGATCCCCCCCCCCCTTTTCCCTTTTTTATACATCTGGCTCTTTTCGCAGTTGTCGTTTCAAAACTAGCGGATTCGTACTTGTATGACTTTGGCTCCTAGATCTACTAAGCCTTATATGGGTACTTGGTAAAGTACTGGGAAGTAAAGGCGACTGTTTTCATAATGACCAGACTGTGTGCCTATTGGTTTATAGAATATCAGCCAAGCACGATGTGCCCAATACTGCTGCTGAAGGTGTGGACAAAGGATCCGTTACTTGGGCTTACAGCAGACGGTACGAGAGTCAAACTCTTGAGATATTCAGGCCTCCCTATACTATTCCCAAAAAACAGCAGTAGGCACACTGCTAGACTACCTTCTTCTTAGAGACTGCTCAGAAACTTGGGAAAGTTCTTGTTGTTCATCCACTTCTGGGCCTTAGACTCGGTCTAGAACCTGAGTTATGTGTGCACGTTGGTTTTACAAATCCGGCTTATTTGTACGCAGACACTCGTTTCTCACCTCTCAGACAGATGCACTCAGACCTCAACGCAAACATCTCTGCTTAGTCGACTCTAATGACATGCTTGTTGGGGGCAGAAAAAAAGGGGGGGGGGGGGAGTGGGTCTATTCTGGTGTCTTTCCTCTCCCCTACGGTATGGTACCGGAGCCCACACGTTGAACTTACGATGCTATTCTTTCTCAGCTTAAAATCCAACTTCATGTAACGTTGTTTAATTAAAGTGAAGTTGTCGGTCCTCTACCGGACGTTGCAGAACCATCCCCAGCATTTATTGGCTGTTATGTTTTTCTAGGTTAATTCTACGTGCACAAGGTTGCCAATCCTTTATAATGGGTCGGCTTTCCATAGCATGACTGAAACTAACGCAAAGCGGCCCGTTGTTAAACTGCCTGCAGCTGAGATGGAACCCGGTACGGCGGCATTACAAAATGGCGCCCCGTTACCCGTAACCTCAAACCGGAAAAATTCAACATTGGAATGACCCACTATAATTCAACATTGGAATGACTCACTATAATTTATCATTGGAATGACCGAGAGGCAACGAACCAACAGTCTGCATTCAAGTGAATCAGATCTGTAAAAGTGATGCACACGCAACACTCAGGTTCTGGAGCAGGACTGCAGTTCAGAAGTGGACGAACAACCAGCACTTTCCACCAGAGTGTACAGTTGGTGAACGCGAAGAAGAAGAAGAAGAATTCAACATTGGAATGACCCACTATAATTCAACATTAGAATGACCCACTATAATTCAACATTGGAATGACCCACTATAATTAAAATTTGGAATGACCCACTATAATTCAATCTGCCGCCTCTTAGCGAACAAACAAACGATTTCCTTGAGCAACCAGAATCTCAGCAACAAACAGTGTCACAGAACATGCGAGGCAAACAAGATAATGACAGGAAGATCCCAGAGACCCCAGCTAGATTTAGATTCACAGACTCTATCTCTAGCTGTCGCAATAAAAATCACTAGGACTGAGATTAATTCCAGATCTCACTTAGTCGCAGAAAGTGCCTGGAGACAGCTTGATTGAAACGCAGTTCCTAGAGATAAGTATCTTTCTGTTACTGGCCTGCGAATTAAGTACCGGTTCTTGGGACGGAGTTCTGGTCAGAAATGGCTGCAATTTTTTCCTTTCCTAATTCGACGTTAATGGAAAATCAGTGAGTCGAGGCATATTGGTTGGTATATACTGGCACTTTTAGACAATGGTGTTTAGTTTTGGTCGTCGTGGGGAAGGAGAGTTGCGGCTGTTGAAGAGGAGAGAGAAATGAAGAGGAGAGAGAGATGGAGAGGAGAGAGAAATGAAGAGTACAGAGAAATGAAGAGGAGAGAGGGAGATGAATAGGAGAGAGTGATGAAGAGGAGAGAGTGATGAAGAGGAGAGAGTGATGAAGAGGAGAGAGAGCTGAAGAGGAGAGAGTGATAAAGAGGAGAGAGACATGAAGAGGAGAGAGAGATGAAGAGGAGAGAGAGATGAAGAGGAGAGAGAGATGAAGAGGAGAGAGAGATGAAGAGGAGAGAGAGATGAAGAGGAGAGAGTGATGAAGAGGAGAGAGTGATGAAGAGGAGAGACAGCTGAAGAGGAGAGACAGCTGAAGAGGAGAGAGAGATGAAGAGGAGAGAGAGATGAAGAGGAGAGAGATATGAAGAGGAGAGAGATATGAAGAGGAGAGAGAGATGGAGAGGAGAGAGAGATGGAGAGGAGAGAGAGATGGAGAGGAGAGAGAGATGAAGAGGAGAGAGAGATGGAGAGGAGGGAGAGATGGAGAGGAGGGAGAGATGAACAGGAGAGAGAGATGAAGAGGAGAGAGAGATGAAGAGAAAATAGGGATACATTTGGAGGGAGGGGAGAGAAAACGAGGCGAAGAGAGAGGGGAAGAGTATAAAATGAAACTAATGATGGTTGCCATGATGCAGCAGTAGCAGGAGCAAAAGAAGAAACAAGAGGAAAATAGGGAAAATTTTTATAGTGCAAAACCAGAAAAGAGACACGAAGTTATCACAAGAACTGTTGGAACAACACCTTTCGTCAGATTTATCGAGAAACAAAGTATAAATTGGTTTGACCATCTAAAAAGAATGAAACTAATGATGGAAGCAGCAAGAGCGTACAACCTGAAAATCGAAACACCAAGTGGCAGGGAAAGACCGAGAAAAATATGGATTGAAGGTGTCACTAACAGCTTACAAGCACGACAAATCAAGCGACTGAACGCGCCCTGGCTCGACTGCTGACCGTCTAATGAACTGTGACGCTAAGCAGCAAAAGCAGATATTGACCCCCCAAAAAAAAGAAGAATAGTGCATAATAATAATAATAATAATAATAATAATAATAATAATAATAATAATAATAATAATAATCTGATGGGGATGAAGAAGGGACAAATTAATAAACAGTTTTTAATACGCCAATTCAGGATATGAACTCAAATATTGACTTGAAATGAAGTAATGCCTGTGTTTCATCTCCTGTCATATGATTACAGACTGTTGGATGATTCAATTACAGATTTATCTGTGGTTTCACATTTTTTTTTTTTTAATCTGGAAATAATTAAATGCAACCTGTAGTCGTGTTGTTCATGCAAAGATACACGGTTTGAGCAAGCTGTTTGCTAACGATCTTCACTGCCACTGTACAATCACCACCCCTAGGTATGTCTTATACAGAAGGTGCCCGATTCGCTAGCGTAGTTGGCTAAACCTGACTTTGCGGTGACCGGACTGACGAACTCCTTGTGGTACGGGTTCACGCCCGGGAGGAGGCAGAAAAGCTACATTTCTCCCAGATTTACGGTATTTATCATGGGATAATAAAGGCCGAAGGGTTGCGATATCCATAGCACCTAGCTAAAGGGTTAAGAACTCATGGTTTCCGGATATAAAAAAAGAAAATATATATATATCGCTCTCTTCACGGCTAGCCAGAAATGCTTTCTTTCTCTAGCCAAATCTCTAGCCCTATGTGCTTTCATAGCGAATGCATCTTCACTATATGTTTTTTCTTCGTAAGTGTTTCAATATTGTACTCGGAAACATTACAGCACCTTTGGCCTCTGTGGACAACGTTCGTCTTAAGGTTTCTTTCAAACTTCCTCGCCTCTTCAATCAATTAATTTTCATTTAGAGTGGCACTTTGATAATTCTCACCAGATCTGTCAAGTATATTGCTACCTTATTATGAAATATTTGTGGAAAACAACATATACACATAAAACGACTGAAAAATAATTTTTTTAATGTGTCAGTGTGTTAGACATTTCGTGACATTTAATTAGGAAAGGGTAGTTTTGTTATACTCTGGATGGACACGCCCATTGCTGTTAGGTTATCTTTTCTACCTCATGATAATGCTTGTATACCGTGGTTGGATGGCAGTGACAATTACTTCATCCACATTATCTCTTCTTTCTCCAGAACTTGAACGATTAACATAATTGAATTGTTTGGAAACTTGTGTTCCGAGATGTTGCTTTGATATTTCTTCAACTGGTCCATTTAATGGCCACTATTATTCCAAGCCTAAGTCTAGTCTCGCGTGTTGTAAATAAGTATCCCTATCTTTATCAGAGGTTCTGAACCTGCTGTTCGCGACCCTTTGTGGGTCAAACGACCCTTTCACTACGTTCGCTTACGACCATCGTCGAAAATAAATGTAAAATACATTCACTGATGAATTTTAATCACGGGAATTTCTTCATTGGCATCTCTTACAAAACCATCATCCGGTCCTGAAAAAAGTTCTACATTTCTAAACAGTATCTTTGCACCAGTACTTATCACCATTTTATACATGATTGGATTCTATTGCAAAATATATTCTTCAAAGAATATGGAGGGATGGGGTAGGCGAAACAGAGGAAGACAAAGAAGAACCTGGAATGAGAATATTAGGAATTGGACAGGGCTAAAAACCTTTACGCTTTTTTGTGTGTGCCATCCGGCTTTGGGCTGATGAGACCTAGTCCGTGTTAACTATTAGAGCTGTCATACTGACATACACAACATCCATCCCCTGAGCCACCTCATTTTCCAGACAGGACAACAACATTTATTTCATTCAAAAAAAAAAAAAAAAAAAAAAAAAAAATAACAATTAAAAAAACTTCACTAGAATGCTGTCCACAAAAACACAAATAGTCCACAATTGAATTCCAGTCTATTGTTGATCTTCAGACCTGAAAAGGAGCTCACGAAGACTACGTTAAACCACATGAAGCTCCATCTGGCCTAGAGCTTTATCACGTCAAAGATTCTCTTAAAACCAAAGTTGATCTGAGGAGAAGACAGTAACAATTAAGACCAAAACACGGCATGGAAAGAAAGACAATATCACTCACAAATTACCGTTATACAATAATGTTTGTTCCGTTAAAAAGGTTATATTACAATGCATGGAACAGACTCGGGAATTTTGTGACAACTGGAAACATTTATAAAATGTGGATAGGGCAAGGCAAAGAGATAAACACTCTGATAGCGTAGGCGTGTGCATGAGCTTGTACAAGAGCACTACCCGAGCTGAGCATGCAGGGCAGCGAATGGCGACTGCTTATGATTTTGGCTATGGCACATGATGATATTTCCAGGAAGAGGAAGTCGCAAGGAAATTTTGTTCTCTAAAAAATGCGCGCTGAGCCAAACAAGTTTATGGACAAACTGAACTAGCCTAAGACACACCCCTTTCCATATCGCCCTCCACGGCCTTAAATAGTTTTAAATTCAGACAGTGAGGCTTGTTGTATCAATAAATGAAACAATCAAGAATTGACCTCACTGCACTCGGAAAATTCCCACATGTGCTTCGTCCCCGTATTTAGAAGCCGACGAATAGTTGACATGCTAATAATAACAGTTGCAACTTGATAAAAATCTAGCCTATATGGCAAACTACTGGACGTAAATTTTCCAAGAAAAACCATACATAAGCCAGAAGCTGTTGGGGTTGGTTCTGCAACGTCCTGTAAAGGATACGCAACTAACCAAAAAGTCTTGAATATCTTGAAGAATCGATACTATCCCCATTGAGTGAATCTTTCAGTGTATCGATTCTCGGTCTGTTCTACTGCACTATCCATTTGCTCCTATTAGGCATCACCGCGTCTGTTATTTCATCAAGTAGCTCACCACCAGCTAGTCTATCAGCGTGCTCGTCACGTGGCACACCTGACTGTCCTAGACAGAAAAGCCCTGATATGCTCCAGTTTTAAGTCCTATCAAGTGACGCAATCCACTCAATGCTCAGGACGCCAATTGTATTCATAATAACTATTTAAAACTTTCTTACCTCTTGGTTCTGTTGTTCTTACCTCCCGGTTGTGTTGTTCTTGACTCCTGGTTGTGTTGTTTTTGCCTCCTGGTTGTGTTGTTCTTGCCTTCTTGTTGTGTTGTTCTTGACTCCTGGTTGTGTTGTTCTTGCCTTCTTGTTGTGTTGTTCTTGACTCCTGGTTGTGTTGTTCTTGCCTTCTTGTTGTGTTGTTCTTGTCTAATGGTTGTGTTGTTCTTGTCTAATGGTTGTGTTGTTCTTGTCTAATAGTTGTGTTGTTCTTGCCTCCTGGTTGTGTTGTTCTTGCCTCCTGGTTGTGTTGTTCTTACCTCCCGGTTGTGTTGTTCTTGTCTCCCGGTTGTGTTGTTCTTGACTCCCGGTTGTGTTGTTCTTGACTCCCGGTTGTGTTGTTCTTGCCTCCTGGTTGTGTTGTTCTTGCCTCCCAGTTGTGTTGTTCTTGACTCCCGGTTGTGTTGTTCTTGACTCCCGGTTGTGTTGTTCTTGACTCCCGTTTGTGTTGTTCTTGACTCCCGGTTGTGTTGTTCTTGCCTCCTGGTTGTGTTGTTCTTGTCTAATGGTTGTGTTGTTCTTGTCTAATGGTTGTGTTGTTCTTGTCTAATGGTTGTGTTGTTCTTGCCTCCTGGTTGTGTTGTTCTTGACTCCCGTTTGTGTTGTTCTTGACTCCCGGTTGTGTTGTTCTTGCCTCCTGGTTGTGTTGTTCTTGCCTCCTGGTTGTGTTGTTCTTACCTCCCGGTTGTGTTGTTCTTGCCTCCTGGTTGTGTTGTTCTTGCCTTCTTGTTGTGTTGTTCTTGTCTAATGGTTGTGTTGTTCTTGTCTAATGGTTGTGTTGTTTTTGCCTCCTGGTTGTGTTGTTCTTGCCTCCTGGTTGTGTTGTTCTTACCTCCCGGTTGTGTTGTTCTTGCCTCCCGGTTGTGTTGTTCTTGACTCCCGGTTGTGTTGTTCTTGCCTCCTGGTTGTGTTGTTCTTGCCTTCTTGTTGTGTTGTTCTTGTCTAATGGTTGTGTTGTTCTTGCCTCCCGGTTGTGTTGTTCTTACCTCCTGGTTGTGTTGTTCTTGCCTCCCGGTTGTGTTGTTCTTACCTCCTGGTTGTGTTGTTCTTGCCTCCCGGTTGTGTTGTTCTTGACTCCCGGTTGTGTTGTTCTTGCCTCCTGGTTGTGTTGTTCTTGCCTTCTTGTTGTGTTGTTCTTGTCTAATGGTTGTGTTGTTCTTGTCTAATGGTTGTGTTGTTCTTGCCTCCTGGTTGTGTTGTTCTTGCCTCCTGGTTGTGTTGTTCTTGCCTCCTGGTTGTGTTGTTCTTGCCTCCCGGTTGTGTTGTTCTTACCTCCTGGTTGTGTTGTTCTTACCTCCTGGTTGTGTTGTTCTTACTTCCTGGTTGTGTTGTTCTTGACTCCCGGTTGTGTTGTTCTTGCCTCCTGGTTGTGTTGTTCTTGCCTTCTTGTTGTGTTGTTCTTGTCTAATGGTTGTGTTGTTCTTGTCTAATGGTTGTGTTGTTCTTGTCTAATGGTTGTGTTGTTCTTGCCTCCTGGTTGTGTTGTTCTTGCCTTCTTGTTGTGTTGTTCTTGTCTAATGGTTGTGTTGTTCTTGTCTAATGGTTGTGTTGTTCTTGCCTCCTGGTTGTGTTGTTCTTGCCTCCTGGTTGTGTTGTTCTTGCCTCCTGGTTGTGTTGTTTTTGCCTTCTGGTTGTGTTGTTTTTGCCTCATTGTTGTGTTCTTTTTGTCTCATGGTTGTGTTGTTCTAGCCTTATGGTTTTGTTGTTCTTGCCTTAATGATGTGTTCTTCTTGCCTCAACGGTGTGTTGTTCTCACCTCATGGTTGTGTCGTCGTTGCTTTGTGGTTTTGTTGTTTTTGACCAAGGTTATTATAACAGGTAATTTTTAGCGTATGTTAACGTATTCATTATTTCTCAACTTTGTATTAAACATATAATGTTCCTATTATATTTATAAATTCTGTATCCAAGGTCCTAATCTGTTTCCCTATTAATTCATAATTGGCATAAATTATTTACACAGCCTATCAATTGCCTGAGGTCCATGTCTAATATTTACATGCCTGTACGCATGTTTTGCCGCGGGATAATCACATGTGGTTTTGTTTTATCGCAAAATCAACTCCTCTAATTATTCGGCATTTATTAAAAATCATAAGAATGAGAACGAAGTATCACATTTTTATTTCGTTTTTTCGTTCCGTATTTTTGTTTTCTCTTGCCGTGCATGCAAAATTATTCTTGTTGTATTTTGAGTATTTTTTTAAAATGTTAATTATTCTTGATTTTGTTTTAATGTTTAGCTTGATACGTGCTATTTTTGCGATCTCTAAGATGCGTTTGTTAACTTGATATGCCTGAGGAAATCATGCTCCTTAATTGTTTTTATACAGTTATGTTCATATTTCACATGAAAGATTCTTTGTATTGCTAATTATCTAGTTTGCAAAATTTTGATTTTTGCTAAAGCTAAAAAAAATCGGATTCTAACATGTCCCAAAATAGCAATTAAGAGACATTCTGCAATCTACTCCATAAGACCTCACTTTTTAATTGTCCTCAACAACGTTCGAGCTGATATCTCCAAGTGTTCAACAGAAGGACGCTATCGCTTCCCATGGCTCATCGAGTTAGGAAGAAAGTATGACTCCTAATACCTAACTTCACATGTAAATCTTGTTACGTTTTTCGCTTCTTCTTCTCTTTCACTAGGATCATCATTACTGTCTTCTTCTTCTTCTTCGTCTCCTCCTCCCCTTATCAATATATATTTGTGTATTCATCGCATATCAAGAATATATATTAGTCAAGTAATATCCCTTTATCACGCGCCTGCTTCCTTTTTCTCCTTCTTCTCCTCTTTGCTTTCATCAGCGTTATCTTCTTCTTTTATGTGCTGACATCATTTCATGCCATTAAAAAACGCTGACAAGAATATCCTCACATTTTCTTCTTCAGTCTTTCGTTCATTAAATCCTTTCAATTGTCAAACGTGAATTGACTAAAATAGAGTAATAATAATAATTGTTTTTCTTCTCATCAACTGTGAAGAGGCCCTATAATGCTTTTCAAAAGTCAGGCTCTTATACTTTATCAAATACCTAGAAACCTCTGTACAAATCAATGTCATATTTTACACGTAACCATGAAATCTGCCATATACTTTCCATTTTATAATTTACAATTGCACAGGTATTGCTATTCTCTTAAAGCGGTAAACTTCTTTGAGCTTTTTTGGGGCAAATAATTTGTCTACCCCTAACAAAAATAGAATACGCACCTTGACGGATATAGTACCGTTGTCCCCACATCTGAAAGTTAATCTCTGTGTGTCCAACGCTGTAGCTATGTTGTGTCTAGGTGTTGTCTGTGGTCATCCTGATAGATGAGATTTAGTACCGTTGTCCCCACATCTTAAAGTTAATCTCTCTGTGTCCAACGCTGTAGCTATGTTGTGTCTAGGTGTTGTCTGTGGTCATCCTGATAGATGAGATTTAGTACCGTTGTCCCCACATCTGAAAGTTAATCTCTCTGTATCCAACACTGTAGCTATGTTGTGTCTAGGTGTTGTCTGTGGTCATCCTGATAGATGAGATTTAGTACCGTTGTCCCCACATCTGAAAGTTAATCTCTCTGTATCCAACACTGTAGCTATGTTGTGTCTAGGTGTTGTCTGTGGTCATCCTGATAGATGAGATTTAGTACCGTTGTCCCCACATCTGAAAGTTAATCTCTCTGTATCCAACACTGTAGCTATGTTGTGTCTAGGTGTTGTCTGTGGTCATCCTGATAGATGAGATTTAGTACCGTTGTCCCTACATCTGAAAGTTAATCTCTCTGTATCCAACACTGTAGCTATGTTGTGTCTAGGTGTTGTCTGTGGTCATCCTGATAGATGAGATTTAGTACCGTTGTCCCCACATCTGAAAGTTAATCTCTCTGTGTCCAACACTGTAGCTATGTTGTGTCTAGGTGTTGTCTGTGGTCATCCTGATAGATGAGATTTAGTACCGTTGTCCCCACATCTGAAAGTTAATCTCTCTGTGTCCAACACTGTAGCTATGTCTAGGTGTTGTCTGTGGTCATCCTGATAGATGAGATTTAGTACCGTTGTCCCCACATCTGAAAGTTAATCTCTCTGTGTCCAACACTGTAGCTATGTCTAGGTGTTGTCTGTGGTCATCCTGATAGATGAGATTTAGTACCGTTGTCCCCACATCTGAAAGTTAATCTCTCTGTGTCCAACACTGTAGCTATGTCTAGGTGTTGTCTGTGGTCATCCTGATAGATGAGATTTAGTACCGTTGTCCCCACATCTGAAAGTTAATCTCTCTGTGTCCAACACTGTAGCTATGTCTAGGTGTTGTCTGTGGTCATCCTGATAGATGAGATTTAGTACCGTTGTCCCCACATCTGAAAGTTAATCTCTCTGTGTCCAACACTGTAGCTATGTTGTGTCTAGGTGTTGTCTGTGGTCATCCTGATAGATGAGATTTAGTACCGTTGTCCCCACATCTGAAAGTTAATCTCTCTGTGTCCAACACTGTAGCTATGTTGTGTCTAGGTGTTGTCTGTGGTCATCCTGATAGATGAGATTTAGTACCGTTGTCCCCACATCTGAAAGTTAATCTCTCTGTGTCCAACACTGTAGCTATGTTGTGTCTAGGTGTTGTCTGTGGTCATCCTGATAGATGAGATTTAGTACCGTTGTCCCCACATCTGAAAGTTAATCTCTCTGTGTCCAACACTGTAGCTATGTCTAGGTGTTGTCTGTGGTCATCCTGATAGATGAGATTTAGTACCGTTGTCCCCACATCTGAAAGTTAATCTCTCTGTGTCCAACACTGTAGCTATGTCTAGGTGTTGTCTGTGGTCATCCTGATAGATGAGATTTAGTACCGTTGTCCCCACATCTGAAAGTTAATCTCTCTGTGTCCAACACTGTAGCTATGTCTAGGTGTTGTCTGTGGTCATCCTGATAGATGAGATTTAGTACCGTTGTCCCCACATCTGAAAGTTAATCTCTCTGTGTCCAACACTGTAGCTATGTCTAGGTGTTGTCTGTGGTCATCCTGATAGATGAGATTTAGTACCGTTGTCCCCACATCTGAAAGTTAATCTCTCTGTGTCCAACACTGTAGCTATGTCTAGGTGTTGTCTGTGGTCATCCTGATAGATGAGATTTAGTACCGTTGTCCCCACATCTGAAAGTTAATCTCTCTGTGTCCAACACTGTAGCTATGTCTAGGTGTTGTCTGTGGTCATCCTGATAGATGAGATTTAGTACCGTTGTCCCCACATCTGAAAGTTAATCTCTCTGTGTCCAACACTGTAGCTATGTCTAGGTGTTGTCTGTGGTCATCCTGATAGATGAGATTTAGTACCGTTGTCCCCACATCTGAAAGTTAATCTCTCTGTGTCCAACACTGTAGCTATGTCTGTTGTCTGTGGTAGATGAGATTTAGTACCGTTGTCCCCACATCTGAAAGTTAATCTCTCTGTGTCCAACACTGTAGCTATGTGTCTAGGTGTTGTCTGTGGTCATCCTGATAGATGAGATTTAGTACCGTTGTCCCCACATCTGAAAGTTAATCTCTCTGTGTCCAACACTGTAGCTATGTCTAGGTGTGTTGTCTGTGTGTCATCCTGATAGATGAGATTTAGTACCGTTGTCCCCACATCTGAAAGTTAATCTCTCTGTGTCCAACACTGTAGCTATGTCTAGGTGTTGTCTGTGGTCATCCTGATAGATGAGATTTAGTACCGTTGTCCCCACATCTGAAAGTGTGTCCAACACTGTAGCTATGTCTAGGTGTTGTCTGTGGTCATCCTGATAGATGAGATTTAGTACCGTTGTCCCCACATCTGAAAGTTAATCTCTCTGTGTCCAACACTGTAGCTATGTCTAGGTGTTGTCTGTGGTCATCCTGATAGATGAGATTTAGTACCGTTGTCCCCACATCTGAAAGTTAATCTCTCTGTGTCCAACACTGTAGCTATGTCTAGGTGTTGTCTGTGGTCATCCTGATAGATGAGATTTAGTACCGTTGTCCCCACATCTGAAAGTTAATCTCTCTGTGTCCAACACTGTAGCTATGTTGTGTCTAGGTGTTGTCTGTGGTCATCCTGATAGATGAGATTTAGTACCGTTGTCCCCACATCTGAAAGTTAATCTCTCTGTGTCCAACACTGTAGCTATGTCTAGGTGTTGTCTGTGGTCATCCTGATAGATGAGATTTAGTACCGTTGTCCCCACATCTGAAAGTTAATCTCTCTGTGTCCAACACTGTAGCTATGTCTAGGTGTTGTCTGTGGTCATCCTGATAGATGAGATTTAGTACCGTTGTCCCCACATCTGAAAGTTAATCTCTCTGTGTCCAACACTGTAGCTATGTCTAGGTGTTGTCTGTGGTCATCCTGATAGATGAGATTTAGTACCGTTGTCCCCACATCTGAAAGTTAATCTCTCTGTGTCCAACACTGTAGCTATGTCTAGGTGTTGTCTGTGGTCATCCTGATAGATGAGATTTAGTACCGTTGTCCCCACATCTGAAAGTTAATCTCTCTGTGTCCAACACTGTAGCTATGTCTAGGTGTTGTCTGTGGTCATCCTGATAGATGAGATTTAGTACCGTTGTCCCCACATCTGAAAGTTAATCTCTCTGTGTCCAACACTGTAGCTATGTCTAGGTGTTGTCTGTGGTCATCCTGATAGATGAGATTTAGTACCGTTGTCCCCACATCTGAAAGTTAATCTCTCTGTGTCCAACACTGTAGCTATGTCTAGGTGTTGTCTGTGGTCATCCTGATAGATGAGATTTAGTACCGTTGTCCCCACATCTGAAAGTTAATCTCTCTGTGTCCAACACTGTAGCTATGTCTAGGTGTTGTCTGTGGTCATCCTGATAGATGAGATTTAGTACCGTTGTCCCCACATCTGAAAGTTAATCTCTCTGTGTCCAACACTGTAGCTATGTCTAGGTGTTGTCTGTGGTCATCCTGATAGATGAGATTTAGTACCGTTGTCCCCACATCTGAAAGTTAATCTCTCTGTGTCCAACACTGTAGCTATGTCTAGGTGTTGTCTGTGGTCATCCTGATAGATGAGATTTAGTACCGTTGTCCCCACATCTGAAAGTTAATCTCTCTGTGTCCAACACTGTAGCTATGTCTATCCTGATAGTGTTTAGTACCGTTGTGGTCAATCCTGTGTCCATGAGAGGTGTTAGTACCGTTAGATCCCCCACATCTGAAAGTTAATCTCTCTGTGTCCAACACTGTAGCTATGTCTAGGTGTTGTCTGTGGTCATCCTGATAGATGAGATTTAGTACCGTTGTCCCCACATCTGAAAGTTAATCTCTCTGTGTCCAACACTGTAGCTATGTTATGTCTAGGTGTTGTCTGTGGTCATCCTGATAGATGAGATTTAGTACCGTTGTCCCCACATCTGAAAGTTAATCTCTCTGTGTCCAACACTGTAGCTATGTCTAGGTGTTGTCTGTGGTCATCCTGATAGATGAGATTTAGTACCGTTGTCCCCACATCTGAAAGTTAATCTCTCTGTGTCCAACACTGTAGCTATGTCTAGGTGTTGTCTGTGGTCATCCTGATAGATGAGATTTAGTACCGTTGTCCCCACATCTGAAAGTTAATCTCTCTGTGTCCAACACTGTAGCTATGTCTAGGTGTTGTCTGTGGTCATCCTGATAGATGAGATTTAGTACCGTTGTCCCCACATCTGAAAGTTAATCTCTCTGTGTCCAACACTGTAGCTATGTCTAGGTGTTGTCTGTGGTCATCCTGATAGATGAGATTTAGTACCGTTGTCCCCACATCTGAAAGTTAATCTCTCTGTGTCCAACACTGTAGCTATGTTGTGTCTAGGTGTTGTCTGTGGTCATCCTGATAGATGAGATTTAGTACCGTTGTCCCCACATCTGAAAGTTAATCTCTCTGTGTCCAACACTGTAGCTATGTCTAGGTGTTGTCTGTGGTCATCCTGATAGATGAGATTTAGTACCGTTGTCCCCACATCTGAAAGTTAAGTACCGTCTCTGAAAGTAATCTCTGTGTCCAACACTGTAGCTATGTTGTGTCTAGGTGTTGTCTGTGGTCATCCTGATAGATGAGATTTAGTACCGTTGTCCCCACATCTGAAAGTTAATCTCTCTGTGTCCAACACTGTAGCTATGTTGTGTCTAGGTGTTGTCTGTGGTCATCCTGATAGATGAGATTTAGTACCGTTGTCCCCACATCTGAAAGTTAATCTCTCTGTGTCCAACACTGTAGCTATGTTGTGTCTAGGTGTTGTCTGTGGTCATCCTGATAGATGAAGATTTTAGTACCGTTGTCCCCACATCTGAAAGTTAATCTCTCTGTGTCCAACACTGTAGCTATGTCTAGGTGTTGTCTGTGGTCATCCTGATAGATGAGATTTAGTACCGTTGTCCCCACATCTGAAAGTTAATCTCTCTGTGTCCAACACTGTAGCTATGTCTAGGTGTTGTCTGTGGTCATCCTGATAGATGAGATTTAGTACCGTTGTCCCCACATCTGAAAGTTAATCTCTCTGTGTCCAACACTGTAGCTATGTCTAGGTGTTGTCTGTGGTCATCCTGATAGATGAGATTTAGTACCGTTGTCCCCACATCTGAAAGTTAATCTCTCTCTGTGTCCAACACTGTAGCTATGTTGTGTCTAGGTGTTGTCTGTGGTCATCCTGATAGATGAGATTTAGTACCGTTGTCCCCACATCTGAAAGTTAATCTCTCTGTGTCCAACACTGTAGCTATGTTGTGTCTAGGTGTTGTCTGTGGTCATCCTGATAGATGAGATTTAGTACCGTTGTCCCCACATCTGAAAGTTAATCTCTCTGTGTCCAACACTGTAGCTATGTTGTGTCTAGGTGTTGTCTGTGGTCATCCTGATAGATGAGATTTAGTACCGTTGTCCCCACATCTGAAAGTTAATCTCTCTGTGTCCAACACTGTAGCTATGTTGTGTCTAGGTGTTGTCTGTGGTCATCCTGATAGATGAGATTTAGTACCGTTGTCCCCACATCTGAAAGTTAATCTCTCTGTGTCCAACACTGTAGCTATGTCTAGGTGTTGTCTGTGGTCATCCTGATAGATGAGATTTAGTACCGTTGTCCCCACATCTGAAAGTTAATCTCTCTGTGTCCAACACTGTAGCTATGTTGTGTCTAGGTGTTGTCTGTGGTCATCCTGATAGATGAGATTTAGTACCGTTGTCCCCACATCTGAAAGTTAATCTCTCTGTGTCCAACACTGTAGCTATGTCTAGGTGTTGTCTGTGGTCATCCTGATAGATGAGATTTAGTACCGTTGTCCCCACATCTGAAAGTTAATCTCTCTGTGTCCAACACTGTAGCTATGTTGTGTCTAGGTGTTGTCTGTGGTCATCCTGATAGATGAGATTTTAGTACCGTTGTCCCCACATCTGAAAGTTAATCTCTCTGTGTCCAACACTGTAGCTATGTTGTGTCTAGGTGTTGTCTGTGGTCATCCTGATAGATGAGATTTAGTACCGTTGTCCCCACATCTGAAAGTTAATCTCTCTGTGTCCAACACTGTAGCTATGTTGTGTCTAGGTGTTGTCTGTGGTCATCCTGATAGATGAGATTTAGTACCGTTGTCCCCACATCTGAAAGTTAATCTCTCTGTGTCCAACACTGTAGCTATGTCTAGGTGTTGTCTGTGGTCATCCTGATAGATGAGATTTAGTACCGTTGTCCCCACATCTGAAAGTTAATCTCTCTGTGTCCAACACTGTAGCTATGTTGTGTCTAGGTGTTGTCTGTGGTCATCCTGATAGATGAGATTTAGTACCGTTGTCCCCACATCTGAAGTTAATCTCTCTGTGTCCAACACTGTAGCTATGTCTAGGTGTTGTCTGTGGTCATCCTGATAGATGAGATTTAGTACCGTTGTCCCCACATCTGAAAGTTAATCTCTCTGTGTCCAACACTGTAGCTATGTTGTGTCTAGGTGTTGTCTGTGGTCATCCTGATAGATGAGATTTAGTACCGTTGTCCCCACATCTGAAAGTTAATCTCTCTCTGTCCAACGCTGTAGCTATGTTGTGTCTAGGTGTTGTCTGTGGTCATCCTGATAGATGAGATTTAGTACCGTTGTCCCCACATCTGAAAGTTAATCTCTCTGTGTCCAACACTGTAGCTATGTCTAGGTGTTGTCTGTGGTCATCCTGATAGATGAGATTTAGTACCGTTGTCCCCACATCTGAAAGTTAATCTCTCTGTGTCCAACACTGTAGCTATGTTGTGTCTAGGTGTTGTCTGTGGTCATCCTGATAGATGAGATTTAGTACCGTTGTCCCCACATCTGAAAGTTAATCTCTCTGTGTCCAACGCTGTAGCTATGTTGTGTCTAGCAGGGCTGCCAACGGGATTTATTTTGAACAACCCAGCTTCGCAATACATAAACAAAAAAAAACAAAAAAAAACAAACTCCATGTTGTTAAAATGTGCACAATGTATAGTTACGAAACGAAACATTTACCACTTTTATATAAGGATATATATATATATATATATATATATACATAAACCAAGATTTCTACAAGGTGTCATAAAAAAACTCAGATCTGTGTGTGTGGGGGGGGGGGGGGGAACAACCCGGCATTGGCAGCCCTTGTGTCCAGTTGTTGTCTGTGGTCATCCCGATAGATGCTGTGCGGCGAATATCCCTGTCAGCCACTTAAAATTCTTTCTATTGTGCAGTGATTCCCACACTGTTAGCTGCGGCTCCCCCGGGAAGTCACGACCACTTCACAGGGACGCCGCGAAATATTCCAAGATACACGAGTTTTTTTGTTTTTTGTTTCTTTCAAACATTTTTTTTCCATCTCTCACATACGAATAGTCATATGTCTACTTAGGTTAGGGCGCCGTGAAAAAAAATGTATTTGCAAAAAAGCTCTGCTACTAAGAAAAGTTTGAGAAACATTGCTATAGGGTGCACTTCACAGCCACGCTATAGTGTGTCCACGGTATGCGCAGGGCATCAGTTGTGTCTTCTTTTGACTAAGAAGTTTAGAGTTTGAGACAATCTTAATGTGTCAACCATTTTCAAAGCAATGATTAGGATAACAGTAATAACAGTGGTAGTAGGAGTAGTAGCAAAAGAAGTAGCTGCATCAGAAGTAGCGGAAGTAGCAGCAGTGATACTACCACTTGTGCTGTTGCTTCTTCTGATGTCGCTGATGCTGCTACTTCTACTGCAGTTGCTGCTGCTGCTGATACTACTAATACTATAAAAGGTTAGCAGTACTAGTGGTTGTAACACATACAGCAGAGGTAGACATAGTAGTACCCGTTGCATCTATCTATCTATCTATCTATCTATCTATCTATCTATCTATCTATCTATCTATCTATCTATCTATCTATCTATCTATCTATCTATCTATCTATCTATCTATCTATCTATCTATCTATCTATCTATCTATATATCTATCTATCTATCTATCTATCTATCTATCTATCTATCTATCTATCTATCTATCTATCTATCTATCTATCTATCTATCTATCTATCTATCTATCTATCTATCTATCTATCTATCTATCTATCTATCTATCTATCTATCTATCTATCTATCTATCTATCTATCTATCTATCTATCTATCTATCTATCTATCTATCTATCTATCTATCTGTCTGTCTGTCTGTCTGTCTGTCTGTCTGTCTGTCTGTCTGTCTGTCTGTCTGTCTGTCTGTCTGTCTGTCTGTCTGTCTGTCTGTCTGTCTGTCTGTCTGTCTGTCTGTCTGTCCTGTCTGTCTGTCTGTCTGTCTGTCTGTCTGTCTGTCTGTCTGTCTGTCTGTCTGTCTGTCTGTCTGTCTGTCTGTCTGTCTGTCTGTCTGTCTGTCTGTCTGTCTGTCTGTCTGTCTGTCTGTCTGTCTGTCTGTCTGTCTGTCTGTCTGTCTGTCTGTCTGTCTGTCTGTCTGTCTGTCTGTCTGTCTGTCTGTCTGTCTGTCTGTCTGTCTGTCTGTCTGTCTGTCTGTCTGTCTGTCTCTCCGTCTCTCTTCATCTCTCTCCGTCTCTCTCCGTCGCTCTCCGTCTCTCTCCGTCTCTCTCCGTCGCTCTCCGTCGCTCTCCATCGCTCTCCATCGCTCTCCATCGCTCTCCATCGCTCTCCATCGCTCTCCATCGCTCTCCATCGCTCTCCATCGCTCTCCATCTCTCTCTGCCTGCCTGCCTGCCTGCCTGCCTGCCTGTCTGTCTGTCTGTCTGTCTGTCTGTCTGTCTGTCTGTTTTTTTTAAAGGCCTTCGACATGATAGACCACACTATTCTTATCAGAAAGCTAGTAACAATGAAAGTGAGTTCTAACCTTTTAACATTACTAACATCTTTACTATTAAATAGAAAACAGGTTGTTTCACATAATAAATCCATATCACAGACTACTACTTTAAATGCTGGAGTTCCTTAGGGTTCTATTCTTGGCCGTCTTCTATTTGCAATTTACATAAATGATCTGCCCTTAAGTCTGTCGTCGTCGTGTGATTTATTCGCTGACGACTGTACCATCTTTACAAATACTCGAACTTGTAATATACTAGAGTTGTCTTTGCAACAAGAATTAAATAATTTAGTTTGTGGAGCTAAGCAAACCGCATGCAAATCAACATAAGTTAGACAAAATCGATGTTAATAACAACAAGACAAAAACTATGCACTTTAAACTCTCATAGAACCCTTCAACTCTACCTAGGTAACACACCAGTAGAAAGTGTAACTGAGCACAAAACTTTAGGCCTGATCATCGATGGAAATCTTACCTTCAACTCCCATGTGCAAACACTAGTTAAGCAAACTGCTAAGCAACTGCGTTGCTCCAACCAACTAGCAAAAATTAAAAACTTTCTGGATGAAAACTCTAGGAAATTATTCTATACTTCTCATATTCAGACCCACATAGACTATTGCTCCACAATATGGGATGGATGTTCAAATTCAGTCATCTAACGACTGAAAGCACTCCATAGAAGGGATGTTCGTTTAATAGCTAATAGTCATGGAAGTGACTGTTCGCACCTGTATAAAGAACTCATGCTATTACCGCTCCTGGAACGCCTACTATTCAAAAAAGCTAAACTTGTTAATAAAATCATATCTAAAAATGATTCCTGTTACCTTTGGCCATTATTTAAATACAATGGAAGACATAGCAAACGCCTTAACATATTGCATATCTCTAAACCTAGAATAGACCTATACAAAACAAGCTTAGCGTACTCTGCAGCTCAGCTGTGGAATAATCTTCCACCGGAAATAAAAAATATCAATAACCCCTATACATACAATCGGAAACTATTTGAATATTATCTCACTACACACTTTATGTTCCCTCAAATGATTATAGTATGTTAAGGCTATGATGTATTTCCATGAGATGTCTTATTGGAAAACAATGGGGGGGGGGGGGGTGGAGGGATGGTTACAAATTGAAGCTTATTATTATTTAAAACTAAAGATGCCAGTCGAACGCATTCCAATGTTTGTAACTAATATTTAATTGGTTTTGATGATGTTTATATTATGCAACCTGTAAGACTTACATCATTTTTGGAATAGGCTTAGGTACTTAATTTATAACTTACCCCTGACGTCACGACAACGTCACGGGAGACATTTCCAATAAATTCTAGTGTGTTCAGGTTGTAGTTTCCCGCGATTTCTCTACAGTAAAGTTTAGGGTTAGGGTTAGGGTTAGGGTTAGAAGACACTAGATGAACACCCAAAAAAAAAAAAAAAAAAAACACCACACAACAGTACACTTGATCCTCTTTAAAACGTTCCATTAATGTCAGTATAAATTAGAGCACATTCCAGCATTTGTAATTAAGACTTAGATAGTGTACATTTGTTTTTCTTTTCTATAATTTTTTTTTTTAAATTTTGTATTTCTCTTTTTATAACTATTATTATTGTTATTATTATTAATATTATTGTTATTATTATTATTATTATTATTATGATTATTATTATTATTATTATTATTATTATTATTATTATTATTATTATTATTATTATTATTATTACTGTGAAATGAGGTACAAATGAAAATTGGTATGAAAGGAGCGGAGTGGAAGGGCAGAATGTTAGGCGGGCCTGCGTGGCCAATTCTTAACCCTTTGAAAATAAAGTTTGTTCGTTCGTACGTTCGTTCTGTCTGTCTGTCTGTCTGTCTGTCGGTCTGTCTGTCTGTCTGTCTGTCTGTCTGTCTGTCTGTCTGTCTGTCTGTCTGTCTGTCTGCTCGTCCGTTTGTCTGTCTGTCTTTCTCTGTTTCCATCTGTTCACCCTTTCTCTCTTTTCTTCGTCGTGTTTCGTCTTTCTTTCTTTCTCGCCCTGCTCTCTAAAACACCCAATAACTTACTCACCCACTCATTCACCTTTTTACCCACTTACTCCACCATTCATTCACTCACTCACAAATTCACCCACTCATTTTTTTTTTCTTTTTCTCTCTTTGCCTCTCTCATAATCCTCCCATCGGAATGAGTCCATTCATTTGGATGAATTCAAATTTTCATTTGTCAAATTGCATGGAAACTTATTCATTTTTTTCTACGGTCCATAATTAACATTCTCAGTGCCCTGTGTTTTGCTTTCGTGTGAGCTGGATTTGCTTGTTTTATTATTCTGTTTGTGAGGGTACATTTTATAGCCTGAAGCATTTTGCAAGTCTGTGGATCGATAAGTCCGGAGTCCTCTACGACACCGGTCTAGGGACACACGGGGTTGACAGTTGTGAAAGTAAGCGCCTGCCCAGCCTCGAGGTCCCTACTAGTTTGAATTACACTAGGTAATTCCAGAAAATTGTAAAATATATAAGGTAAAAAAAAAAGTGGATGTTGACGCATAGTAAGATGTTTATTTAAGTCAATATGTAAGAATTAGGTTTAAGCCTGAGTAATATTTCTACAATCATATGAATAAAGTTAACAGCTTTGAGGAACTATCTCTTTCTCTCTATCTTTATATATATATATATATATATATATATATATATATATATATATATATATTATATATATATATATATATATACGTTAGTGTGCGTGTGTACGTGTGCGTGTGTTAAAAAGAAATTTTTTTTGTGACAATTTTAAAAATAAAATATATGGAAATTTTTTTAAAGGCTCCTTTCAATTGTGTTGTCTTTAGCTGTGTCTTAGTTTGCCTGTGTCTGCTCCAGAAAAGCGATAGACTCTGACTCGAGCAAACCAGGATCGCTTGTTTATAAACAAAGTAAAATGTAGCAGATGATATTAATAATGCGGCTGTAAAATCCACGTAGCTATGGGACCAACCGAGTATCCAGCAACAAAAGACGCCTTCAAGGTGCACTTTGCTGTTACCAAGAATACCACAGAGCATGACAATCTATTTTCCTTCAAGTCTCAAGTTCTAGAGACACCGCACAAGGCATCGTGGATGTGAAAAGCAAAGGGAAAGTATGCTACTATCACAAGCACCAGCAGAAACGGGTGCAAAAGTTATCGAAGACTCTGTGGGCAGGCAAGTGAATGAGGCTGGAGATTTTGCAAGGGTCTCCGTCGGACTGTTGTGTAAAAGGATGTTGACTCGAGCAAGAACACTGCGGTATGTCGCTGTACCTTAAGTGCAGTGTACAAACCGTTTACCTGATGGCTCAAGCGGCGGACTGTGGTGGTTAAAGGCATGCTTTACAATGCTGAAGGAAATAATAATAGATACTTTTTTCTTCTGTTATTCTTAGGAAGTGAGCTTTTCCTAGCACTAGCGAATTTGTGGAGTTCAAAAGAAATGAAAAGAAATAGAATACCAAAAATTACTAATAAATTACAGACATTCATTAACTTGTGACTGCGCAGAATAAAGGGAATTAAATGGTATGAAAGGATCATTAATGTAGAGCTTTGGGAGAGAACTAAACAGGCTCCAGTGGACCAAGAGGTGAGGAAAAGACGCTGGCGTTCAAAAGGACACACACTGAGAAAATAGGAGAACAGCATAACTAGAGTGTCTTTGCATTGGAACCCACAGGGGATAGGAATAAAGGAAGGCCAAAAAAAAAAACACACACACGGAGAA
>CAJHNH020001131.1:194025-196959 GCA_905116865.2 Candidula unifasciata
ACTTGACTGTGCCAACAATTTTAAAGTGTCGCCATTTTGGGGCCTAGTGCACTTACTGGAAAAAAAAGGGGGGGGGGGGCGGGGGTCCTTAGCCGTACTACCCTAATAGGCAGCAACCCTGCTTTTATCAGTGCAGACTTTAAATAGTCCGTTTTAACTATATAGACTTCTATCATTTTCACGTACTCAAAACCAACCCTGAAGCACTTTAACGCTCCAAACAAAATCCATCATCCAGAGAATATTTAAAAAAAAAAATGACCTTGACAACACTAAGACTAGTTCGTCAGTGAATTTCAGCTCGCTATGGAATCCACAGAAATAGAAAAAAAAAAGGAAAAAAGAAGCTACAGGTAACCTCATTCAGCCCCACCTATTTAGGGTTTCAAAATGTAAGAGCCACTCTTAAAAAAAAAATGTAAGAGCCACTCTTAAAAACAAAAAGTAAAATTGAACTGAGTGTTTAAAAGTTGACGACCCGATCTAGTAGAAAGTCGGAAGAAAGACGAATAGAAAAGTGGCATTGTATCCTTCCATTTGTTCGATTACGGCAGGTATATTTCAGGGTAAGTAATCCATTTTCTTGATTGACTTGATATAGTCGTCTTGATCGACTCGGCATGGTATTTTTGATCGACTCTACTGTCTCCTTGATCGAATCAATAAAGTTCTCTTGATCGAATCAATAAAGTTCTCTTAATCGACTCTATATATAGTCTTTTTGATCGCAGTCTTTTTGAGCAGTCTCTACGAAGAAGGTAGTCTAGTCTTTTTGATCGACTCTGTCTAGTCTTCTTGTTCGACTCTGTCTAGTCTTCTTGTTCGACTCTGTCTAGTCTTCTTGTTCGACTCTGTCTAGTCATCTTGATCAACTCTGTATAGTCTTTTTGATCAACTCTACACAGTCTGTCGACTCTGTGGCTAAGTCGATGCGAGCGGTTCGTAATGCCGGGATGCCGGGTTCGATCCCAGCTGCGGGCCATGTGCCTTGCGTTGGTTTCGAGTTATCAAGTAAGCTGCCCGTCCAGAAAGCAATGGCAAACTACTGGACGTATATTTGCCTAGAAAAACTACACAACAGCCAGAAGCTGTTGGGGTTGGTTCTGCAACGGTCTGTAAAGGATACGCAACTAACCTATACAGTCTTCTTAATTGGCTCTATATAGTCTTTTTAATTGACTTTACGGAGTCTTCTTGATCGGCGCCATAAAGTCGCCTTCATTGCAACTTTTAGTATAATATACACATAACAACATTATCTTAACTGTTAACATTCGCTGAAGTGACTCTCTTAAGTAATCTAATCACGGCTGTTACCTGCGAGATGATATTCTCTCGGATATGCATGAATGGAAATCGTTTCATGGTAGAAGTAAAGTGGGCGTCGTTGAGAGAGGTTCCAGTCAAGAAAGTTGTTGGGGCATG
The DNA here is from genome assembly GCA_905116865.2 of Candidula unifasciata. NCBI lineage: Eukaryota > Metazoa > Mollusca > Gastropoda > Stylommatophora > Geomitridae > Candidula > Candidula unifasciata. Next base: position 195,451 of record CAJHNH020001131.1, read on the forward strand.
AACTCTCTGTCAGTGTATGATCGATGTAGTTTCAAGTCTGTTGAGATTGGTCATCAGAGCATTGAACAGGTAAACCACACGTGACAACAGGTAAACCACACGTGACAACTGGTAAACCACGCGTGGCAACAGGTAAAATCTGCCATTCTGGACGTGATTAATCTGTGAAAATCTATCTATCTATCTATCTATCTATCTATCTATCTATCTATCTATCTATCTATCTATCTATCTATCTATCTATCTATCTATCTATCTATCTATCTATCTATCTATCTATCTATCTATCTATCTATCTATCTATCTATCTATCTATCTATCTATCTATCTATCTATCTATCTATCTATCTATCTATCTATCTATCTATCTATCTATCTATCTATCTATCTATCTATCTATCTATCTATCTATCTATCTATCTATCTATCTATCTATCTATCTATCTATCTATCTATCTATCTATCTATCTATCTATCTATCTATCTATCTATCTATCTATCTATCTATCTATCTATCTATCTATCTATCTATCTATCTATCTATCTATCTATCTATCTATCTATCTATCTATCTATCTATCTATCTATCTATCTATCTATCTAGCTAGCTAGCTAGCTAGCTAGCTAGCTAGCTAGCTAGCTAGCTAGCTAGCTAACTAACTAACTAACTAACTAACTAACTAACTAACTAACTAACTAACTAACTAACTAACTAACTAACTAACTAACTAACTAACTAACTAACTAACTAACTAACTAACTAACTAACTAACTAACTAACTAACTAACTAACTAACTAACTAACTAACTAACTAACTATCTATCTATCTATGTTTTTCTGTCTGTCTGTCTGTTCGTCCGCTGTCTACCTATATGTCTGTATCGCTGTATATATGTCTGCTTTTCGTCAACATTATCATTAATTCTGGTAACTTACACAGTTGTAAGTAGTTGTCTTCATTATTATGTGCTTGCGTGTCTGTATCTAAGTAAATATCTCTTTCTACTGTCTTTTATGTCTGTCCATCTCTCTGCTCTACTTTTCTACTCCTAAGTTCATCCATCAGTAGACATGATTGCTTATCCATATATCAGCCAGTCTGTGTGTTCATCCACTAGTCCGTTTTTTTTTTTGTTTTTTTTCAAAGAATGCATTTGCTGAGATAATAGTTTCTCTTCGACGTGCTTAAGCGTCACAGCCGCTTCTCATTTTATGTTCCCAAATGTTTCCACCTGCAAGGCATTTTTAACATCAGCTGAGCACTTGATTTAATCCGCTGTTCATACTCGTGTTATGTTTGAACTCTTCTGCCACTTGCAACCAGCGGAGCATGAACGCTAGCCTTCTAGGCTTCCCGGGCACTCGCTCATCCTTTGTGGAGTGCAGGTATGTGTTCATCATTACCATGTATCAGATACCAGACGTATATTTGTAGCAACATAGGTAGAGAATCATTAGAAATGAGAAGAAGACTTAATTAAACCACACATCCAAAACAAATTCTTGTG
>CAJHNH020001132.1:0-196897 GCA_905116865.2 Candidula unifasciata
GAAAAAAAAAAAAAAAAAAGAAAAAAAAAAACAGAGTTAAACTCGAGTTGATCGAGTAAAAAATTGCATACAGCCCGGGCATCCCGTTTGGCTCAGTCCTCCCCTAAACAGCCAGCGCAGATTTCCCACTACTGACGGTACCGGTCAAAATCTTTTTATTGTCCGTTTTGCTGCCTTTCCTCTGAGTGTAGTCAGCCGGCCCGGCCCCGCGGGTCCCTTTATTCTTTTCTAGGCCATAAAATTTAATAATCTGAAAAATTTTTCTCACGGGATTCCGTTGCTTTTCCAAAATTTTAAGGGGACCACATGATTCCCTTTGTTGAACTTAAACAAAAAAATACGACAAATGAAAAACATGTTGTTAAATAACTCATTGCCTGGGGTAAACGTCCTTCGAGAAGCGGGTATTTACTTGTTGCGTAACTGTTCATGATGTAATTTGCCGACTTTCGTTCCCGTGACAGAACCGCCTTGGGGAGGCCGCCTGTTTCGGTTGTAGCAAAAGTTGGAGTGTTTCACATCGGATAAAAGTGATAAGGGGCTTTTTTTAAAATGTTGAATTAGGAATCGCATCACACACTCGGGCCTCACAAAAGGCCGTCCCCATCTTACATTTCAATTTCCCAAATGGTACCTGAAAACGTCTGTTTGTAAATCCGTCTCACCCTTTTCCCCCTTAGTGTTGAGTTTGGCCCAATCCCTGGAAAACCGTAAGTTGAGTAAAGGGAATTGACATCACAGCCCCGGGGGCTTTTCCTGCGTGCCCGTCCCCCCTTCAGCAGCCAGCGCAGAGTTCTAATATGAGGTTTCCCTTTTAAAATCTATTATATGTCGTTTTCCCTTTCTCTGATGTGTTAGCCACTAGACCCTCGGTTTCCCCCCAGGGCCCCATTCTCTCCAGGCCAAAAAATCTTGTTTCGCTTTGACTCCGTGCTTTTTTCCCAAAGGCCCTGATCGAAACTTTCCCGTCTTTACCTGTTTCGGCTTCATTTAAAGTCTGTTACAGCTACGACATGTGTATGCATTTTTTTTCTAGCCACCGGGACTGAGTTACCCCCCCACCCCCCATTTTAAGCTGAGTGAGTTTCCCTTTGACCGAATAATCTAACTGCGCTCGCAGTTTCTCGCTCCAAAGGGCCTCCAAAATTCAACTTGTATACATCAAATCACCACCAAGTAGGCAGAGCCCCCCGTCTTCTGCCCGCTCGTTTTCCAAAACACCGGGATTACCCGGAGAAAGTACCAAAGGATCTAATCTCAGGCCCCTAAGTAATCTTGGGATTTTTTTAAAACGCAGAAAGGGCATGAAACTTGCGGGAGCACGGGCTCGAGGGTGCTTATAACAGAGGAGAAACAACTTTTGACTGCCTGAAGAGAAGAAGGTCAGTCCCTGGGGGTGAATTGGGTTGCAGCTGCCCGTATTTAGGGCAGTTGCTCTCCGACTGGGGGGTCATGGACCCCTTTAAAAATCACTTTTTGGGCCCCCGGGCTGCCCCAGGGATCCGCCCTCTCGCTGTGCTTTTTAACGTGTTTCGAGCAAGATTAAAAACTAGACGCCCAGGAGTTTGGAAAGGAAATGCTTTTTCGGATGATATCTGCATATAGGCAGGGGAAGAGGAAAGGGAAAAAAGCACAGTAGACAAAGTGAAGGCTGGTGTACATAAAAAAGAGGGTATCGTCCACCCGGAAAGGGTCTGTTGTTTGCTGTTCTCTAGACAAAGGGTCTTAAAGCTTTTGTCCCAAGTCTTGGGGATAGATGGTAGAGACGAAAAAGAGGGAGCAAACTGAATATTGGGGAAATTTCTTTTACGGAGCCTGTATTAAGGACAATTGGGGGTGTTTTGAGAGAGCCAAAAAGGCTTGTGAACTTAATACTATGGCCCTGAAATTTGACATAGAGCAAAAAGCAGAGAATTTTTTTACACTAAATCTGATCTGTCAGTGGTTGATTATGGTGGGACTGTTTCCCGGGCCCAAAAGAGTCAGAGGGAAAAAACTAGGCGCCCTACAGCGCACTTAAAGGGTCATTCTGGGACCAGAGACACCCCCGTGGTGGTATGCGATACATCCTTGGGTTTTCCCACTGTATATTCAGGGTAGCTGCAGACACAGGGCCACCCTCTGCATGAAGCTATGGGGGCAGTTAAGGGTCAGCGGCTGAAAGAGGGAGGTCATGGGTGGCTCAGACAGAAGACACAAACAGACAGGTTTGCATCTTTAGAACATTAGGCGAGGGGGAGTGGGTCAAAGTCCCCTGAGAGACTTTTGTAGAGTCATAATCCGCTGAACCGGGAATGCAGAGACTGGCCCCGCAGGTGCCACAGAGGTGGAAAAACAGCAATTTAATTTAAGATAAGCCGCTAGAGGGTTGATCATTTACAAGATGGTTTAGTGTCAAGAGGCAAAAAAAGTGCTTGGGGTTCTTAGCAAAAGTTTAAGGTCGACGTTTTGGTGCGGAGAGCCAAGCATATGATACCACAACATCCAGCTTAAGAATGGGGGGGGGGCGGTCACGCAGCTTCCGCTGGCTAGAGAACACGACACACACACACAACACATCGTAATTGTAACGTTCAGAAAAACATGTAAGGAAAATCAGAAAGATTGCTTTGTGCAGAATAGCCTGCTTCGCTGGGAGGGCACGAGTGAGGAGTATTGACCCAGGAGGGGTGAGGGAACCGACAAACACTCCTATCAAATGAAATTCCCCGTTACTTAGTTTGCTCTCTCTGTTGACGCTCTACCTCATCGTGAGATTGGGATGTTTGTTTTAACGATTTTGTTGTCCCGAGAACACCACAAAACGACGCCCTTTTCCCGGGGGGACGACAGCCCCCATTTTACACCACTCACTTTTTTACGCGCTTTTAGCCCCCGAGCTGTTTGTTCCCCTTTTCCCCTGCCTATATGAAGAATCTCCGCAAAAGCAGTATCCTTCCAACTCCCGGGCTTTAAGCTTGCAATCTTTCTAGTATAGACGTTAAAAAGCACAGCGAGTGGCGAATTCCTGTGGCAGTCCTGGGGCCCCCAAAAGGGATGGTTTGAGGTCCCTGAAACCCAGTCGGAGAGCAACCCCACGTGAATACAGGACAGCTGCAACCAATTCACACCAGGATTTAAACCCCCTTCTCCCGCGGCAGTGGGAAAAGTTGTTTGTGTGGTACCTCACTTAAATGCGGGGTGGTCCCCACCAGGGAAAGTTGGGGTTACCCCATCCTAACTTGGTTACAGGTCCCCCAGGGGAATAGTTGTTGTCTGGGTTTCCCATCCTAACTCGGGTACAGGTCCACCCGGAATAGTTGTTTGTTGGGTTTCCTCACTCCTAACTCTGGTTTCAGGTCCCCCAGGAACAGTTTTTTGTTGGTTACCGTGGGGGGTAACTTCGCTTTTAAAGCGAAAAGCATATGTGCACTTTTCGAGGGAATTTCAAACAGTGAGTTTATATAAGTCTTTTAAACCCAGCCTTGCTGGTTAAAAGAGAGGATTCGGGGGTTTGCCCACTTTTTCCCCCGCTGAATTAAGATTGAATTTAAATTTTTAAATTTACGACAATGTTTTCAGTTTAAAAAGAAAAATTTAAAAACTGTAGGGATTAAAACTAAAATTTATTTAGCTTGGGTATCAAAATAATAAACAAAATGGTGTGGAAAAGAAACCTGTTATTCAAAGGGAGGTTAGTTAAACTTGCGTACTTAGGTTTCTGTTGTCAGTTCTGATAAGCTTCGGAAACAATCAGGCAGGGGAATCTTCCAGTCCCGTCCCGGGCAAACGGGGGGTTTTGCGGTAAACTTAGGATCTACTTTGGGGGCTCCCACCCGTATTACAATCGGAACTAGAACAATAGAACAGTCCTTATACAAACAGCAGGAAGGTTCAACGGAGACAAAATACCTCCAGTCTTTAAATGTACACTACAAATATATAGAGTAGGGGGTAGTAAAGGTGTTTTACATTACTGGTATAAATGGGAATGTGTACATAAAAAAGGTCCATAATCCCGTGGGAAATATTTAGGAAACCCGGTTTTATGAAAACTTCAAGAACAAGGGGTTTTCAGCACACAAAAAGAAAGGGAAATTTCCCCAGTGTAAAATTGTTTGATGCTGCAACTAGTACTCCCTTTTAAGGGTTAAAAGTTACACACAAGAATACAGTAATTTCACAATATTTCATTTAAAAAACAGGGTTCACATCACAAGAAAAGAGAAGCAGGGAGTGAGTTTTCCAAGGCAGGAAAACTCATAACAGGTGCTTTGCACTGTTTGAAAAAAAGGGGTTGACAATCTCCATCAATATACTGGGTGCTGGGGGTAAGCAAAATACAATCATAGATGAAATGGGCTTCCATCTGTCACAGTATTAACATAAATATACAACACTACTCCAGTTTAAATCTAAAACCCCACATGTGCTAAACTTTTTCAGCAAGTTTAGAAGTGGGAGGGGGTGAAATATAATATTTCATTTGAAGGCCAAATGCTGTTTAAAACGAAAAGTATTCCTAGTAAGGGAAAATTTTACAACAAAATAATTTCAAGCAGGGGCCATACATCTCTTTTCTGCTTTTTTCTCTGACAGTGGAATTTTAAAATTTAGCCCATGGTTATTCACTTTCCAAGCTTTAAACTAGTTCAGAAATTATCTGGGTAAATCAAAATTAAAGCAAGACAGGATTTATTTAAACTAATATCACCATGAGGTAAAATCAAATTTGAAGGGATTAGGTATAAAGAAATTACACTTCATTTTCCATTTTTAATTTCAAGTGGAAACAGGAAATGGCCGAAAAATTTTACATGAGGAAAAATTATCACTTAAATTAAATAAGTATAATAATTGAAAATCCAATGCACGTTTTTTGTAGCAAAAAAACATTAATTAAATCATCAAAGATCATTGTTTGCATCAGTAATACTAGAAAAAACGTGGTTAGTGAGGATAAAAAAAATTTATCATAGTTTTGAGCCCCTTGTGGGATTAAATTTAGAATTTTAAACCCGTAAAAATTTAATTTAAGGGTAAGCAGCAATACATCAAAATTTAAAATTATTCTTTTAACCACCCCCGGAGGGGAAATTTAACCCGACAACAAAAAACCAAGAACTAACTGAACTGTGTCGATGGGGAGAACAAAATCGACTCCCCCCAAACTAGCCTGAATGAAAAATGGAGACGGGGAGTCCTACCAAGGGGGAAGTTTCTCTTTGTTACCCCTTCGCCCTTTTTTCCCTTTCAACTTTTAATTATAATTTTGACAGTAAGCATTAAAAAAAAGTTTAAAGGGAAATTTTTTTAATTAATCCCTGTTTTTAGTAATTAAAAGCAAAAGGAAAAGTTTAGAAATTTTTTAATAATATTTTAAACAAAAAAACTTTAAAAAAGGGCAGAAAAAAAGCTGTCCAGACCCGCTCGTCACATATGCCCAAAGAAGATAAGTTTGATATTTTAAAATCAAACTTAAAAATGGGTGGATATTTTTGCTACCTACAACCAAACCCGCTAAATTTTCCCCCAATTAAACTGCTATGGGGTTTCAAAGGAACAAAAATTTCCCTAACAAAGACTGGGGATTTGAGCCCCGTCCCAGGGATATGACCCACTGGACTAAAACCAAAGTCTTTTCCCCGGAAAATCAAGGCGGACTGTCCCCTTCTCTGAATAGAAACAATCTTAACAAAAAAAAAGATGGCTGAAGGGAAAAATCGTTAATGTTAAAATACCGTCTGAGGCGTCTTTTCAGAAACTATCTGGGAGGGTTTTAAAGGGAAAAAAAGGTAAGCGCTTTTCTTTTGACGGTACGACCCTACGTCTCAACCGTTTAGACTGGGGGTTTTTGGGTTTCATCTGAAAAGAAGTAAAGGGAAAGGGGTTTTTCCCCTCTTTGGTGCACTGGCACAAAGAAGTTTCTGGCTGGTTTCAGAGGATTTGGCATAAGCCTCACCAGATTTAGGGTTGGGCATTAATGGTCCTAACTAAAAATGGCAAAAGACCCGAGCTAAGGGGGTTTATCTTTAAGGGGTTTTCAGTAGACCAGTTAGTTTTAGCGTCTGTTTGCTACGGTTAGTCTTTGGGGGAAACACACAACTCTTTTCAGAAGAGGTGTCCACAAATGCTTTGGGTTTGGTTCTTGGGTTTGGGCCAAGATGCGAGACTTTTGGTCTCTCAGGGCCCGCTTATTTGCATGTTTGGGGGTTAAAGTTGTGCTTGCATTGGTTTTGAGGGGACACAAAAAATACCCTGAGATCCAATGGCTTACAGAAGCTTGAGACTATTTCCGGGGTTTCAAAGTTGTGCTGGCCCTTGTTTGAGGGGACACAACAACTACCCTGAGATTAGGGTTACGGAAGCATGAGGGCTCATTTTTTTGGTAGTCAAGTTGTGTGGCCCTTTATTTGAGGGGAACAACAAATACCCCCAGATTCCCGTGGCTTTTCAGACATGAGACCATTTTTTTTGGTAGTCAAAGTTGTGCTGGCCCCGATTTGAGGGACACAACAAAATACCTTTAGACCTCAAGGAAAACAAAGGGCCCGAGATCTTTTTTCCCCAAAATTTTAACCCGGGCGAGATGCATTTTTTCTTTTTCTCAGAAACTCTAGGATATCACTCGACTTACGAAAAATCTATGTCTTTAAATAGCCCTGAAATTTTTTGACTGCTGGCGAAAAAGTATGGGGCATGGACATAAAAAAAGATCCGCATTACAAGATACTATCGCAGCGTGGAGCTGAAGTCTTTGTCCGCCCCCCTACCTTTTTCAAAATTTTTTGCTTGGGAAGCTTTGATAAAAATTTTTTATCTAAAAGGGGTTGGGTTTTTGGGAAAAACACTTTTTTTCTGCCCAAAAAATGACCACTTGACAGAAAACACCACCCTGAGTAAATCAATTTTTGGAGCTAGCCCCCCTAGTGGTCATGCAGCCCCAGGCTCATAGTTTTTATCTTTGACAGCTTTCCAAGGATCTACATTTTTACCAGGGTTTTTATTCCCGATTTGGTGGGGTAAAGGGTTCTTTCTTCAATTTCTGATCCTAAGTCTGATACTAGTATTTGGCAAGGCATTTTTTAATGACTGGAAGGTCGGGGGTTTGGGGGTTTTGAACATCCAAAATTTTCGGGAAGGCTCGCCCGCAAAGGGTTTTGGTTCAGGCATGTTCAAACCCCCCTCTTTAAAACCTTAGTTTGTGCATGTTTTTCCATCTGGACAACTCCGTTGCACTCCCAATCTTCCTTTACCTTTTCTGCAACACACTCTAGCGTTTAATACCTGTGAATTTTCAAGCCTGGCCCCCTTTATATTCAAAAAAAAAATCATAGAAAATTTCTTCCCCCTTGGACACCTACATTAGTTTAGTGAGATTTGGAATTCAACAAATCAGAGAATATTATCTAGCTCAGCCCCATCAAACCGCCTCATGAGCAGCAAAATTGAGAGGGTTTTCCCAATAGAGAATGATATGCTGATTCGGTTTAAACGTAGTGACCCCTTTCAAAGGAGTTTGCAAATTATCACCCATGATTGCGTTTAAATTAAAAGTACAAGACAAGATCAGAAAATTTGGTAAAAGGGGGTTAGTAAGCAAATCACATATGATCAATCAAATAATCAATCACAGAACAAAAAAAAAATAGCAATGCAATTGTCAATCCATTTTAAAAAATCCTAAACTTTTTGGGCAACCAAATTGGGATTTTAAAAATTTTTCCTAGCCAATTATATATTTTGATTTTCCCAAAGTCAAGGAAAAATTTAAACTATTGTAAAACTCGTTTCATAAATTTCCAAGTTAATTTTTTCTAATTTTACAGGCAAAATGTAAAATAATGACTCTGACCCCCAGTGTTTTTTAAGTTAAAGCCATAAAAAAAAACAAAGATGGGTAAAACCCTTTAAAAACAAAATATAAAAAAAAAAAAAATGTGGTTAGAGGTAAACCAGGAACAATACAAGACAAAAATCTCACTTTGGAGGGGTTTTATGCCGGGAGAGCCCCAATCTGTGGCGGGTAACTTCGCTTTAATAGCGAATGCATATGTGCACTTTCCCGAGGGGAAATTTCAAACAGTGAGTACATATAGTTTAAGTAACCCAGCCTTGCTGGTTTAAATGAGAGGATTCGGGGGGTTTTTCCCCCAAATTTTTTCCCTGCGTAATTAAGATTTTAATTAAAGTTCAAGTTCATGACAATGTTTACAGTTTAAAAAGAAATTCATAAAAAATGTAGGAAAAATAAAACTAACATTTTTTCAGATTGGATACAAAAAAATAAACAAAATGGCTGTGGAATAGAATCTTTTTTTCAAGGTAGGTTTTGTTAAACCCTTTCGGCTTAGGGTTTTTGTTTCAGCTTTGAAAGCTTTGGAAAAAACAGGGAGGCCGAACTTCCCGTCAGCCGGGGCAATCGGGTATTGCGGTAAGTTAGGATTACTTCTGGATCCACCCGATTACAAAACTGGAACTAGAACAATAGAACAGCCTTATCAAACAGTCAGGAAAGGTTTAAGGAGCAACAAACCCCCAGTCTTTAAAAGTACATACACACATATATAGGAGAGGATTTGAAAAAGGTGTTCAATTCTACTGGTATATAATGGGGAAGTGTACAGAAAAATGGTCCATAATCCTGATGGGGAAAATTTTGGAAACCCGTTTTAAATACTCTAAAAAACAAGGGTTTCACACACAAAAAAAAAGGACACCTAGGTAAATTTTTTTTGTCTGCACCTAGACCCTTTTAAGGTTAAAAATGCTTTTCACCCACAGACATACAGTCATATTTTCAAAATTTATTTTTAAACCCCATGGGTTCACATCACAAGAAGAGAAGCAGGGGTGAGTTTTTCCAAGGCAGGAAATCATAAAGGTGCTTTTTACTGTTTTAAAAAAATGGGGTTTAATATCTCCATCAATATACGGGTGCGGGATAGATGTCAAAATAAATATAGATGCAAGGGGTTTCCATCTGCACAGTATTAACAAAAATAACAACACTCCTCAGTTTTAAAACTAAATCCACACATTGTAATCTTATTCAGCAGAGTTTAGAATGGTGAGGGGGAAAAAATTATTACATTTGTAAGGCAGCGCTGTAAAACGAAAGTATCCTAGAAAGGGAAATAACTACAACAATAATAATTTCAAACAGGGGCCATACTCTCTTTTTTGCTTTTCTTCTCTGACAGTGTGAAATTAATTTAGCTCATGGTTTTTTCACTTTCCAAGCTCTAAACTAGTCTCAGAATTATCGGATAAAACTAAATTAAAGCAAGACATGATTTATTAAGTAATTCACCCTAGGTAAAAAAAACTTAGAAGGATTAGGTAAGAATATACCTTATTTTTATTTTAAATTTCAAGCTGGAAACAGGGAACCCGGCCGGATTTCACATAGGGCATAATTATACTTAATTAAAATAAGTATAATAATTGAAACACCCAAAGCACGTTTTAGTAGCAAATAAAATTTAAATTTAAAACCCCAAAAGATATATGTTTGAACATGTACATACTAGATCATAAAAAGTGGTTGTGAGGGTAAAAAAATTATTGTTTGAGCCGTGGGGATTAAATTTTTGAATTTTTAAAGAAATTAAATTAGAGGAAAAACAGCAAACATAAAATTAAACTTATTCTTTTTAATCACCCTGGCAGGGAATTCAAAACTCAGACAACAAACCACAGAACTAACTGAACTGGTCGTTGGGGGAGAACAAAATCTGATTTCCCCCCAAACTGCCTGGAATGAAAAAGGAGACGGGGGGCCCACCCAAAGGGGGAAATTTTTTTGTTCCCCTTGCCTTTTACCTTTAATCTTTTAATTTAAATTTTTTACAGTAAAACATTAAAAAAAGTTAAGGTTTTTAATTAATTCGGTTATTATGCTAATTAAAAGCAATAGGAAAAGTTAGAATTTGGTAAAAATTACTAAACAAAGCATCTTTAAAGGACAGAAACAGCGTCCAGACAGTCTACATTGCCCCAACGAAGTAAGTTTGAATTAATAAACTTAAATGGCCCGGATAGTTTCGCACCTACAAACCAACCCCGCAAAAAATTTCCCCCAATTAATTCATGGGATTCCCAAAAGGAAAAAAAAAATTTCTCCTTAACAAAGAGGGGTTTTGTAGCCCCCTCCCAGCGGGTAGACCCACTGCGAAAATACCCAAATTTTCCAGAGAAAGCAAGGGGGAGTCCCCCTCGAATAGAAAAAAATCTTTAAAAAGAAAAGATGGGGATGAAGGAAAAACAGTTCAATGTTCAAAATACCTGTCTGAGTGCGCTTTTCCCCGAAAAAAATCTGGGAGGATTACATGGAAGAAAAGGTAACGCTGCTTTCGCAGGTACAGGGCCCTACAGTTCAACGTAGACTGGGGGTTGTGGGTTTTATCGAAGTGAAGTAAAGGAAGGGTTCTTCCTCCCCTTTGGGTGCACTGGCACAGACGAAGTTTGGCCTGGTTGCAGAGGATTTGGGATAAGCTCACCAGATTTTGGGGTTGGGGTCATTTAAAGGTCCTAATAAAGGCAAAAAACGAGTTTAAAGGAGTTTACTCTTTAAGGGGGGTTTTGTAGACCTGTTAGCTTTTTTTGCAGTCGTCTAGCTACGGTTAGTCTTGGGGGAAACACAAAACTCTTTTCAGAAGAGGGGCCACAAATGCTTTGGTTGGCTCATCTTGGATTGACCAAGATTTCGAGACTTTTTGGTTCTCGACTGCTTATTTTCAGCGTTTGGGTTTTCAAAGTTGGCTTTCACTTGGTTTTGAGGGGACACAACAACTACATGGATTTAATGGCTTATCAGAAGCTTGAGACTCATTCCTGGGGTTTTCAAAGTTGTGCTGGCCCTTTTATTTGAGGGGACCAACAAATACCCTGAGATCTAAATGGCTTTCAGAAGCATGAGACCCTTTTTGGTAGTCAAAGTTGTGCGGCCCTTGATTCTGAGGGGACACAACAACATACCCTGAGATTCAGTGGCTTTCAGAAGCATGAGACTCATTTTTTTTGGTAGCAAAGTTGTGCTGGCCCTTGATTTTTTTTGAGGGGGCACAAAACATCCTTGAGACCTCAAGGGGCTTTTTAAGGCCTAGCCTTTTTTTCCCTAATTTTAACCAGGATGAGAGCATTTTTGTTCTTCCCGTAAACTAGGATATCACTGATTTCGAAAAAATCTATGTCTTTAACTAGCACATGAATTTTACTGACTGCGTGTGCGATAAGTAGTGGAGCATGGACATAAAAAGATGCATTTCAAATACTATCTGCAGCGTGGAGCTGAAGTCTTCTGTCTGCCCCCTACCTTTTTCAAAATTTCCTGCTGTGCAAGCTTCTAGATACAATAAAAATTTTATCAAAAAGGGGTTGGTTTTGGGGAAAAACACTTTTATTTTGCCAAAAAAGACCATTTGACAGAAAACACCCCCCTGAGTTATCAAGTTTGTGGTAGCTAGCCCACTAGGGTCACGCAGCCGCAGGCTCATAGTTTTTATCTCTGACAGCTCCCAAGGATTCAATTTTCTACCCGGTTTTATTCCCGTTTGGTGGGGGGAAGGGTCCTTTTTTCAATTACTGTCCTAAAGGACTGAAAAGTATTGGCAAGGATTTTGAGACATGGAAGTGTCTGGCTTTGGGGGGTGGAACATCCATAATTCCCTCGGAAGGCTCGCCAGCAAAGGGTTTGGTTCCAGAGCATGTTCAACCCCCCTCTTTTAAAAACCTCTAGTTTTTGGGATGTGTTTAAACGGACACACTCAAATTGCCCCCCCCAATCTCCTGCCTTCTCGCAAAAACCCCCTCTAGCAGTTTAAATTGGGGAATTTGCAACTGGCCCATTTCAATTCAAAAACCAATCTATAGAATCTATTCCCTCCCGGCACCCCCATTAGCTTTAGTTGAGATTTTGGATTCAACAAACAGAGACATTAATTTTAGCTCAGCCCCATCAAACCCGCTCAGAGCAGCAAATCTGAGTTCTTGCCCCAAAAGAGAAGATATGCTGCCATCTCGTGTTTAGCTTTAGTGACCCTTACGAGGAGTTTGCAAATTATCACTGTTATTGCTGTGAAATTATAGAGTACAAGACAAGACTCAGAAATTGGGTCAACAAGGTTAGGAAAGCAAATCCCAATATGCATAATTCAATATATCATCACGAATCAAAAAAAATAGCAATGGCATTGTCAAGCCATTTTAACAAACAATCCCCCCCCCCCTTACCTTATGGCACCATTAATTTGGGATTTTAAATTGTCCTAGCCAATTAATATATTTTGATTTCCTAAAGTCAGTGAACATTTAAACTATTTGTAGATCTCAGTTACGTAATTACCCAAGTTAATTTTTGCTAATTTTAACAGGCAAACTCGAGTGACTAATTACCTCTGAGCCCCCAGTTGTTCTTTAAGTATATGCCATTAAAGATAAATACAAAGATGGCTAAACACTTGACAACAAAATATAAAAAAAAATATGCTGTTGTCTAGAGGTAAACCAGGAACAATATCAAGACAAGAATCCTTCACTTTGTGAGTGGGTTTCTATGCCGGGACGAGATCCCCAATCTGTGGCGGGTACTTCGCTTTACACTAGCGAATGCACTATGTGCTCACTTTACAGGAGGGAATTTGACAAACAGTGAGTCATCATATAGTCTTATAGTACACCCCAGCCTTGCTGTTAAATGAGAGGATTTCGGGTTTGGCCCACATCTTATTCCCTGCTGTAATTAAGATTGTATTATTTAAATGTTCTTAAGTTCACTGACAATGTTTACAGTTAAAATGAAACTTCATAAAACTGTAGGAACATTAAAACTAACATTTATTCAGCATTGGATATCAAAAATAATAAACAAAATGGCTGTGGATATAGAATCCTGTTATATTCAAGGTAGGTTAGTTAAATCTTAGCTGTAGCTTAGGTTTTCTGTTGTCAGCTTCTGACTAAGCTTCGGAAAACACATCAGGCAGGCCGATCTTCCAGTCCAGTCCGGACAATCGGGTATCTGCGGCTAAGCTTAGGATCTACTTCTGGACTCCCACCTGTATTTACAATCTGGAACTAGAACAATAGAACAGTCCTTATACAAACAGTCAGGAAGGTTCTAACTGGAGACAACAATACCTCCAGTCTTTAAAATGTTACACTACACACATATATATGGAGTAGGATAGTAACAGGTGTTCACATTCTACTGGTATATAATGGGACCCCAGAAAATGTGTACAGAACATGGTCCATAATCCTGATGGGGAAATATTTAGGAAACCAGTTTCATGAATACTCTCAAGAACAAAGGGTTTACAGCACACAAAAAGAAAGGACATTCCTCATTGTAAAATTGTTCTGATGTCTGCCACACTAGTACTCCTTTGAAGGGGTTAACATGCTTACACACACAGACATACAGTCATATTTCACAATATTCTCATTTTAACCACATGGGTTTCACATCACAATGAATGAGAAGCAGGGAGTGAGTTTTACCAAGGCAGGAAACTCATAACAGGTGCTTTTGCACTGTTTTTGAAAATAAATGGGATTGACATATCTCCATCAATATACTGGGTGCTGGGATAGATGTCAAAATACAATCATAGATGACAATGGGCTTTCCATCTGTCACAGTATTAACATAAAATATACAACACTCACTCCAGTTTAAATCTAAATCCACACATGTGCTAATCTTATTCAGCAGAGTTTAGAAGTGGTGAGGGGGTGAAATATAATTATTACATTTGTAAGGCCAGCTGCTGTAAAACTGAAATGTATTCCTAGTAATAGGGAAATATATCTACAACAATAATAATTACAAGCAGGGGCCATACATCTCTTTTCTGCTTCTTCTTCTCTGGACAGTGTGGTGAATATTAAATTCAGCCTCACTGTGTTATTCACTTTCCAAGCTCTCTTTAACTAGTCTCAGAAATTATCTGGACTAAATCTAAATTAAAGCAAGACAGTGATTTATTAAGCTAATATCACCATGAGGTAAAATCAACTTAGAAGGGATTAGGTATATAATGAATATACACTTCATTCCTATTTTTTAATTGTCTAAGCTGGAAACAGGAACTGGCCGAGATTTCACATGAGGACATAATTATCACTTAATTAATATAAGTTATAATAATTGAAACTACCAATGCACGTTTCTAGTAGCAAATAAACATTAATTAAATCATCAATAGATCATATGTTTGCATACATGTACATACTAGATCATAAACGTGGTTAGTGAGGATAAAAAAATTTATCATAGTTTTTGAGCCATGTGGGCATTAAATTTCAGAATTTACCTGTAAAATTAATTCAGAGGAATAAGTCAGCAATACATCAAATTAAACTTATTCTTTTTAACTCACCCCTGGCAGGGAATTCAAACTCAGACAACAAGACCACAGAACTAACTGAACTGTGTCGATTGGGGAGAACAAAATCTTGACTCCCCCCAATCTAGCCTGGAATGAAAAATGGCAGACGGGGAGTCCTACCAAGGGGGAAGTTACTCTTTGTTACCCCTTCGCCTTTATTACCTTTCAACTCTTTAATTATAATTTTGCTACAGTAAAGCATTAAGAAAAAGTTAAGGAAATTTCTTAATTAATCCAGTGTTATTATGCTAATTAAAAGCAATAGGAAAATGTTTAGAACTTTGGTAATAATATTATCTAAACAAAGCAATCTTTAAAAGGACAGAAACAGCTGTCCAGACCAGCTCGTCACATTACCTCACTCTTAACTCTGGGTACAGGTCCACCAGGAATAGTTGTTTGTCTGGTTACCTCACTCCTAACTCTGGGTACAGGTCCACCAGGAATAGTTGTTTGTCTGGTTACCTCACTCCTAACTCTGGGTACAGGTCCACCAGGAATAGTTGTTTGTCTGGTTACCTCACTCCTAACTCTGGGTACAGGTCCACCAGGAATAGTTGTTTGTCTGGTTACCTCAGTCCTAACTCTGGGTACAGGTCCACAAGGAATAGTTGTTTGTCTGGTTACCTCAGTCCTAACTCTGGGTACAGGTCCACAAGGAATAGTTGTTTGTCTGGTTACCTCAGTCCTAACTCTGGGTACAGGTCCACAAGGAATAGTTGTTTGTCTGGTTACCTCAGTCCTAACTCTGGGTACAGGTCCACAAGGAATAGTTGTTTGTCTGGTTACCTCAGTCCTAACTCTGGGTACAGGTCCACAAGGAATAGTTGTTTGTCTGGTTACATCAGTCCTAACTCTGGGTACAGGTCCACAAGGAATAGTTGTTTGTCTGGTTACCTCACTCCTAACGCGGGTTCCCCTGTGGTCCGTCACACACAAAAAGGGTCTCCTTAACCAGGTCCCAAGGTAGGGAAGGTGGGTTTTTTCCTCTGACAGTATATATGGTTAACACCTTCACGATTGTTTATTTGTGTGAAAACTAGTTCTGTGACATCAGATGTAAAAAATGAACTGCCATCTGCATTTGTTTGTGTTTCATCTTTGGTTAGCTGTCAAGGGGAGCTCGAACCAGTGTCCAGGTTTGGTGGGCCGCGGATGTAAACAGGTTGAAGAACACTGGTGTATGGGAGACGCAATGTCAACTCCCCCCCCCCCCCCCCCCCCCACACCTTTAACTGATTATACTCAATGAGCATGCTGTTGTGAACTATGTGGCGAAATTACACCACAGTATATAGTTGTCCACTAAATACCAAGTCTCTAGGGTTTATTAGGTCATTCCCTTCTGGATCTAGCTCTAGACGAGTCTAATGACAACATCGTCAACTGCCTAACACAACTCACACACAAACACTCTAAGTGTGCATTACTAGTGCAGCCAGTTTCCTTTATTATGGACGAACACATGACGACGATAAATTCGTGATGTAAGATGAACGACTAATCTCTCGGCCGCTCACAGTCAACTATTGTTCACTCGCTCAATGATTGCCTGTCACAAAGTACGAACAGTTCCCATACTCCATAGCTTGAAGACTGTAACCTACAAGTGGTGAACAAATGGGGGCGACTGCAGTCAAGCGCTAATACAAGGAATTCCAGGGAAATTTGACTAAAAGGCTTAACAAAATGGGGAAGCAGAAAAATGTGCACAAAACAACACAAATAACGTTTCGGCCGGGCAGCCTTTGTCAAAAATAAGTGTGGACATCAAAACACAAGTACGATTCAAGTATTGAACTGATGAACTAAGCTGATCAATCCGCGTTTGCACTCCAGTATATCCTCCAAAATTATCTGAAAAATTATCGTAATACTTACCACAATAGTTTTTGACAGTGGAATTTTGTTCTCATTAAGAAAATTCACAACAGTGCATATTAGATTCTTTGCTCCGTGAGAAAAAGATGAGCTTGCAGAAACGTTGCACAGTCTCACAAACTTTCATATATCGAGTATGTTAGATTCTTTGCCCCGTCAGAAAAGATGAGCATGCATAAACGCTGCACAGTCTCACAAACTTTCATGTATCGAGTATGTTAGATTCTTTGCCCCGTCAGAAAAGATGAGCATGAAGAAACGTTGCACAGTCTCACAAACTTTCATGTATCGAGTATGTTAGATTCTTTGCCCCGTCAGAAAAGATGAGCATGAAGAAACGTTGCACAGTCTCACAAACTTTCATATATCGAGTATGTTAGATTCTTTGCCCCGTCAGAAAAGATGAGCATGCATAAACGCTGCACAGTCTCACAAACTTTCATGTATCGAGTATGTTAGATTCTTTGCCCCGTCAGAAAAGATGAGCATGAAGAAACGTTGCACAGTCTCACAAACTTTCATGTATCGGGTATGTTAGATTCTTTGCCCCGTCAGAAAAGATGAAGCATGAAGAAACGTTGCACAGTCTCACAAACTTTCATGTATCGGGTATGTTAGATTCTTTGCCCCGTCAGAAAAAGATGAGCATGCAGAAACGCTGCACAGGCTCCACACACTTTCATGTATTGGGTAGTAAATGTCAGATGATCTGTATGTGAGATGTCTCGGGTGGAATCTACACTTATTGAACAATACTTTGACTCTTTTACTTCTTCAAGGATAGTACAAAGAGCAAGTTGTTTCGTTAATTCAATAAATGCCTTACACATGTTGGCAGAGAAATATGATGGATTCTCTTTTCCAGAATGTTCATACATTTTGAAACGTTCTTCAAAGAAAGGGTCAGATGCACTCAGCAGCTCTTGTGTACATAATTAGTCACAATGGACGCTAGGCACGGCCACTGTTTTGAACCGCGGCAAATTTGTTGCTTCTGCCAGACGGTGGCCGTTGCATTTTTGCTCCATTTGTAGACTGAAATGATACAGTTTCGTCACCCAGCTTCCTAGTAGAGTGCATGACGTGTCAATGTGAGCTGCGAATTTCATTTAGAATGTTTTTCGACTGTGACAAACGTGGTGGTGTAAATTGTAGATTCAAAAAATAGCGCGATGCCTGTTGTCACAATATTGGTGGTGCCATTATGTGATTAAAATTGATCGCGTGTGCAACTGCTGATCTGTTGGTGACTTCTGCAATCATGCTGAAATGCATTTCTAATGTCGGACTGTTTGTGTTAGCACTTCAGATGGCTACCATATGCTTTTAATGCGTGTGTATGCTAGTGCATATGCTGAGACAGCAGTCTGTCAATCTTTTCACAGGGGACTGGGATAAACATTCTGTGTGTTTTTCTTTGACACAGGAACGGGGCAACTATGGGGTGACCCGTTTGCTATAAAACTGAAACTAAGATTACCAGATTACATAAGTAGTTGCTATTTCGTGCTGATCCAGTAATCCTATTTTCTCCATAAAGCGACGAACCTGTGGGGGTAATAAAGCGAATTGCAGAAACCACGGGTGTCAGCGCTTTGTGTCAGTAATTCTGCTATGAGCGATATTGCTGTAGTAACAAAAAAAAAAAAAAAACGTCCAGTTTCTTTATACTTATCAAATATACTGTTACGCACTCTCGATGTTCTTCCCCCTGTTCATGATCTACGGAAACATTACCGTGCTTCCAGTCATTAAACCCCGATGTAACAAACTGGGATTTTTGGACAATAGACGACACACCAGGCAGTACAATGACCTTGAAATGGCGAGTAGTTGCACATTGCTTGTTAGATACTTTGTCTTCGAATTGTCTACTCCAACTGTTTTATACACTCTGTGTGAGTTTTAAAAAGGTTTTATATTACACAGAATTAATATAAACTCAAAGTAATGTTTAATTAAGGCAAGTCACTTTACATACACAGCTTTGCAAAGGGCGCCTCTACTGGTGTGGCCCCTGGTAAGTCCCCAGCGGACCCATGGGTTAAATTAAGACAGAGCTGGTTGTATAGTAAGCTATTTTCTCTGATCATTACTGCTCAGAAACCGAGAAAATAGTTCCCTAAATGTTTTTCTATATTTTGTACTCATTTTAAAGTACAAAAACAAGTTCACACTAGAATTAATATTCTCCAGCAAGAGTCCAAAACTCCAGACACTATAGTAAAGATTATAGTACCTACCGGCCACTGAGAACTGCGGTACGAACATGGTAGTTAGAAACAAAACCACAGCAGGTGTGTAACAAACAATTAAAATACTGGCGATTAACACAACCATGGCACACGTAGCCCTGTCTTTGTTGGACATCGTTTCTGGCGTCATCTGGGGTATGTTTGCCGTTTTACGCCACCTATTTTTCTGTCCCAGTTTGTTTATTAGAACCAGTGTTAATACAATAACAGCTACAAACGACAAGAAGCCAAACAAAGCGTGAAGAACATAAACAGCTGCTTCGGCTGTTTCTTTGTTTTCTCGGAATACTAGAGCCAGCAGCGATTTATTCTTCTCTGGATAGAATATCCAGTCAAGGTACAAGGTGGAGTAGAGAGGTATAACGGAAAATGCCGTCAGGATGTAAATAGATAGGATAATGATTGCGGTTCTCTTTGGTGTGATCATCTGTTTGACATGAAGTGGGAAGGTAATGCAAAAACACCTCTCCGCCGTTATGTAGACAGTGATGAAGCAAGTAATCTTGGCGAAGACTTCCCTCTTCACCGCTGTTGTGATAAACTGGACTTCTGTGTACATCATTGGTAAGTCCAAGCTCACAAAAAGCGGGTTAACGAAGACATTAAACAGCTGCTGTATGACCAGGCTAGCCAGATCGGAGACAGCCAGTGAGAAGAAACTAATGTTGATGGTCGTGTTGAGACCCTGTCTGTAGAATATCACTATGTTTATGATATTAGTGACTGTTCCAAAGAGACTGATAACTCCACACAAACAGACATAATTGATCAAGGCGAACAAGTACTTCTCACTTTCTGTGAGAATAGAGGTCGTATAATGTTCATTTTGTATTGGGTCATATGTCGCCTTTTTTAAGTTTGTCTGGGATATATTGGCTAAGTCCATTTGATGGATGGTCATTTACTCTGAACTTCACACACAGAAACAAAACATGTATGTCTTTCTTGCTGTTAGCATGCCAATATATCGTTATTTGTCTTAACAAAATATACATGTAGTATTATACAGGTTACTGAATTAGTACTAGTTCATCTAGTAAAACCAGTCATATTCTCCAGTGAAACACCACATAGATAAGGAGGCTCACCGAAAAATATTTACTGTCTGAACTTTGAGAAATCGCAAGATTGATTTACTGATCATTCCACGTTAAGTGTGATCGCAACACGGAGAACATAAGCCAACTGCACTCCCAAATTCAAGTTTTCACGAGTTTCGGTTACAAAAAGAACTTCATAATTGCTACCTTAATTTATGTGTACCTATTTCCCAGTATGATTTCTCCAGAATTATTTTGTTAAATTTTTGTAGTTTTAAAGTTTCTTCTCACTAAAACGACGTTTATTATTTTTGCCCAATTTGTATATAACACTGTTCAAATTAGGGTTTTAATTGCGGTCTAAATTTGACAGACCTAATGTGTTCTAGAATTTAGAATAAAGTGCCAGTTAAACTATTATGATGTAATCGATATACTCGCACTTACAAATCCAAGAATACAATTGTCAGGACGAGAGATGATCTCTTCTAAACTGTTGTCATTGAAATCCCGTAGTTTTCCGCGTGACCATCCTGATCACTGCGTATTACATTTGTTCAATCGGATGTACTTAGCATTGATTTCGGCTGAGGGGTTGTTTGTAACCTACACAATTCAGTGCACGATCTCTTTTCCGTGCACTAGGCAGATACAAAATCGAGGAATGCTAACAAATGGCTAAACAAGTCGAATGTGTCGGGCGATAGGACCAAATATCAACGCCGTGGTGTGAACGGGCAGGGCGTATAAATACGTCCTCGGAAAAAACGAAACCGATTAGTGTATTACAGTGGAGACGGGTCGGTCTATAATATGTGTCCTTGTCATGTATCTAACCTACAGCACACCCACCCCAACCAAGACTCTGGTTTATTTTGTTTAGGGTTGGGGATCAAGGAGTGTAAACATTTGTAAGTGCTTTACCATTCAACTCCTTTAAATGGAAACATATATTAGTCAACAGGAGGTATATCGATGTCATCTACATGCCCCTACCTGAACTGCAGAACATTTTTGTCTCTAACTTTCATCCCAGCATCCGACGCATTTCACCTTCGCCGGTGCATTTTCCGGATCTCACTGCCACCGTGGACTCTATAGGCCTCAGTGTTCTATAAGCCTAATGATTTCCATGATTTTCTTCTCTACACGTCCTCTAATCCCTCATCCTGCAAGGACTCCTTTCTCCCAAATTCTACGTCTCCGCACACAATACTAGGAGAACGACGGCTTTCACAAGGCCCTAGAAATGCTGGACTTCTTCCGGCTTCCAGGGTATCTGCCGCCTTTTACCGAACACTGTCTTTCTATTGTGCCGAGGCTCTCATTTTCCAAGCGTAACGTCACCACAACAAACCTATCCTCATACTTACTTCCAACCTCCTCTAGTGGCCTACAGGTATGACGGTAACCTCAAGGACATTCTGTTAAGAGCCGTCGGTTACGTCCTACATCTGAGTCTCACTCCGGTATGGTCTCTTGTCACATATCTGTATGCAGGACATGTCCATATGTGGCCCAGTCTAAAATTCCCGAATGCCACCTTCCACATATGTGTATTGCACTAGCCGCAATGTGATTTACGCCAACTGCAAGAGGTGTGGCATGAAATACATTAATGAAACGGGTCTACGACTGACTGACAGGTTCAGACATCTTTTGGATGTGCAAAACGATGCTACGAAACCAGTACCGCTGCACTTCAATTCCCAATATAACCAAGGTGTCCTCAACATGGAGGTGACAGCTATTAAATTTAGCCACCCCAGCGACAAAGTTTGCAAGTATCTTGAAAATCTTTATTTACACTTTGGGAACTTTAATGCCCAAAGGACTGAACTGTCAACAGTTTCATCTAAAATTCTGGAGTTACGGTCCTTCAGTGTCCTTCTTTTCATTGCGCTGGAAAGACATCCACATGGCCGCATCTGGATATGTGAGTTAAGCGATTTTGTGTATTCGTATGGTTTTGTTTGATTTATGTATGAGCTGACAAAAGCTGTATAGCCGCAACGTTCACTTTTTGAATGTGTTTGTTATATTGTGATGCTCGCTGGTATACTTTTCGTTCGGTTTTATATCTTTCCCTGATGTTAAAGTCAGGGCTGCCGATAGGATTAAGAAGTGCAGGAACAAGACTAATATGTTTCCCTCACCTACACATAAATCACAACTGTACTTGATTAATTTCATTCAAACGTGATTAAAAATATAGTTAGTCACAAGTACACATGCGAAGTAGGTCAGACTGAACAAATGTAACTGGCAGACCTTGCCATGGGGCAAACATGTTTAACACTGGCACAATGGAGTGAAATTATGAGAAAAATCAGGTACAATGTGGGGCAAACATGTTTAAAACTGGCACAATGGAGTAACATGACGAGACAAATCAGCTACAATCACCCATGGGTTAGGATCCTGATAGAGTCACCTGACTCCCAGGTTGACCCAGCCTTGACTGGGTACAAACCATGGGAAGTAAAGGTGGCCAGCGTGATGCTGACCACATCACCCACCAAGTGCTGATTGGTCTATAAAATATAGGTCTAGCCCTATATGCCCAATACACCCGAATATGCCCAGTGCTTCAAACAGAGTGGCAAGCTTCACTGGGAAGGTCATGGGTAGTGAGCATACTTTGGATTTTTTCTCCAGGCCATGCAGGCGTGGTGGGGAATAGACAGGCAGACAGACTGGCTGAATCTGCATCACTGGGTGGTGAATTGATACATGACAGGGCAGATGTAGTCAGGACCCTTTGGGAACAAGCAACGGAGTCAGAAGCGAAACAAGATTGTGATGGCCTGAAGAGAATGAGGCACCTGGGTGTAACCAGAGGGTCTGGCAGACTCACTACACTCAGAGGAAAGGCAAGACGGACCAATAACTAGATTACGACCGGTACCATTAGTACTGGAACTCTGCACTGGCTGTTAAAGATAAGGATGGAGCACACATGGGAATGCCGTGTGTGCTGCGATGTCGATTCTTGACTCAACTCAATGCCCAAAGGCGTGGAAAAGGGTCCTATACTGTTTGTTTACTGTCACTTTACTTACACTCACAGCAAACAATTATAAAAGGCAAAGAAAAATCAACAAAACAACTATGAAAAAACAAATATATATAACAAATGTTTATTTAAAAAAACAAGCAAACAAATACTAGCTTTGTTTGTGTGACTCCGGTGTTTTTCTATCAGGATACTCACCAAATAATTTCTCACCAGATTTAGTTATAGCAAAATTATAATCTTTGCGACTGTCAATCAATTTTTCTATCGCTTCATCCAGTTTGTCTGGGTCAATAAAACTTGCAGCAGCAGCCTGGGGAAAAACAAAAAACAAACCATAAGCAATGGGGCAAATATATCCATGACCCAGATTTTATCATGAAATAATAGTTCAAAAATACCCCCATATTTGTTAAGTTTCATTCCTACAGCTACTGAGTCTGATCTCCCCCTTGATGAAAACTATTCTGACGGAGAAACTGAAGGCAGGCAAATAAGAGACAGACATTAAACACCATCAAGAAATGGACGGACAGCATTTTGTCAGTCTACAACCAAGAAGCCAGACTAGCGTTAGAGATCTGTTGTCAACATTCAAGGTGAAGATGACACCTGATTGACTGATTCATATAAGTCAGGAATCTGTCATATATTACAGATATCATAGCAATATGAGAAAATGAACACATAATCGTCTCCGACAGACGCAATTGAAGAGATTTCTACTTCAATGTTTCATCAGGGGCTGACTGCCAACAAATCGCTGAAGTCTTTTTCCTGAAGTGATGTTTAATCAGGCAACAAGTGACACCTGTAACCCACCTTCTCCCTACTCAGAGCAAGAAACCATCATCAACGATAATCCAGCTTAGGAACTACAACTCAGTCTTTGAGAGACAACAACCAGTCAACATCCATTGTCAGTGTTCCAGAAGTGATGACCTTGAGGCTAGCATGCCAGCTCATCTACAAGGCCAGTGCATTTATCTACATGCCTCAGCAGATTGCTGTGCTCTGTAATGCACACCCCCCATTTATCACGTTGTCTTTCAAGAGCCTTGTTTTACATTTCCACAATTCTATTTTTGGAGTGAACATCTCTGCACCTGAACAGTGCCAGGGACTTTCTCTAGCAGCTGAAAACTGCTGTCAAAGATAGAGGTAGAAATCATTATTGTGGGTGTTGAAGCTGAGACAAAACTCATCCCATTTCCCGCAAGAATCAGACAGTGAGCAGTCACTGATCTGGCAAGCAGCAGTCATGTATCCAGAGCCTTGACACCAATTTTACTTGTCAACCTGGCATGATATAACAGTGCTGGGTATAAGACCTGATAGCTGCAAGTACTTTACTGATGTCTTTCTAGGTTTCTATAAACTCTCTTTTGCCTTTCAGCATCAGGTTGTGAAGAGGCATCTGGTGCAAGCCTTGGTATGTGCTAAGCTGATGTTAGTATTCATGACTTCAGATATTTCATCTATCCACCACACATGTTGGTGACCTCTAGATCTGCCTGTGTACACACAAAACTAACAACACATATACAGTATCACAAGCCACGAGACGTTCAATTTCTCTCCCAACTGACGTTAGTGTATGGAGGCCTACTGTTCTGTCAGTTCGTTGATTGTTTAATAGCAATAAAACTCATAGAGAGAGAGAGAGAGAGAGAGAGAGAGAGAGAGAGAGAGAGAGAGAGAGAGAGAGAGAGAGAGAGAGAAAGAGAGAGAGAGGAAAAAAACAGAATGTTTACCTCTTTTTCCTCCAGTTCTGCGAGTGCCCTTTCAGCATCCAACATTCTCTGTTTCTCCTGGTTTGCCAATCGCTCCTTCAGCATCTGCTCATGATCTAGTTGTTCCTGCAACTGTCGCTCATTCCTACATGACATATATTTGATATGCATATATTCCTATGTGTGACAATACGTGAGTGATATGTATATGAGTTATTATGCTTATGTGAAATAAAGGTGAACAATCTTATCACAGATACCTGATACTAGTTATTTCTTGATTTGATGAGGTGACCTGTTCTTTTGTTCACAGCAGCTTTTTCTAAGAGAAACTTCTAGCACCCATTCACCAAAATTAAACAATGTGAGACACACAAATTCTGCATCAGTTCTGGAGAATCTGTGTAAACATGCTACCATACAATTACCAAACAAAAACCACAAAAGGAGAGTGGGGGGTAATATTACAGTTACACAACAAGGACGTGCACTGTTACCAGATTTTTTTGGCCTGTATCGACAAAAACCCACTAAAATGCACACACAAAAACTGAGTGAAGTAAAGGACTTGAGTGAGGCTGCCACGGAGAGGACATTCCCATGCGTACTGTTGGACATTCCCATGTATACAGTTAGGCATTCCCATGTATACTGTTGGACATTCCCATGTATACAGTTAGGCATTCCCATTTATACTGTTGGACATTTCCATGCATACCATTGGGCATTCCCATGCATTCTATTGGGCATTCCCATGCATACTGTGGTGCATTCCCATCCATACTCAGTCCTCCTCTGATGCAGCTGCAACTCTCAAGGCACTTTTATTAAATGCTCTCATGAGAAAGTAATGTCTCCCTTTTTGGCCTCAAAGACAGCATAGACATGCTTTACTCCCAGTTCATGTAATCATGTCAGCCTCCCCAGAGATTCACCATTATTCCCCAGACATATCTCACAGTGTTGATGACACCAGCTCTGCCATGCTTCTTTCTGTACCCATAACTTGCCAGATGGGCAGCCTGCCAACTACCTCTAGCTCCTGCGTACCTAGGTGTGCAGATCCAGGTGATATGACTTCCAAATGCTGTCTACCCATTAGGAGATCAAACTACCTGTTGCAAATTTCTGAAGCCTCGAGTCTGATACAATTACTGCATGTGTGGCCACTTGTTCTGCTTCCACTGTGAGTGCTCTAGAAGCAGTTATCCATGTGTGGCCACTGGTTCTGCTTCCACTGTGGTGCTCTAGAAGCAGTTATCCATGTGTGGCCACTCGTTCTGCTTCCACTGTGGTGCTCTAGAAGCAGTTATCAATGTGTGGCCACTGGTTCTGCTTCCACTGTGGTGCTCTAGAAGCAGTTATCCATGTGTGGCCACTTGTTCTGCTTCCACTGTGAGTGCTTTAGAAGCAGTTATCCATGTGTGGCCACTTGTTCTGCTTCCACTGTGAGTGCTCTAGAAGCAGTTATCCATGTGTGGCCACTGGTTCTGCTTCCACTGTGAGTGCTCTAGAAGCAGTTATCCATGTGTGGCCACTGGTTCTACTACCACTGTGAGTGCTCTAGAAGCAGTTATCCATGTGTGGCACTGGTTCTACTACCACTGTGAGTGCTCTAGAAGCAGTTATCCATGTGTGGCCACTTGTTCTGCTTCCACTGTGAGTGCTCTAGAAGCAGTTATCCATGTGTGGCCACTTGTTCTACTACCACTGTGAGTGCTCTAGAAGCAGTTATCCATGTGTGGCCACTTGTTCTACTACCACTGTGAGTGCTCTAGAAGCAGTTATCCATGTGTGGCCACTGGTTCTGCTTCCACTGTGACTGCTCTAGAAGCAGTTATCTCCATGGTCATGCATGCCATAGTTGCCTATCTTCTTTTTGCTTTTATCCCTTATGTGTGCCGTGCAACCTAGCGTGTATGTGTGCCGTGCAACCTAGCGTGTATGTGTGCCGTGCAACCTAGCGTGTATGTGTGCCGTGCAACCTAGCGTGTATGTGTGCCGTGCAACGTAGCGTGTATGTGTGCCGTGCAACCTAGCGTGTATGTGTGCCGTGCAACCTAGCGTGTATGTGTGCCGTGCAACCTAGCGCGTATGTGTGCCGTGCAACCAAGCGCGTATGTGTGCCACGCAACCTAGCGCGTATGTGTGCCACGCAACCTAGCGTGTATGTGTGCCGTGCAACCTAGCGTGTATGTGTGCCGTGCAACCTAGAGTGTATGTGTGCCACGCAACCTAGCGTGTATGTGTGCCACGCAACCTAGAGTGTATGTGTGCCACGCAACCTAGAGTGTATGTGTGCCACGCAACCTAGCGTGTATGTGTGCCACGCAACCTAGCGTGTATGTGTGCCACGCAACCTAGCGTGTATGTGTGCCGTGCAACCTAGCGTGTATGTGTGCCGTGCAACCTAGCGTCTATGTGTGCCGTGCAACCTAGCGTGTATGTGTGCCGTGCAACCTAGCGTGTATGTGTGCCGTGCAACCTAGCGTGTATGTGTGCCGTGCAACCTAGCGTGTATGTGTGCCGTGCAACCTAGCGTGTATGTGTGCCGTGCAACCTAGCGTGTATGTGTGCCGTGCAACCTAGCGTGTATGTGTGCCACGCAACCTAGCGTGTATGTGTGCTGTGCAACCCAGCGTGTATGCCATCACAGATACCTCAGGTGGTTCGGAATGAGACAGGCTATCTCATCCCAAAGAAAATGTGGCTGGAAAATTCAATCAATCATTAGATAAATTAACTTGGCATACCTTGGTAAGTTAAAAAAAAAAGGGGGGGGGGGGGCTTTTATTAGGGCCAGAATAAAAACATGATACAGAATCAGCAAATCATAAAATTAAAATTTTCAGAGGTTGGGAAATAGAAACACAATGCCAAAGAGCCGATGCACTTACATACCAATTGAGGCCATTATTAACATATCCACACATAAGTAAAAATGTTGAGAAATATTTAAACAGCATACTTATAGAAGAGAGAGCACCCAGGGAGAAGAGAGAGCACCCAGGGAGAAGAGAGAGCACCCAGGGAGAAGAGAGGGCACCCAGGGAGAAGAGAGGGCACCCAGGGAGAAGAGAGAGCACCCAGGGAGAAGAGAGAGCACTCAGGGAGAAGAGAAAGCTGCCAGGGAGAAGAGAGAGCACCCAGGGAGAAGAGGGAGCTGCCAAGGAGAAGAGAGAGTACCCAGGGAGAAGAGAAAGCTGATGCCATAAACCCTGTTGCCCCAGGACGCTGAAGAAAAAAAAAGAGGTCACCCCCCCCCCCCTACAAAATAACTTGTATGCAGGTCCCTAATAAAATGTTAAATAATGTATCTACATTTCTTAATTTGTTTTGTTTCCCTCGAGAATATAGAAAGGTTTATCAATATAACATGACCAGAGTGAAGCACTAAACGTAATACATTCTTCAGGGCCTTACAACAATATGTATCGGATGACCCATGCTGTGACCTCTGTCAATGAAGTCACTGTATGTGATATTAGATATCACGTTGGGTTTTAAAAAGTTATTTGCTTTACAGGAAAACACTCACCTAAATGCTAATTTTAGTTAATATATTTATATCCTGGCAAAATATTTGTGCAGGTGCAAACACAGCATTAACTATCATCATCATCATAAACCACTTCTGCTGTTAAGCGTCGTTTGGAGGAATAATTTGCGATCCAGTGCACGTTGGCCGCCACTGGCTATTGTCATGCCGTGAAGGCGTAGAGTGTCTTTAATGTTGTCGATCCATGTTTTCCACGGCCTTCCTCTTGCTCTTGTAGTTGATCTTCTGAGATGCAGTAGTTGTGATGGTATTTGATCTTGCTGCATTCTAACAAGATGGCCAAACCACTTGATCTGCTGTTTCTCAATGAATCTAGCACAAGGTGTCGTTCCCACAATTTGTCTGATAGTTTCATTATTTACTCGATCTCGTATGGTTAGGCTGGCTGCTTTTCTCGGCACATCTCGCAGGAGGTGATTTTGCGTATATGGGCTTTAGTTGGTGTCCATGAGCATTAACTATGCCCCTAATAAACATGTCACTCTAGATAAAAAAGTGAAATTTATATGGGGAACTGGAGACAACCTAAGTGTCAGTTTTGCTGCTTCTCAAGAGACAAGTTAAAAGATAATCTACATCGATATGGAATGACAACAGTTAGTGCCACCCACTAAGCACTGGATCACAAACTGTTACTTCTCCATGACACCGAACAGTAGAAGTGTATGTGTGCCGTGCAACCTAGAGTGTATGTGTGCCACGCAACCTAGCGTGTATGTGTGCCACACAACCTAGCGTGTATGTGTGCCACACAACCTAGCGTGTATGTGTGCCACACAACCTAGCGTGTATGTGTGCCACACAACCTAGCATGTATGTGTGCCACACAACCTAGCGTGTATGTGTGCCACACAACCTAGCGTGTATGTGTGCCAAGCAACCTAGAGTGTATGTGTGCCACGCAACCTAGAGTGTATGTGTGCCAAGCAACCTAGCGTGTATGTGTGCCACGCAACCTAGCGTGTATGTGTGCCACGCAACCTAGAGTGTATGTGTGCCACGCAACCTAGCGTGTATGTGTGCCACGCAACCTAGCGTGTATGTGTGCCACGCAACCTAGAGTGTATGTGTGCCACGCAACCTAGAGTGTATGTGTGCCACGCAACCTAGCGTGTATGTGTGCCACGCAACCTAGAGTGTATGTGTGCCACGCAACCTAGAGTGTATGTGTGCCACGCAACCTAGAGTGTATGTGTGCCACGCAACCTAGAGTGTATGTGTGCCACGCAACCTAGAGTGTATGTGTGCCACGCAACCTAGCGTGTATGTGTGCCAAGCAACCTAGAGTGTATGTGTGCCACACAACCTAGAGTGTATGTGTGCCACGCAACCTAGAGTGTATGTGTGCCACGCAACCTAGAGTGTATGTGTGCCACGCAACCTAGAGTGTATGTGTGCCACACAACCTAGCGTGTATGTGTGCCAAGCAACCTAGCGTGTATGTGTGCCACGCAACCTAGCGTGTATGTGTGCCAAGCAACCTAGCGTGTATGTGTGCCACGCAACCTAGCGTGTATGTGTGCCACGCAACCTAGAGTGTATGTGTGCCACGCAACCTAGCGTGTATGTGTGCCAAGCAACCTAGAGTGTATGTGTGCCACACAACCTAGCGTGTATGTGTGCCAAGCAACCTAGAGTGTATGTGTGCCACGCAACCTAGAGTGTATGTGTGCCACGCAACCTAGCGTGTATGTGTGCCAAGCAACCTAGCGTGTATGTGTGCCACACAACCTAGCGTGTATGTGTGCCAAGCAACCTAGAGTGTATGTGTGCCACGCAACCTAGAGTGTATGTGTGCCACACAACCTAGCGTGTATGTGTGCCAAGCAACCTAGAGTGTATGGGTGCCACGCAACCTAGAGTGTATGTGTGCCACGCAACCTAGAGTGTATGTGTGCCACGCAACCTAGAGTGTATGTGTGCCACGCAACCTAGAGTGTATGTGTGCCACGCAACCTAGAGTGTATGTGTGTGCCACGCAACCTAGAGTGTATGTGTGCCACGCAACCTAGAGTGTATGTGTGCCACGCAACCTAGAGTGTATGTGTGCCACGCAACCTAGAGTGTATGTGTGCCACGCAACCTAGAGTGTATGTGTGCCACGCAACCTAGAGTGTATGTGTGCCACGCAACCTAGAGTGTATGTGTGCCACGCAACCTAGAGTGTATGTGTGCCACGCAACCTAGAGTGTATGTGTGCCACGCAACCTAGAGTGTATGTGTGCCACGCAACCTAGAGTGTATGTGTGCCACTCAACCTAGAGTGTATGTGTGCCACACAACCTAGCGTGTATGTGTGCCACGCAACCTAGAGTGTATGTGTGCCACGCAACCTAGAGTGTATGTGTGCCACACAACCTAGAGTGTATGTGTGCCACACAACCTAGAGTGTATGTGTGCCACGCAACCTAGAGTGTATGTGTGCCACGCAACCTAGAGTGTATGTGTGCCACGCAACCTAGCGTGTATGTG
This sequence comes from Candidula unifasciata, assembly GCA_905116865.2. Taxonomy (NCBI): domain Eukaryota; kingdom Metazoa; phylum Mollusca; class Gastropoda; order Stylommatophora; family Geomitridae; genus Candidula; species Candidula unifasciata. The sequence goes on from CAJHNH020001132.1 coordinate 30,329, forward strand.
TGCCACGCAACCTAGAGTGTATGTGTGCCACGCAACCTAGAGTGTATGTGTGCCACGCAACCTAGAGTGTATGTGTGCCACGCAACCTAGCGTGTATGTGTGCCACGCAACCTAGAGTGTATGTGTGCCACGCAACCTAGAGTGTATGTGTGCCACGCAACCTAGAGTGTATGTGTGCCACGCAACCTAGAGTGTATGTGTGCCACGCAACCTAGAGTGTATGTGTGCCACGCAACCTAGAGTGTATGTGTGCCACGCAACCTAGAGTGTATGTGTGCCACGCAACCTAGAGTGTATGTGTGCCACGCAACCTAGAGTGTATGTGTGCCGTGCAACCTAGCGTGTATGTGTGCCACGCAACCTAGCGTGTATGTGTGCCACGCAACCTAGCGTGTATGTGTGCCACGCAACCTAGAGTGTATGTGTGCCACGCAACCTAGAGTGTATGTGTGCCACGCAACCTAGCGTGTATGTGTGCCACGCAACCTAGCGTGTATGTGTGCCAAGCAACCTATAGTGTATGTGTGTCACGCAACCTAGCGTGTATGTGTGCCACGCAACCTAGCGTGTATGTGTGCCACGCAACCTAGCGTGTATGTGTGCTACGCAACCTAGCGTGTATGTGTGCCACGCAACCTAGCGTGTATGTGTGCCACGCAACCTAGCGTGTATGTGTGCCAAGCAACCTAGAGTGTATGTGTGCCACGCAACCTAGAGTGTATGTGTGCCACGCAACCTAGCGTGTATGTGTGCCACGCAACCTAGAGTGTATGTGTGCCACGCAACCTAGAGTGTATGTGTGCCACGCAACCTAGCGTGTATGTGTGCCACGCAACCTAGCGTGTATGTGTGCCGTGCAACCTAGCGTGTATGTGTGCTACGCAACCTAGAGTGTATGTGTGCCACGCAACCTAGCGTGTATGTGTGCCACGCAACATAGCGTGTATGTGTGCCACGCAACCTAGAGTGTATGTGTGCCGTGCAACCTAGAGTGTATGTGTGCCGTGCAACCTAGAGTGTATGTGTGCCGTGCAACCTAGCGTGTATGTGTGCCACGCAACCTAGCGTGTATGTGTGCCACGCAACCTAGCGTGTATGTGTGCCACGCAACCTAGCGTGTATGTGTGCCACGCAACCTAGCGTGTATGTGTGCCACGCAACCTAGCGTGTATGTGTGCCACGCAACCTAGCGTGTATGTGTGCCACGCAACCTAGCGTGTATGTGTGCTGTGCAACCCAGCGTGTATGCCATCACAGATACCTCAGGTGGTTCGGAATGAGACAGGCTATCTCATCCCAAAGAAAATGTGGCTGGAAAATTCAATCAATCATTAGATAAATTAACTTGGCATACCTTGGTAAGTTAAAAAAAAAAAGGGGGGGGGGGGGGGCTTTTATTAGGGCCAGAATAAGAACATGATACAGAATCAGCAAATCATAAAATTAAAATTTTCAGAGGTTGGGAAATAGAAACACAATGCCAAAGAGCCGATGCACTTACATACCAATTGAGGCCATTATTAAAATATCCACACATAAGTAAAAATGTTGAGAAATATTTAAACAGCATACTTATAGAAGAGAGAGCACCCAGGGAGAAGAGAGAGCACCCAGGGAGAAGAGAGGGCACCCAGGGAGAAGAGAGGGCACCCAGGGAGAAGAGAGAGCACCGAGGGAGAAGAGAGAGCACTCAGGGAGAAGAGAAAGCTGCCAGGGAGAAGAGAGAGCACCCAGGGAGAAGAGGGAGCTGCCAAGGAGAAGAGAGAGTACCCAGGGAGAAGAGAAAGCTGATGCCATAAACCCTGTTGCCCCAGGACGCTGAAGAAAAAAAAAGAGGTCACCCCCCCACCCCTCTACAAAATCACTTGTATGCAGGTCCCTAATAAAATGTTAAATAATGTATCTACATTTCTTAATTTGTTTTGTTTCCCTCGAGAATATAGAAAGGTTTATCAATATAACATGACCAGAGTGAAGCACTAAATGTAATACATTCTTCAGGGCCTTACAACAATATGTATCGGATGACCCATGCTGTGACCTCTGTCAATGAAGTCACTGCATGTGATATAAGATATCACGTTGGGTTTTAAAAAGTTATTTGCTTTACAGGAAAACACTCACCTAAATGCTAATTTTAGTTAATATATTCATATCCTGGCAAAATATTTGTGCAGGTGCAAACACAGCATTAACTATCATCATCATCATAAACCACTTCTGCTGTTAAGCATCGTTTGGAGGAATAATTTGCGATCCAGTGCACGTTGGCCGCCACTGGCTATTGTCATGCCGTGAAGGCGTAGAGTGTCTTTAATGTTGTCGATCCATGTTTTCCACGGCCTTCCTCTTGCTCTTGTAGTTGATCTTCTGAGATGCAGTGCTTGTGATGGTATTTGATCTTGCTGCATTCTAACAAGATGGCCAAACCACTTGATCTGCTGTTTCTCAATGAATCTAGCACAAGGTGTCGTTCCCACAATTTGTCTGATAGTTTCATTATTTACTCGATCTCGTATGGTTAGGCTGGCTGCTTTTCTCGGCACATCTCGCAGGAGGTGATTTTGCGTATATGGGCTTTAGTTGGTGTCCATGAGCATTAACTATGCCCCTAATAAACATGTCACTCTAGATAAAAAAGTGAAATTTATATGGGGAACTGGAGACAACCTAAGTGTCAGTTTTGCTGCTTCTCAAGAGACAAGTTAAAAGATAATCTACATCGATATGGAATGACAACAGTTAGTGCCACCCACTAAGCACTGGATCACAAACTGTTACTTCTCCATGACACCGAACAGTAGAAGTGGAAATTTCAATGATACCCTAAGTAAAAGATAAAATTATCCCACGTTAAGGCTGATACTTTTAGTAAATGATAAAATTATCCCACGTTAAGGCTGATACTTTTAGTAAATGATAAAATTATCCCACGTTAAGGCTGATACCTTAAGTAAAAGATAAAATTATCCCACGTTAAGGCTGATACTTTTAGTAAATGATAAAATTATCCCACGTTAAGGCTGATACTTTTAGTAAATGATAAAATTATCCCACGTTAAGGCTGATACCTTAAGTAAAAGATAAAATTATCCCACGTTAAGGCTGATACCTTTAGTAAAAGATAAAATTATCCCACGTTAAGGCTGATAGCTTAAGTAAATGATAAAATTATCCCACGTTGAGACTGATAGCTTAAGTAAATGATAAAATTATCTCACCTTAAGACTGATACCTTTAGTAAAAGATAAAATCATCCCACTTGAAGGCTGATACCTTAAGTAAAAGATAAAATCATCCCACTTGAAGGCTGATACCTTAAGTAAAAGATACAACTGCCTAACATTAGGACTTTAACACTGCCATTAAATGATAAAATGATCCCCAATCTCCTTGAAAATACTAATGGGTTTGAGCGGATTGAACAATTCCCTGGAAGCAAGAGCAGGGGAATGTAAGTTACCTGACAGCTGCAACATGTGTGTTCCATTCCTGCAAGTGTTGCATCATGAGGGAAACTTCAGCCTCGTCTGCCCTCAAGTCCTGGTCCTCCAGGTTGTGTTGCCGAGCAGACAAATCTTGCGCCAGGAACTGCCTGTTGAGATAAAGATGACTGATTAATGCCTCACCACCATGTTTGCATTTGCATACAGTGTCAAGGAATTACATGAGAACTGTACAGTGTCCATGAAATATATGAGAACTGTACAGTGTCCATGAAATATATGAGAACTGTACAGTGTCCATGACATATATGAGAACTGTACAGTGTCTATGAATTATATGAGAACTGTACAGTGTCTATGAATTATATGAGAACTGTACAGTGTCTATGAATTATATGAGAACTGTACAGTGTCCATGACATTTATGAGAACTGTACAGTGTCCATGACATATATGAGAACTGTACAGTGTCTATGAATTATATGAGAACTGTACAGTGTCCATAAATTATATGAGAACTGTACAGTGTCCATGACATATATGAGAACTGTACAGTGTCTATGAATTATATGAGAACTGTACAGTGTCCATGAATTATATGAGAACTGTACAGTGTCCATGAATTATATGAGAACTGTACAGTGTCCATGACATATATGAGAACTGTACAGTGTCCATGACATATATGAGAACTGTACAGTGTCCATGACATATATAAGAACTGTACAGTGTCTATGAATTATATGAGAACTGTACAGTGTCCATGACATATATGAGAACTGTACAGTGTCCATGACATATATAAGAACTGTACAGTGTCTATGAATTATATGAGAACTGTACAGTGTCTATGAATTATATGAGAACTGTACAGTGTCTATGAATTATATGAGAACTGTACAGAGTCTATGAATTATATGAGAACTGTACAGTGTCCATGAATTATATGAGAACTGTACAGTGTCTATGACATATATAAGAACTGTACAGTGTCCATAAATTATATGAGAACTGTACAGTGTCTTTGACATATATAAGAACTGTACAGTGTCCATGACATATATGAGAACTGTACAGTGTCTATGACATATATAAGAACTGTACAGTGTCCATGACATATATGAGAACTGTACAGTGTCTATGACATATATAAGAACTGTACAGTGTCCATGACATATATGAGAACTGTACAGTGTCCATGACATATATGAGAACTGTACAGTGTCCATGACATATATGAGAACTGTACAGTGTCCATGACATATATGAGAACTGTACAGTGACTATGACATATATAAGAACTGTACAGTGTCCATGACATATATGAGAACTGTACAGTGTCTATGACATATATAAGAACTGTACAGTGTCCATGACATATATGAGAACTGTACAGTGTCCATGACATATATGAGAACTGTACAGTGTCTATGACATATATGAGAACTGTACAGTGTCCATGACATATATGAGAACTGTACAGTGTCCATGAATTATATGAGAACTGTACAGTGTCCATGAATTATATGAGAACTGTACAGTGTCTATGACATATATAAGAACTGTACAGTGTCTATGAATTATATGAGAACTGTACAGTGTCTATGAATTATATAAGAACTGTACAGTGTCTATGAATTATATGAGAACTGTACAGTGTCTATGAATTATATGAGAACTGTACAGTGTTATATTATATGAACTGTACAGTGTCCATGAATTTTATGAGAACTGTACAGTGTCTATGAATTATATGAGAACTGTACAGTGTCTATGAATTATATGAGAACTGTACAGTGTCTATGAATTATATGAGAACTGTACAGTGTCCATGAATTATATGAGAACTGTACAGTGTCCATGAATTATATGAGAACTGTACAGTGTCCATGAATTATATGAGAACTGTACAGTGTCCATGAAATATATGAGAACTGTACAGTGTCCATGAATTATATGAGAACTGTACAGTGTCTATGAATTATATGAGAACTGTACAGTGTCTATGAATTATTTGAGAAGTGTACAGTGTCCATGAATTATATGAGAACTGTACAGTGTCTATGAATTATATGAGAACTGTACAGTGTCTATGAATTATATGAGAACTGTACAGTGTCCATGAATTATATGAGAACTGTACAGTGTCCATGAATTTTATGAAAACTGTACAGTGTCCATGACATATATAAGAACTGTACAGTGTCTATGAATTATATGAGAACTGTACAGTGTCCATGAATTATATGAGAACTGTACAGTGTCTATGAATTATATGAGCACTGTACAGTGTCCATGAATTATATGAGAACTGTACAGTGTCCATGAATTATATGAGAACTGTACAGTGTCCATGAATTATATGAGAACTGTACAGTGTTTATGAATTATATGAGAACTGTACAGTGTCCATGAATTATATGAGAATTGTACAGTGTCTATGAATTATATGAGAACTGTACAGTGTCCATGAATTATATAAGAACTGTACAGTGTCTATGAATTATATGAGAACTGTACAGTGTCTATGAATTATATGAGAACTGTACAGTGTCCATGAATTATATGAGAACTGTACAGTGTCCATGACATTTATGAGAACTGTACAGTGTCTATGAATTATATGAGAACTGTACAGTGTCTATGAATTATATGAGAACTGTACAGTGTCTATGAATTATATGAGAACTGTACAGTGTCCATGAATTATATGAGAACTGTTCAGTGTCTATGAATTATATGAGAACTGTACAGTGTCCATGAATTATATGAGAACTGTACAGTGTCCATGAAATATATGAGAACTGTACAGTGTCCATGAATTATATGAAAAACTGTACAGTGTCTATGAATTATATGAGAACTGTACAGTGTCTATGAATTATATGAGAACTGTACAGTGTCCATGAATTATATGAGAACTGTACAGTGTCCATGAATTATATGAGAACTGTACAGTGTCTATGAATTATATGAGAACTGTACAGTGTCTATGAATTATTTGAGAAGTGTACAGTGTCCATGAATTATATGAGAACTGTACAGTGTCTATGAATTATATGAGCACTGTACAGTGTCCATGAATTATATGAGAACTGTACAGTGTCCATGAATTATATGAGAACTGTACAGTGTCCATGAATTATATGAGAACTGTACAGTGTCTATGACATATATGAGAACTGTACAGTGTCTATGAATTATATGAGAACTGTACAGTGTCTATGACATATATGAGAACTGTACAGTGTCTATGAATTATATGAGAACTGTACAGTGTCTATGACATATATGAGAACTGTACAGTGTCTATGACATATATGAGAACTGTACAGTGTTTATAACATATATGAGAACTGTACAGTGTCTATGACATATATGAGAACTGTACAGTGTCCATGACATATATGAGAACTGTACAGTGTTTATGACATATATGAGAGCTGTACAGTGTCATGACATATATGAGAACTGTACAGTGTCCATGACATATATGAGAACTGTACAGTGTTTATGACATATATGAGAACTGTACAGTGTTTATAACATATATGAGAACTGTACAGTGTCTATGACATATATGAGAACTGTACAGTGTCCATGACATATATGAGAACTGTACAGTGTTTATGACATATATGAGAGCTGTACAGTGTCCATGACATATATGAGAACTGTACAGTGTCCATGACATATATGAGAACTGTACAGTGTTTATGACATATATGAGAACTGTACAGTGTTTATAACATATATGAGAACTGTACAGTGTCTATGACATATATGAGAACTGTACAGTGTTTATGACATATATGAGAACTGTACAGTGTCCATGAATTATATGAGAACTGTACAGTGTCCATGAATTATATGAGAACTGTACAGTGTCCATGAATTATATGAGAACTGTACAGTGTCCATGAATTATATGAGAACTGTACAGTGTTTATGAATTATATGAGAACTGTACAGTGTTTTATGAATTATATGAGAACTGTACAGTGTCCATGAATTATATGAGAACTGTACAGTGTCCATGAATTATATGAGAACTGTACAGTGTCCATGACATATATGAGAACTGTACAGTGTCCATGAATTATATGAGAACTGTACAGTGTCCATGAATTATATGAGCACTGTACAGAGTCCATGAATTATATGAGCACTTTATAGTGCCTGTGAACTGAGTGAGAAATATACAGGGCTTTTTGCTACCTGGACCTGTCTGAGCATCATCACGTATGACTTTGACTAAAAAATTTGCCCAAAGAACTTTTGCTTCTGCTCTCTCCTCAGAATGTAACGGAAACTGAAATTGCCTGGTCATTCCAGACAATGCTAATATTATTATGGCTTGCTTGGCTTTATTTTGGGTAATACTTCTCAGCAAAGTCATTGACATCTATTCACAGCTTTGTCTCGAGAGAGGTAAATACAAACAGCCTGTGGTGTCATGATTGATTATGACTCAAACATGTTCATATTCCTAACAAAGGTCACACAGCAAGCAAATGTTTTTGCATCTAAACAGGAAACAAACCAAAGTGAACGTTTGCCGAAGCACTAGCGTACAATGCTTGAAAGTTATTTCTGAGGCTGGATCTTGCCCTCCCCACTTCTAGCTTTAGGCAACATTCCTATGGAGCTCTAGTCTATGGCTGGTGGCCGAGGCATCAGCCGACTTGTCACATTTAGTCAGCAGAGGCCCTCTGTTTCACACACTTGGCTGTTATAGGGAGCTGGACCTGAACTCTCTTGTGCCCACCTCTGACAGATGTGGCATGGTTAGCTCAGTCGGCATTAGTCATTACCTTATAAGAAGTTGAGGAGAAAAGTATAATGTCTGGTCTCAACCGAGTCTGGAGAAGTTTAGGAGAGAAGTACAACATCTGGTCTCACCAGGGTCTGGAGAGTTTGAGCAGAGAAGTTCAATGTCTGGTCTCAACCGAGTCCGTAGAAAGTTGAGCAGAGAAGTACAATGTCTGGTCTCAACCGAGGCTGGAGAAAGTATGTTGTGGTAGTTATCATGGCCCTTAAGACATTTTGACAAAATGAATCCCTAGTGCCAGTGGCACACAACTGACGATGGAAGGCTTGAAGCATAGTTGCCATTGTTGTCTGCTCTGCTGTACCCTGGTTTATTTTATAAAATTGTAATCACAAGAAAGAGACAGATAAACATAGTAAAGGAAGGGATCCTTTTTTTTCGGCTATCCTCTGAATAACAGTCCCAAATTATCAAGGCCGAAAATATACTCTAACAGGAACTCAGTCCCATGTAAATTGCGGACCTCTCTCGGTGACTACACAGCATACAGCCGAGAGTATCTCCCATGCCGCTTTTCCCCGGTATGCTGTGTGGTCACCGTAAGAGGTCCGCAATTTACATGTGACTGAGGCCCTGTTAGGGTATATTTTCGGCCTCAATAATTTGGGACCGTTATTGGGAGGATAGCCCTTTTTTCACGCCTTTAGGCACACAGTGCTAGTCCTACATTTAACAGATCAATCAGCACTCCATGGGGTGATGTCAGCAACATGCCAGCCACCTATACTTTCCAGGACTTTACCTGGTACCCACTTAAACCTGGTTAGCGAAGGTCATTTCTGAATCGTAAAAAGTAAAACAAAACGGTCAAGCCAAATGGATTTGAACCCACGACACTGGATTTGCAGGCCATCATCTAGTTGCTATACCAATGATAACCTAACAGCAGGCAGAAACCGAACCCAAACACAACAGTTACAGAGAGGCTCGACTTGGTCCTACCTGACACTGTCAACCTCAGATCTGTAAAAGCGGTAGCGAGCCTTCAACTCTTCGTACTCCTCCTGATCGACTGGTGTCGGCTTTCTCACATAAAACTCCTTAGACTTGGCTACAGGAACCCAGGGGGGTTTCCTGAAGCGGACACTCTGTACAAGAGGTGTGCGCGACGTGCAGGCGGACACGAGAAGAGCTTGTTGTTTGAGTGAAGTCTCCACTAACAGACGTAGGCAGCTGGCCATGGCTCCGTGCTGAGCTGATGTCCCTACACACACAAATGGCGTTTCTAGCCCACTATTTTGTGTCTCAAATTATGAAAAACACCTGTAGAAACCGTTAGAGTATGTGCACAAGTCACAAAAGTTTGTTTACGGACACCAGAGAACGGGTTTTAAACATCAGTTTATGATTGAAGAGGTTTAGTTCGTCACCTCCAGAACAGACTACACATTGTTTGGGCTGTGAGAAAACTGCCACCGGAACCAGTTGTGTAACAAATAAAAAGATTTTTAAAACTATTTCTGATAAAACAGTCTTATTTTTACAACACGGCCACAGTAATTAAATATTTATTATTAGTTTTGCTTAAAACTAACATAAATTAATTATGTTGAAGCATATAAAGCTTAAGATTTGTAATTGTCCCGCGTAGTTACCCTATAAACATTTTAGAGAAAGTATTTCTAGGGCTGAAAGGTCAAAGATCAGAAAGGTGTCCATCAAGTAACTAGAGAACGACAGGTGAACTATTTCATCTGTCACTTGCGGAATGCAAACCTACAGCTTGTCGCTGAAACAGTAGAGATATTACACAGCTTTACAGCAGTATCTTCTGTATTAGGTTGTATTTGACATGAAACTCCCAACATTACATTGTTTACTAATCATCAAGTGCTTTACCGACTGTCCTCTCCACAATCCGCGATCCTCAACCGCATGTATCCCCCTCCATGCCATGAGTGCCATGACAAAAGACTACCAAGAATCTTCTCACGCAGTCTTCGCCTGTCTCTCTTTCCACAGATCTTTCCAGTGGTCACATGTTCCATTTTCTCTCTTTTCATAACATGACCAAAAAATGATGACTGTCTGTGGTAAGTTGTCTTGGCTCTGATTTAGCTATCAGTAGTATCAGTTCCACATCACATCGTCTGCAAATGCCAGCTCTGATATACAGACTGGTCTTATCTTTCAGGACCCTACTTCTTTGTCTTCTCCTTACAAGTCTAGATGACATCATCAGTCATGAGAATGAAGAGGTAAGGTGAGAGAATATCAACTTGTCTAACACCGCTGGTGGTCTTAAACTCTTGTGACTTTTGGTCTGCTGTTCTTACATAATCTCAGCAGCTTTTGAAGAAACTCTGTATTGCACTGATTAGGGATGTTTTTTCCTGCAAAGCAGTTCCATAGCTTGCTCCAGGGTACCTTATCAAATGCCATTTCTAGATTAAAAAAACAAAGGTGCATCTCACTCTTATATTCAAGAGCGTTTAACTCAATCAGTTTTATTCTAAACTGTCCTAAAACTGGAGAGGATCACAATAGCAGTGTGTTCCTGGTCTAGTTTTTGCTCCAATTAAACTGCTCCTAGATCTTTTTAAAATCAATATGTAATCAGTCTGATTGCGGACATTATCGCCAGGACTTTTCCAAGTCCACTGTCGACAAGGGTGGTATTTAAACCAGGTGTTACCAAGTTAACATGTATTTAAACTGTTACCAAACAGAAGCTTAATTATAATTTACTACTAGTAGTGTTATAAGAGTGCCGTGGTGTAGCAGCTCGCCTAAGGATCTGTTTGACAAGACGTATGATAGCTTGCTAGGATTCTACAATAATGGTATCCTCTTGCTTTCAACGATATGTCAGCAGGGTTAGAGATGAATCCTGCAAGGTGGAGAGATTATACCTGCAGCAGATTATACACCCCTGACACCCTGCTAAACTCTGTTTGTTCCCACACCCCTCACACCCTGCTAAACTCTGTTTGTTTCCATATATATATATATATATATATATATATATATATATATATATATATATATATATATATATATATATATAAATGATGTGAGCACTTGCACAACTGAGCAATCTGGTGAGGACAGTCTTTATTAAGTGCATGAGCAGTTTCATCTGCTTCGGACACATTGGTTTTTCATCTACATCCTGAAACTGCAACTTGAAGATTTGATACCATAATTCAGGGAGCCATAACAGAAATAAATCCCTGACAACTGCTTGTGCCCAACACTGCCTGTATTTACCACTTGGGGGGGGGGGGAGATGGTGTCTGAGCCTTAGGATTGAGAGCTGCATGGCTAGTACTCTCGCCATGAACGGTGAAGTTTAGGATGATATTTTCACTCCTGACAGAAACAAATCTACAGCCTTACAGAGGATTCCAGCATGCAACCCCAGCTTTGTGGACTATTTGGCCAACCACTCCCTTCAGCCAAATAAAACAGTTATTGAGGGGCAGCGATGCTACACACAGTAACTGTCTGTCCTGGGTGGGAAGGGAGCCAACTCAACTTGTATCTGTCTTACTGCTTCTCTTGTTTGTGTCAAATTCTTAAAGAACATCACCGGTTACATGGTTCTCAACACTATTTGTTGCCAGATGTTCTGGAAAGTTTGAGTTAAAAAGCTGCTGATGTCACCACAACAACAATGGCTTCAGTAAAACAAGCAAAATCTGTCCTTCGTCAGCAGATAAAACAAACATTGAAGTCATTATCACAGCATGACAAAGACATGCAGTCAGCCATCATCCACCACAAGGTGAGTTAGAATACTGCTGGTGTCATCATCACAATTAAGCTGTCATAGGATTATTGTTATTTTAAAAAAATGGGGGGGGGGGGGAGGAGGGGTTAGGGAGAGAATAAGTCATAGGAGAAAAGGATTACAAACAAATTAATAGCCAAGAAACAGATCATAAATATGCCACATACTTGTCATGGAAACCAGAAATATAATGCAGTTATTGTCGAAGATTCTGATGGTCTTGTTGTGACACTCTTCCTGGCCACAGGCTGTGATTCTCATGGCTGCCTGTAGCACAGTGGAAAACTATCATCTCGAGGTGCTAATAAATTATTGTTCTGTATTTATAACACAACCGCTAAGATTACAGCTCAGATCACAGCTCAGTGCAGACTGCTTGAGGTAATATCAGGTGTGTTGAATTTCTGTTGTGAAGAACAGTTTGTTTATCTCAACAATTTTTCTTTCCTGTCTTTGAAAAAAAAAATGACTGGTTGAGTAGAATCCATTTATCACAAATTTTAAGATACGCCAAACGATTAAACATGTCCACTGTATATTTTAATCTGCTAAAGGTGCTTTTTTTTTTTTAAATTTCTGGATATTTGTACAACCTACATATATACATACATACACACACACCCACAATCACACATACACCCACATACTTACAACATACATACATAAATACACACACATACTTACAAACCTAAATATACATACATATATCCACATACATACACATAAAAACATACACACACACACCCACTATCACACATACACCCACATAATACTTACATACATACATACTTACACATATACACTAACATAGATACATGCATACACACATCCATAAAACACACACACACTTACACCTCCCTAACAAGCATGTCCAAAGAGTTGACTAACCGGGGACTTCCTTTGAAGTTAGAGTGCATCTGCCTGAGAATCTAAGAACCAACAATCTGCATACACATAAGTCAGATCTGTAAAATGGATATGCACACAGCACTCAGGTTCTCAAACAAGACTCAAGTCCAGAGATGGACAAACAACCAGCACTTTCTGCTGGAGTTTAAGAAAGAGCAGAAGAAGAAGAAGAATTTCCACTGAAATACCTAAACTAGGTTGTCATCTCTAGTCATTCTGTACATCTCACCTCTGGTTGTATAAGACAGTCATATAGTTGATATGTACATTTGACATTTACGGCCCTCTTCCTCCCCCTTGTGGGTTCCAGGGGCCCTGTATTTGGGAAACCAAGAACCCCCACCCCCCCCCCCTTACCCCCCACCCCCGCCCCCACCCCCGCCCCCAACATGATGTTGTACCTGGCATGTTATAAAAGTAGATTAATTAGGTGTGTTTCTTTCAAAGTTGAAGTGCGTCTGCCAGAGAGGCGAGGAACCAACAGTTTGCATATAAGTAAGCCAGATCTGTAAAACTGATGTACACACACAACTCAAGTTCTGGAACAAGACCAAAGTGGATGAACAACTAGAGTTTACCGCTGGTGATGGCTAAGACACAAAAGATACTTTCTGTCCACCTTTGCAAATCCTTGCCACAGCTGTACTTGTAAACTTGCAAATCCTTGCTACAGCTGTCCTTGTGAACTGCTTCCAGGTGCTTGCCTCTGATGTATACAAGAGCAGTCAGAGAATCTCAATCTTCCTGCCAATAAACGATGAAGTCAATACGCTACCAATACTGAAATCCATGCTGGAGTCAGGCAAGCAGTGCTTCATCCCGCACTGCCAAGGTCAGGACATGATCATGGTCCCCCTGGAGTCCTGGGAAGCCTTTGAGAAACTGCCATCTAATTCCTGGGGAATTAAACAGCCAACAGAGTTTGATGCATCTCAGGATGCAATTAATTCTGGTAAAGATGTCATTATACGTTTTTAGTTTTTATTTTCACTTCGGTTTGTCTGTAAGAGGCTAGCTCACAGAAATAGTTCACAGCTCAGATTGACACAAGACAAACCTGGCACTCAATCAGCACTCTTGTGTGCAGCACAGAATATTAGGAGCATTCCTGTAAAGCCTTTTAGTACCAGGCCGCCCATAATTGCATGTGTTGAACCTGATCATGTCATAGTTATGTGATCATGTCATAGTTATGTGATCATGTCATAGTTATGTGATCATGTCATAGTTATGTGATCATGTGTTGAACCTGATCATGTCATAGTTATGTGATCATGTCATAGTTATGTGATCATGTCATAGTTATGTGATCATGTCATAGTTATGTGATCATGTCATAGTTATGTGATCATGTCATAGTTATGTGATCATGTGTTGAACCTGATCATGTCATAGTTATGTGATCATGTCATAGTTATGTGATCATGTCATAGTTATGTGATCATGTCATAGTTATGTGATCATGTCATAGTTATGTGATCATGTCATAGTTATGTGATCATGTCATAGTTATGTGATCATGTCATAGTTATGTGATCATGTGTTGAACCTGATCATGTCATAGTTATGTGATCATATGTTGAACCTGATCATGTCATAGTTATGTGATCATGTGTTGAACCAGATCATGTCATAGTTATGTGATCATGTCATAGTTATGTGATCATGTCATAGTTATGTGATCATGTGTTGAACCTGATGATGTTATAGTTATATGATCATGTCATAGTTATGTGATCATGTCATAGTTATGTGATCATGTCATAGTTTTGTGATCATGTGTTGAACCTGATTATGTCATAGTTATGTGATCATGTCATAGTTATGTGATCATGTCATAGTTATGTGATCATGTCATAGTTATGTGATCATGTGTTGAACCTGATTATGTCATAGTTATAAGATCATGTCATAGTTATGTGATCATGTCATAGTTATGTGATCATGTCATAGTTATGTGATCATGTCATAGTTATGTGATCATGTGTTGAACCTGATCATGTCATAGTTATGTGATCATGTCATAGTTATGTGATCATGTCATAGTTATGTGATCATGTCATAGTTATGTGATCATGTGTTGAACCTGATGATGTTATAGTTATGTGATCATGTCATAGTTATGTGATCATGTCATAGTTATGTGATCATGTCATAGTTATGTGATCATGTCATAGTTATGCGATCATGTCATAGTTATGTGATCATGTGTTGAACCTGATCATGTCATAGTTATGTGATCATGTCATAGTTATGTGATCATGTCATAATTATGTGATCATGTGTTGAACCTGATAATGTCATAGTTATGTGATCATGTGTTGAACCTGATTATGTCATAGTTATGTGATCATGTGTTGAACCTGATTATGTCATAGTTATGTGATCATGTCATAGTTATGTGATCATGTGTTGAACCTGATTATGTCATAGTTATGTGATCATGTGTTGAACCTGATTATGTCATAGTTATGTGATCATGTCATAGTTATGTGATCATGTCATAGTTATGTGATCATGTCATAGTTATGTGATCATGTCATAGTTATGTGATCATGTCATAGTTATGTGATCATGTGTTGAACCTGATGATGTTATAGTTATGTGATCATGTCATAGTTATGTGATCATGTCATAGTTATGTGATCATGTGTTGAACCTGATCATGTTACAGTTATGTGATCATGTCATAGTTATGTGATCATGTCATAGTTATGTGATCATGTCATAGTTTTGTGATCATGTGTTGAACCTGATTATGTCATAGTTATGTGATCATGTCATAGTTATGTGATCATGTCATAGTTATGTGATCATGTCACAGTTATGTGATCATGTGTTGAACCTGATTATGTCATAGTTATAAGATCATGTCATAGTTATGTGATCATGTCATAGTTATGTGATCATGTCATAGTTATGTGATCATGTCATAGTTATGTGATCATGTGTTGAACCTGATCATGTCATAGTTATGTGATCATGTCATAGTTATGTGATCATGTCATAGTTATGTGATCATGTCATAGTTATGTGATCATGTGTTGAACCTGATGATGTTATAGTTATGTGATCATGTCATAGTTATGTGATCATGTCATAGTTATGTGATCATGTCATAGTTATGTGATCATGTCATAGTTATGCGATCATGTCATAGTTATGTGATCATGTGTTGAACCTGATCATGTCATAGTTATGTGATCATGTCATAGTTATGTGATCATGTCATAATTATGTGATCATGTGTTGAACCTGATAATGTCATAGTTATGTGATCATGTGTTGAACCTGATTATGTCATAGTTATGTGATCATGTGTTGAACCTGATTATGTCATAGTTATGTGATCATGTCATAGTTATGTGATCATGTGTTGAACCTGATTATGTCGTAGTTATGTGATCATGTGTTGAACCTGATTATGTCATAGTTATGTGATCATGTCATAGTTATGTGATCATGTCATAGTTATGTGATCATGTCATAGTTATGTGATCATGTCATAGTTATGTGATCATGTCATAGTTATGTGATCATGTGTTGAACCTGATGATGTTATAGTTATGTGATCATGTCATAGTTATGTGATCATGTCATAGTTATGTGATCATGTGTTGAACCTGATCATGTTACAGTTATGCGATCATGTCCTAGTTATGTGATCATGTCATAGTTATGTGATCATGTCATAGTTATGCGATCATGTCATAGTTATGTGATCATGTGTTGAACCTGATCATGTCATAGTTATGTGATCATGTCATAGTTATGTGATTTTGTCATAGTTATGTGATCATGTCATAGTTATGTGATCATGTGTTGAACCTGATGATGTCATAGTTATGTGATCATGTTATAGTTATGTGATCATGTGTTGAACCTGATCATGTCATAGTTATGTGATCATGTGTTGAACCTGATCATGTCATAGTTATGTGATTATGTCATAGTTATGTGATCATGTGTTGAACCTGATTATGTCATAGTTATGTGATCATGTCATAGTTATGTGATCATGTCATAGTTATGTGATCATGTCATAGTTATGTGATCATGTCATAGTTATGTGATCATGTCATAGTTATGTGATCATGTGTTGAACCTGATTATGTCATAGTTATGTGATCATGTCATAGTTATGTGATCATGTCATAGTTATGTGATCATGTCATAGTTATGTGATCATGTCATAGTTATGTGATCATGTCATAGTTATGTGATCATGTGTTAAACCTGATCATGTCATAGTTATGTGATCATGTCATAGTTATGTGATCATGTCATAGTTATGTGATCATGTCATAGTTATGTGATCATGTCATAGTTATGTGATCATGTCATAGTTATGTGATCATATCATAGTTATGTGATCATGTGTTGAACCTGATCATGTCATAGTTATGTGATCATGTCATAGTTATGTGATGATGTCATAGTTATGTGATCATGTCATAGTTATGTGATCATGTGTTGAACCTGATCATGTCATAGTTATGTGATCATGTCATAGTTATGTGATCATGTCATAGTTATGTGATCATGTCATAGATATGTGATCATGTCATAGTTATGTGATCATGTCACAGTTATGTGATCATGTCATAGTTATGTGATCATGTCATAGTTATGTGATCATGTCATAGATATGTGATCATGTCATAGTTATGTGATCATGTCACAGTTATGTGATCATGTCATAGTTATGTGATCATGTCATAGTTATGTGATCATGTCATAGTTATGTGATCATGTGTTGAACCTGATCATGTCACAGTTATGTGATCATGTCACAGTTATGTGATCATGTCATAGTTATGTGATTATGTCATAGTTATGTGATTTTGTCATAGTTATGTGATCATGTGTTGAACCTGATCATGTCATAGTTATGTGATCATGTCATAGTTATGTGATCATGTCATAGTTATGTGATTTTGTCATAGTTATGTGATCATGTCATAGTTATGTGATCATGTCATAGTTATGTGATCATGTCATAGTTATGTGATCATGTCATAGTTATGTGATCATGTGTTGAACCTGATCATGTCACAGTTATGTGATCATGTCATAGTTATGTGATCATGTGTTGAACCTGATCATGTTACAGTTATGCGATCATGTCCTTGTTATGTGATCATGTCATAGTTATGCGATCATGTCATAGTTATGTAACAAGTACAATCCAGAGAATAAAAGAGCTTGAGCTTGTTATCCCATCGGTTCTTTTTCTGACCATTGAGAAAATTGTCGACTTGATCCAAAATCTGTCTATAAAAGCTCAGAAAGTGATGATTAAGAAAGTCCAGTGAACTAAGATGTGAGGAAAAGACACTGGTAGTGGATTTGGCACACATTGAGAAAAATGATGACTAGAATATCCTTGCACTGAAACCCACAGAGTGGCAATGACAAAAAGCAGATCAGGTATGTGTTCTTGTCCTGCTGATGAGAGTCATGGATCAAGCCTGTGTTCTTGTCCTGCTGATGTGAGTCACGGATCAAGCCTGTGTTCTTGTCCTGCTGATGTGAGTCACGGATCAAGCCTGTGTTCTTGTCCTGCTGCTGCCGGGCCTTAGAATGTTAACTTTGTTTGCCAGATTGTCCTAATAAGATGTGAATGACATTTTTGCCCTGGTAATGGGAATTAAAAATTGAATTTGTGAAATCAACTATAAAAGCAATTAAAACAACCTTTCTATTTTTGTTTACAACAGGAGGACTGGATTTGGTATTTATGCCAGGGTTGGCATTCACTCAGCGTGGAGCCAGACTAGGCAGAGGAAAAGGCTACTATGATAAGTATTTAAGGAAATGTGCAGACGCAGGAAGAATGCCTTACACTGAAGCTTTGATCTTTAGGCAGCAAGTGATTGATGACATCCCGACTCAGGATCATGACATTCTCATTGACTCATTAATTTATCCTACACAACAAGACTTGGAAGCATTCAGTCACTCTTCAAAGTGAGAAGTTTTAATTGTCAGTTTTGTCAATCAAATTCTTGTTAGGTTATTCTGTGTGTGGAATTATTTTTTCAGTGATTATATAATTCATTTCTGTATTTTTTCATTTATTTATTTATTATTATTTTGTATGTATGATATCATTTTACAAAGAATAAAATATCTTGGAACTCATCAAGCAGAAACTAAAAATGGTTTTCCAGAACTCTACAGGCTACAGAACTAGAAAATTAAACAGTCTGGAGGTTTGCATATGCTGCAAAAAAGGTTGTATTACATGGACACAAAACACAAAAACAATCAAGTAGGGAGGTTCTGGGCAACTTGGGAAGCAATAGAGTTGCTGGAAGTAATGAAAAGAGACAGTTGAAATATTTCTGCCACTTTAAACAACACAACACTTTTTTAAAATAACCATATGGGGGGGGGGGGAAGGGGGAGGCGCAAGAGAGCAAAAGGTGGACACCAATACAAGTTGCATGACAACATGTAGAGATCGACAAACAGAGGTCTGAGTGTGTGACTCTCCACTAAGAGCCAGTCATGTACACGCCGCAATCTGTCAAACTGTTGAATGAATGCCATTGAGCAGTTTTTCAAGGTGCCTGTTTTGGTACCAGAAATGCTGTTCACTTACTCATACATCAAGCTTGTCAACCACCACCTGTCTCACTGAGTTGTATTGTTGTATCTGTTTCCTCAGCTGGGAGAGACTGAGGTGCAACTGCTGTACAACCTTCATCATTCATGACATTATTGATTATGTGTCATCTGTCATAGAGTGCACTAGTCCACTAGTCATCTCTTCTGTTGAACTGAAGCTCAGGTTTGATCAAGTCTGACTTATAGGTACATTAACTGATTGGGCCTCATGTTTTAGAGGCAGAGGTATATTAATGAGTACATCAAACAGTTTGCTTTGCTCAGACATAATGTCTATATCACAACACCTACCTTGTGTTATACAGAGGTGAAGGTCAGTCTCTGGAAGTGAATGTACAGTAAGAAAACAACAACTGAGGTGTTGGCAAGCCCAATGTTTGTGTGAGGAAGTCATAATTTAATCTCTATTAAGACTTATCTGTATTTATGACTGCTTGCATACTAAAGCAACTCTGAGTAGACATTTCTGCTGAACCTGTCACGTCCCTTCCCAGATGTCACAACCTTCGCTAGAAGTCTCATCCAAGCCTCTCCTAGACATGTAGTTCCAAGACTGTTGTTTATGGGGGGAGGGGGATGGCGGATATCTTAGGGAGAGACGATGCTGCCTGCTTATTGCTAGAACTCAGTCAGTGAGAGTTATTTGCTCTTGTATGATATGATGAAGAACTGATGATGGGTGATGACTTGATTGTAGACTGGCAGCACTCATGTCCAGAACATACCCACTCCAGAGCTCTACTGATAGACAGCCCAAGACTTGGGTACTGATTGTCTGCCAACATACTTGTCCAGATCATACCCACTCCAGAGCTCTGCTGATAGACAGCCCAAGACTTAGATACAGATTGTCTGCCAACATGCTTGTCTAGATCATACCCACCCCGGAGCTCTGCTGATAGACAGCCCAAGACTTGGGTGCTGATTGTCTGCCAACATGCTTGTCTAGATCATACCCACTCCAGGGCTCTGCTGATAGACAGCTCAAGACTTGGGTGCTGATTGTCTGCCAACATGCTTGTCTAGATCATACCCACTCCAGGGCTCTGCTGATAGACAGCTCAAGACTTGGGTGCTGATTGTCTGCCAACATGCTTGTCTAGATCATACCCACTCCAGAGCTCTGCTGATAGACAGCCCAAGACTTAGATACTGATTGTCTGCCAACATGCTTGTCTAGATCATTCCCACTCCAGAGCTCTGCTGATAGATAGCCCAAGACTTCGATACTGATTGTCTGCCAACATGCTTGTCTAGATCATACCCACTCCAGAGCTCTGCTGATAGACAGCCCAAGACTTGGGTGCTGATTGTCTGCCAACATGCTTGTCCAGATCATACCCACTCCAGGGCTCTGCTGATAGACAGCCCAAGACTTGGGTGCTGATTGTCTGCCAACATGCTTGTCCAGATCATACCCACTCTAGAGCTCTGCTGATAGACAGCCCAAGACTTAGATACTGATTGTCTGCCAACATGCTTGTCCAGATCATACCCACCCCGGAGCTCTGCTGATAGACAGCCCAAGACTTGGGTGCTGATTGTCTGCCAACATGCTTGTCTAGATCATACCCACTCCAGAGCTCTGCTGATAGACAGCCCAAGACTTGGGTGCTGATTGTCTGCCAACATGCTTGTCCAGATCATACCCACTCCAGAGCTCTGCTGATAGACAGCCCAAGACTTAGATACTGATTGTCTGCCAACACTGATGTGACTCACTTGAAGTCAAAGTTGTTGGTCCCTGGCAGACCATAGTTGCTTGCTCACTCTTTCATTAACCAGACTAGTGATGGTTTCCAGGATGCCTTGTCTCTACATTCCATGAATATAGTATAAAGTGAGATATACAATGTTGCTCAATAATATACTTCAAATTATTTGCCAAAGAATATTATACTTTATGAACTATTTATTCTATCTCATACATCTTTTCAGACGACTTCATATTTTCTTGTAATTAAATGCCTGCTCATCACTGACTTTGCCAGGATTGTCATTGTTGTCATCATCATCATCATCTCTGTTGCTTTAATGTTTTGTCTCAGTTACCTTCCAGTGGAGCATAGGCCCCAGCAAGCTCATACCACACCCTCTGTCCTTGGCTGCAACTCCCCCATGTCCTCCCCGCTCATCAATTACTTTCTGCATGGATTCCATAGGAAAGACTTTCTAGTTACTACCAACAGGGTTTTTTCAGTGTCTTTTACAGGAGCGTCAACTATTCCTCAATTCTTGATTCATTGGAATTTGTATAGTGCACTCCATAAGCTCCACAATGATGATGTGTTGTATACTTAGCCTGAACATGCACCAGTTAATGAATATTTGTAGTTTCTTTATTGGTGATTATTTGACTTCTCCTTGTTTCTCATCCATATTGTGGAACTCATCTGACATTAAGATTTTTTTCATCAGTTTTTAATTTTGTCTAGAACTTTATTTCCTCATGTTTCACACAATCAAAAGCTTTCATATAGTCACTGAAGCATAACCACACATCATTTGTTACTTCTACAGCTGTCTCTGACAAAGTGCTGATGATGTATAAGGCACTGTTGTACCTGTGCTTTCTTCAGCTGTCTCTGACCAAGTGCTGATGATGTATAAGGCACTGTTGTACCTGTGCCTTCTACAAATCCACATTGGTCTTTACTATTTTCTGATGTAATCTTCTTTCTTATGTTGTAATTATTCTCAGTGACAACCTTTGTCACATGGCTCCTATGACTAAATTGTATGATATTCTTAACATTTTAAAGCCAGGTTTCTTTGACAAAGCAATAAATGTGGATTTTAATAGGTCATTAGGAATGTTCTCACTAGGTTTTTTTTTTTTAGTATCCAGAAGCCATGAGTTATAAACCCTTAGGCTCGGGATTATGGATATCGCAAACCTTCGGCCTTGATTCCATGATAAATACCGTAAATCTGGGAGAAATGTGGCTTTTCTGCCTACCCCCAGGCGTGAACCCGGATCACAAGGAGTTCGTCACCCGGTCACCGCGCAATCCCATTTAGCCAGCTACGCTAGCAAGCCAGGCATTCACTATTATAAATGTCATTTTAAAAAATGTCTTTATTTCAATCCCAAAATGTTCCAGAGCTTCAGTGTCTTCCAGTGTCAAGTTGTCTGGCCCAGGTAAGTTTCCTTTCTTCATGTGATGCAGTATTGGTAGGCTTTCACTGTTATCCTTCAAATCTTCTGGTCTATTATCGTCATAGTTTCCCCTAATGTATTCTGTCCATCTTTTAATGATATCCTTTAGTTGCGAAGACTCAGTGCTCTTACATTTCTTCTTCCATGTGAATGTATTTATTTGTTGGTGCGTGGAATGTCAGTGATATAATAAATCGCTGAACTTTTTGAGGCCCGAACAATGCTGTCTGTGTTGACTGAGACGTTCAGATTTGCCCAAACCACACAGTCTGTGTCAATTGTTTGTTCCATGTATATTGATTTGCATACTGCTCCATATTCGTTTCTAATGTTGCGAACTACCATTAAAATATTTAGGGAAGGTTACTCTAATGTTTTTCTTTGCATACAAATCCTTGTTCACATTTTGGCACAAACTGACCCGACAGGAACTGGGCTTCCTCCACCACCAGTGGGTATCTCCTCCAGAACATTGGTTTCATATGTACAAACAAGTTGTTATATGTCACATCCTCTCCAAATGGCTTCAACGGATACAACTCTTTGATAATAAACATTAACATTTGACCTTAACTAAAATAATTAACTGGCAACAGCAGACAAAACTAGCAGACGCATGTCACAAAAACTGCCCTGTAAAATGGCCAGGAATAAATGCAGATTATTAGTTTAGAGAGGTCCTGGCCAAACAAGACACAATGAGATCTGGACATTCAGGGTTTCCACTGTGGTAAGGCACTGACATATCAGTTGATGATACACCACATTAGCTGCAGAACAAGCTAAAGCTTCATTCTGAGTCCAGCATTTACTGATACAAAATAAAACTATAGTCTTAATCATTAATTTGTGAACTGACTCAAACCAATGCCTATGTGAACCATGTCTACCTGAACATGTCCCTGGTGTCAGTTCTCACATTTGTGCATAGTTATCATTTTAGCCAGCATATTACCATTGTAACTGTCTGCAACCTTGCACAATGACTACTGATAGTTCTCAAGAAAGCACTGCAGGACATCTGAACCATTCATCCCTTAGATTGTGCTGAGACAGCCCAGGCATGCGTGTGACAAACCACTGATCAAACTAAATATCCAATCACCCCAAGCACCAGAGCATATGGCCTGCAGTGCATCCATGTTAGCTGCTATGCTGCCCAAGCCTGCATCATCCATCAATAGAGCTGACTGAGCCTGCATCATCTCTCAATAGAGCTGACTGAGCCTGCATCATCTCTCAATAGTGCTGACTGAGCCTGTATCATCTCTCAATAGAGCTGCCCAAGCCTGCATCAACCCTCAATAGAGCTGCCCAAGCCTGTATCATCCCTTAATAGAGCTGCCCGAGCCTGCATCATCTCTCAATAGAGCTGACTGAGCCTGCATCATCTCTCAATAGAGCTGACTGAGCCTGCATCATCTCTCAATAGTGCTGACTGAGCCTGTATCATCTCTCAATAGAGCTGACTGAGCCTGTATCATCTCTCAATAGAGCTGACTGAGCCTGCATCATCTCTCAATAGAGCTGACTGAGCCTGTATCATCTCTCAATAGAGCTGCCCAAGCCTGCATCATCCCTCAATAGAGCTGCCCAAGCCTGTATCATCTCTCAATAGAGCTGACTGAGCTTGCATCATCTCTCAATAGTGCTGACTGAGCCTGCATCATCTCTCAATAGTGCTGACTGAGCCTGCATCAT
This sequence comes from Candidula unifasciata, assembly GCA_905116865.2. Lineage (NCBI taxonomy): Eukaryota > Metazoa > Mollusca > Gastropoda > Stylommatophora > Geomitridae > Candidula > Candidula unifasciata. Next base: position 54,742 of record CAJHNH020001132.1, read on the forward strand.
CTCTCAGTAGAGCTGACTGAGCCTGCATTATCTCTCAATAGAGCTGACTGAGCCTGCATCATCCCTCAATAGTGCTGACTGAGCCTGTATCATCTCTCAATAGAGCTGCCCAAGCCTGTATCATCCCTCAATAGTGCTGTCCAAGCCTGCATCATCCCTCAATAGAGCTGACTGAGCCTGCATCATCCCTCAATAGAGCTGACTGAGCCTGCATCATCCCTCAATAGTGCTTCCTGAGCCTGTATCATCCCTCAATAGAGCTGACTGAGCCTGCATCATCCCTCAATAGTGCTGCCTAAGCCTGCATCATCCCTCAATAGTGCTGACTGAGCCTGCATCATCTCTCAATAGAGCTGACTGAGCCTGCATCATCTCTTAGTAGAGCTGACTAAGCCTGCATCATCTCTCAATAGAGCTGACTGAGCCTGCATCATCTCTCAATAGTGCTGACTGAGCCTGCATCATCCCTCAATAAAGCTGCCCAAGCCTGTATCATCCCTCAATAGTGCTGACTGAGCCTGCATCATCTCTCAATAGAGCTGACTGAGCCTGCATCATCTCTCAATAGAGCTGACTGAGCCTGCATCATCCCTCAATAGAGCTGCCCAAGCCTGTATCATCCCTCAATAGAGCTGCCCAAGCCTGTATCATCCCTCAATAGAGCTGCCCAAGCCTGTATCATCCCTCAATAGAGCTGCCCAAGCCTGTATCATCCCTCAATAGAGCTGCCCAAGCCTGTATCATCTCTCAATAGAGCTGCCCAAGCCTGTATCATCTCTCAATAGAGCTGACTGAGCCTGCATCATCTCTCAATAGTGCTGACTGAGCCTGCATCATCTCTCAATAGTGCTGACTGAGCCTGCATCATCTCTCAGTAGAGCTGACTGAGCCTGCATCATCTCTCAATAGAGCTGACTGAGCCTGCATCATCCCTCAATAGTGCTGACTGAGCCTGCATCATCTCTCAATAGAGCTGACTGAGCCTGCATCATCCCTCAATAGTGCTGACTGAGCCTTATCATCCCTCAATAGTGCTGTCCAAGCCTGCATCATCCCTCAAAAGAGCTGACTGAGCCTGCATCATCCCTCAATAGTGCTTCCTGAGCCTGTATCATCACTCAATAGAGCTGACTGAGCCTGCATCATCCCTCAATAGTGCTGCCCAAGCCTGAATCATCCCTCAATAGAGCTGACTGAGCCTGCATCATCCCTCAATAGAGCTGACTGAGCCTGCATCATCCCTCAATAGTGCTGCCCAAGCCTGAATCATCCCTCAATAGAGCTGACTGAGCCTGCATCATCTCTCAATAGAGCTGACTGAGCCTGCATCATCCCTCAATAGAGCTGACTGAGCCTGCATCATCCCTCAATAGTGCTTCCTGAGCCTGTATCATCCCTCAATAGAGCTGACTGAGCCTGCATCATCCCTCAATAGTGCTGCCCAAGCCTGAATCATCCCTCAATAGACCTGACTGAGCCTGCATCATCTCTCAATAGAGCTGACTGAGCCTGCATCATCTCTCAATAGAGCTGACTGAGCCTGCATCATCTCTCAATAGAGCTGACTGAGCCTGTATCATCTCTCAATAGTGCTGAATGAGCCTGTATCATCCCTTAATAGTGCTGACTGAGCCTGCATCATCCCTCAATAGTGCTGACTGAGCCTGCATCATCTCTCAGTAGAGCTGACTGAGCCTGCATCATCTCTCAATAGAGCTGACTGAGCCTGCATCATCTCTCAATAGAGCTGACTGAGCCTGCATCATCTCTCAATAGAGCTGACTGAGCCTGCATCATCCCTCAATAGTGCTGCCCAAGCCTGCATCATCCCTCAATAGAGCTGAATGAGCCTGCATCATCCCTCAATAGTGCTGACTGAGCCTGTATCATCCCTCAGTAGTGCTGACTGAGCCTGTATCATCCCTTAATAGTGCTGACTGAGCCTGTATCATCTCTCAATAGTGCTGACTGAGCCTGTATCATCTCTCAGTAGTGCTGAGCCTGCATCATCCCTCAATAGTGCTTCCTGAGCCGACTCACTTCAGATTACTTCGTAACCATTGTGTGGTGACCCAACATAAATGTGCTCTATGGTATTACAGTTGAACAGGGTTTCCCAGTTAAATTGAACGGGCTTCCTAATTACAGTTAAACCGGGTTTCCCAGTTACAATTGAACGGGCTTCCTAATTACAGTTGAACAGGGTTTCCCAGTTACAGTTAAACGGGGTCTCCCAATTACAGTTGAAAAGGTTTTCCCAATTACAGTTGAATAGGGTTTCCCAATTACAGTTGAACGGGGTTTTCCTGATGTATACCTGTTTGATTCTGATCCTTGAGATCCTAATCCTACATAATACAAATCTGGAGGGGAAAAGCTTTGAAAAAAAAAAATGCATGGTGACTTCTGATAAAGATTCCTGGAACCTCAAGAGTAGCCATCCATTATTTCGTGTCATTTGTAGGCCTCTGAGGAAACAAGAAAATAACTCTCTGCTTGTATTTGTTCACTATAATTTTCCATGAACATAAAAGACAGTTGAGCTGTACAACCAGACACTGGAAAACTAAACCATCCTTCAGAAAGTAGTTTTCTGTGGTCATATGATGACAAAAATCCCTGGAGAAAATGATGACAACAGGAAATATGAGTGGCAAAAGGCCCAGAGGCAGACTAAGGAAACGACTGACATGTACGGAGATTCGATCATTTCTGCTGTCTGGTAGATTGCAAGATGATCATTTCTGCTGTCTGGTAGATCACAAGATGATCATTTCTGCTGTCTGGTAGATCACAAGATGATCATTTCTGCTGTCTGGTAGATCACAAGATGATCATTTCTGCTGTCTGGTAGATTGTAAGATGATCATTTCTGCTGTCTGGTAAATCACAAGATGATCATTTCTGCTGTCTGGTAGATCACAAGATGATCATTTCTGCTGTCTGGTAGATCACAAGATGATCATTTCTGCTGTCTGGTAGATCACAAGATGATCATTTCTGCTGTCTGGTAGATCACAAGATGATCATTTCTGCTGTCTGGTAGATCACAAGATGATCATTTCTGCTGTCTGGTAGATCACAAGATGATCATTTCTGCTGTCTGGTAGATTGTAAGATGATCAGAGTCAAGTACCTTGATTTTGACACTGGTGTTGAGAGCCAGCCGTTGAGTAAGCAATGGCAAACACATCGCCATCATCATCATGTAGCAGGTCCTTTGCAGACCGTCGCTATCACAATCTGCCTGAAAGAAACCTGGTCTCTCACCAGCTCTTCCACCTCATGTACTCTTACACCCAAAGAGTCACTTATATCCTGTACCCATCTTCATGCTGGTAAGCCGCTGCCCCTCCTGCCTGATTCTACGCATTCTGCTATTATTTTTTCCAATCTGCCGTGGCACTTGATATATCAGAAATATTTCAGCTTCCAAGACAAGATGCTGTTCACTGGCCAGTCTTTCTTGGTGTTCTTTTAGGATGTCCGTATTTCTTTTCTTCTTTGTCCACGGTATTCTGAGAATCTTTAGCATTTCGGCTCAAAAGCCCCTATTATCTTTCTTAAAGTCTGTGAGATTGACTCACATCCATGATACATTTTTTCAGATAATAATTTGGTAGTTTGCCAGTCGCAAAATAGACTAGCCCAAAAAAAAAAAAAATGGGTTTTATTCTATAACATTGTGTAAAGGCTATACAGCTAACTATTTTAAATGTTATTTGTTCTTGGTAACATAACAAAATATGCACACAATATCCAGTTGCTGTCATTACTCATTTATTCTGTATGTAAAAATTATGGAATTTGTTGTAACATTTAAACAAGAAATATTTGAGCTGTGAAAGTATAAATATAGGCTGTTTGTGTCAAAATTGTGTGTGGAAAAACACTGTTGAATTCTGGGAATAGTCAATAGGCAGATCTTTTCCAGCTGCCTTGGCTCCGAGTGCTGCAGCTCCAACAGTGGCCTCAGCATTCAGGCGGCGCAGGGTGATCTCTCGGATTCCTGTTTCAGCAACTCTTGAGCGTAATTCCTCAACAAAACCTGGACAAACCACAGTGAAAAGTGTGTCAAAGTATAGCTATCTATGAAACTACCACTCTCACCAAAAAGCACCATTCTTTTAAAATTCTCTGCATCTCTCTCTTTAAATCTCTCTTTTATTTCTGTCTTGTGTCTTACATCTGTGAATCCTTCAAAACTCTGAATCTTGTACTACTGCCTGTATCTGAGAGATCATAGAATGAAATAGATGACTTTGTTGTAACGATGAGTCCAGAACCAGAGAGACAGACAGAAAGTTAAGCTAAGAAATAAACAGACAGATAAACATTGAAGGAAAGCTGATACAACAGCACATAAAGCTACCTGGCTCCAGGAGTGTCCAGCTGTTAAACACAGAGCCCATACAGACAACAGGCAGTCCACCTTCTCTTGTCTTCAGATCCTGCAACATAATAGCTGTGAACATTATGTGCCCCGCCTTGGAGTATGGGAATTCACAGTCTGTTATGTCATTTCACCAAACTGTGTTCCAGATTTAATCTAAATATCGTTTAAATCTAAATGTCAACGTTTAAATCTAAATGTCAACGTTTAAATCTAAATGTCAACATTTAAATCTAAATGTCAAGGTTTAAATCTAAATGTCAAGTGGAGGTGGCATCCATACCTTGCTCATCTTCCCTGAGATTGCGTTTAAGTGTCTGGCAAGCAATCGACCTGCCTCCTTGAAGATGCTACAGCACAGCGGGTCGCCCTTCTCCAGACCAGCTGAAAGAAATAACAGATCTATCATCACCATCACAATCTATGGTATCAATTTATAGCACTATAAAGATCTTTTTGGAGTCTCCCTTCTGTAAACCGTCTGAAAGAAATAACACAGCCCTATTACCACCATCTTAAGTCTCAACTTACAGCATCACAGAGCTGTGTTTGAGGTCTCCCTTCTCAAGACTGACATGTACTGAAGTAAATATTTGGTGTAGCACATCGATGCTGCCTTCGAGGCCAAGACAGGCGACACCTTAACCAGTTTCTCAGGGGAACAACCATTAGAGCTACCCTAGAGTAGGTGCTGCATTAGAGAACTGAGCAAGCCTGGGAATGCCCAATGTGCAGTGGTGATGACTGTGATAGCATAACATATTTAAATAGCAATTTCGAAACAAGTTGAGGGAACAGATACATATATTTAAAATATAAAAAACAATCAGAGCCTTAATAACACTCGAAGAATTGTGGAAATCATCAGAAATTAATTCCAAAACTAAACATAATATTTAACTCTAAAAGCCAAAAAAGTACTGCTACATGGATTAGAATCTATAGAAAGGCCTAAATAATTAACGATAAACATTCCTCAGGAAATATCCTGGGAAGTAAACACAAACAACTAGAACAGAGTTTACAGCTAGTTAAAAAGAAGACAATATATGGTTGTAGCCACATAGTTTCAACAAATCTGCTAAGATTCAACTAAGATTCAAACACTTGTCTACCAGGCTGACAGGCAAAAACACCAGCCACTGTGTCACACCAGGCAAGACAACACAGAATCCAAGCCCACAAGACAACACAGAATCCAAGCCCACAAGACAACACAGAATCCAAGCCCACAAGACAACACAGAATCCAAGCCCACTAGACAACACATAATCCAAGCCCACAAGACAACACAGAATCCAAGCTCACAAGACAACACAGAATCCAAGCCCCCAAGACAACACAGAATCCAAGCCCACAAGACAACACAGAATCCAAGACAACACAGAATCCAAGACCCCGAGACAACACAGAATCCAAGCCCACTAGACAACACAGAATCCAAGCCCACGAGACACAACATAATCCAAGCCCACTAGACAACACAGAATCAAAGCCCACAAGACAACACAGAATCCAAGCCCACAAGACAACACAGAATCCAAGCCCACAAGACAACACAGAATCCAAGCCCACAAGACACAACATAATCCAAGCCCACAAGACAACACAGAATCCAAGCCCACAAGACAACACAGAATCCAAGCCCACAAGACAACACAGAATCCAAGACCCCGAGACAACACAGAATCCAAGCCCACTAGACAACACAGAATCCAAGCCCACGAGACACAACATAATCCAAGCCCACTAGACAACACAGAATCAAAGCCCACAAGACAACACAGAATCCAAGACCCTGAGACTACACAGAATCCACGCCCACAAGACAACACAGAATCCAAGCCCACAAGACAACACAGAATCCAAGCCCACCTCTTGCCAATTCTCTACAAAGTCCAGAAAAATAGGCTTTGTCAAAATTGGTGTACAAATGATCCAAGACTTCTGCTTGTGACTGTATCTGTGGATCCAATAAACAAATGTCATTTTAGTGGATCAACACAGCAGGTAGCAACAAGCTGCTATGTATACTTTACATCCACATTTTAACAAGCAACAATTCACATACTGATGGAAGCAAAGAAGCAGTAATTCACACTCAAACAACAGAAGTGAGGCTTCACATTAGAATAAAAGCGATAATTCACATCAGACTGGAAGCTCAATTCACATCTGAACAGAAGCACAAACTCACATTAGAAATGAAGTGGCATTGCACATTAGAATAGAATCATAAATCCCATTAGAACAGAAGTAACAATTAACATTAAAACAGAAATGGCAATTCACATTAGAACAGAAGCGATCTAGTATTAACAATATTGCAAGGGGCAGCACATGACATCAGTTATGCTTTGTACTGTCCGGTGAGTTTGTCCTGTCAATTCCTTCCTTATACCAATTTCTATGTATTCCTTCCTGCAGGAAATTCTGTCCATCTTGACTGTCCCTGGCATTCAGAAATATTACACACAGGTTTCCACTGTGCATCATCATGACACGGTTGTGACCTCATTACATTCCTACCTTGTTTTCTTCCACAGCAAGCACAACACACTTGGGAACAAAAACTACATTCCTGGACGTCTTTCCCAGCAAGGGCACTCTAACTAGAACAAAAGCTGTAGGGCTGAGATGATTCCAAGATGAAGGGAGGTTTATACATCATTATCCCTCCCTTTTCTTCGTGCATCCTGACCCACTTTTTGTTTTCCGTCATCGGAACATAATGTCAGGAGACATGTTTCTACTGAGCGCCACATTTATTGGGAGGCGTTATGCTGGAGACATGTTTCTACTGAGCGCCACATTTATTGGGAGGCGGTATGTTGGAGACATGTTTCTACTGAGCGCCACATTTATTGGGAGGCGGTATGTTGGAGACATGTTTCTACTGTGTGCCACATTTATTGGGAGGCTGTAGACATGTTTCTACTGTGTGCCACATTTATTGGGAGGCTGTAGACATGTTTCTAATGAGCGCCACATTTATTGGGAGGCTGTATGTTGGAGACAGTTGTTCAAAACATTTTAGTAACACGATGTCATCAAAGAAGCACAGGACGTCAAACCTGCCTGTCTGCTGATTGTCTAAGAGTTCGAGTCCCTAGATGTTTACAAAGACTGCCCAAGACTTCAGATTTCAATTGCTGCTCCTCTAGTTTCTTACGGTAGAGTTTCAGAGAAGTAAAAGGATGCATTCTGGGTTTTTTAAAAACTTAATTTGAAGAAAGGTCAGTTTTTTGTTTGTTTAGGATTCTTATGGAGCAAAAAGGTTAAATGGTTGCCAGGCAATGTCCTGGAAAGTAAAGGTGGCTGGCACGATGACGAACACATCAACCACTGAGTGCCAACTGGTCTATCCAGTACGAGTCTAGGATGTTTGTCTAAAGTGCCACTAACATAAAAAGTGTTTACTATATTTGTCCCAATAAAAAAACTCATGAAAGTCACCCCATTCAGATTTTATAGCGCTTCCCATGGGCTGTCTTATGTTCAAGGGGTGTCATGATATGTCTTCCTTCACCGTCTATACACAGCGTGCCGAAAAGTGGCTCGGGTTTGAAGCAGTGGACACACTTTCGCCCCGATGAAACTAGGCAGCTTTTCTTTCTGTGAGTGACTGTTGTTTCTGGAATGTGTTGTTGTGATTATGTCTCAGACACCTGTGGGCAAGGAAGAAGTACTGCAGGGGGAAGCCCCTAAGGCACCACAGTTCGTGAAGTTTAATGTTTCTGTATTGGTATGCTCGTTGGCAGTGGCTATTGTTGGTGGTGGATGTGCTTAAATGGTCAAAACGAGGAACACATGACACCCCTAGACAATAGGAGTGTCTCAGGAAATGCCCTATGAAATTACATGGCCAACAAGATGGGGTCACTTTTGTGAGTTGTCCCAAATATTGTACAGAAATAAGTCAACAAGTATTTATCACCAAGTGCCATTGTCAGAGGAGCATAAACAACTTCACATCAATCAACCAGACTTCAAGTTCAATACCAGTCATCGAGAAGATCCGCAGCTGCTTAACCCAGCAAAATAACAACCAGACAACATGGGACTGACAGCCAGCAAGTGACACGGCAAAAATAACTCGCCTGATAATACTCATAAATGGTTTCCTTCAGTAGGTCGGTGCTGTGCCGGGACAGTATAAAGTTGTCTTCATGGTCAAACAGAATCTTCACAGCTCTCAAAGATATCCAGATCGCTGGCAGGAGAAAACAAACAGAACAGTGCCAGCTGGATACACAGTTAACTACGGTTGAGCAAGCAGCAAATTATTGTTGATTTTCTAAACATTCTTACTGATAAATAATGGATTTCTAAACATTCTTAATGATAAATAATGAATTTCTAAACATTCTTAATGATAAATAATGGATTTCTAAACATTCTTAATGATAAATAATGGATTTCTAAACATTCTTAATGATAAATAATGAATTTCTAAACATTCTAACTGATATATAATGAATTTCTAAATATAGTTATTAACCAATATTTAATAATAAATTACAAAAAATTATTTTTGAAACAGTAGTTAATAAATAACTTGTTTCTAAAGATAATTACTGACGAATAATCATTTTCTAAACATTACTTATGTTTATGATATATGGTGATTTTCTAAAGATAATATTTAATATTTCCAAACTTCATCTGCTTCTGTGGCTAACACAGTCCCTATGCTGATTACCATCCACCTTTTACTTCCCTGCGTGTTAAGGATCTTCCAGCATCTAGTCACTTCCTCCTGAATCAGTCCTACATTTTCCTTCTGCTCTAAGACACCTGACCAAAGAGAGCTTTCACCATGTCAATTTTGTCGTAAAGAAGATCATGCCCAGACCAGCAGCAGCAGCAGCCAGTCTATCAGCTTGCTTATTTCTCCGCACACTCCCAATCCTCACCAGGTATGTCAACTCCATAATTATTTGTAACAGTGTTTTCTGCCTGTGCCATCCACGTGATGATTCTCTACAGGCTGTTTCTGTGGATCTCGTCCAAAGCCTGACCTAGAGGGTATCCCATGGCCCGTTGCAGCTAAAAAGTACATGTTTTATTGTAGTACTCTGTATATTTAATATATGGATGGCAAGGCAAATATATTAATTTAAAAAAAAAAAAACAATATCTTAAATAGATTATGACTTAATAAACTGTCACTGTCATAAATTTAACTGTAGATGACCATAATTTAAAAAGTAAACAAAACAAAGTAGCTGTTTACATTGAAATGAACATAAAAGATATTTTCACACTCGTTCAAAAATTGTCATACAACACAATTAACAAGTACTTCAGAAATAATCACAGATAAAACAGAAGAAGAATTAAGACAAAGTCCTAGACTGACATAAGTTGAGACAAAGCCCTAGAGTGACATAAGTTGAGACAAAGCCCCAGACTGACAATAGTTGAGACAAAGCCCCAGACTGACAATAGTTGAGACAAAGCCACAGACTGACATAAGTTGAGGCAAAGCCCCAGACTGACATACGTTGAGACAAAGCCCCAGACTGACATAAGTTGAGATAAAGCCACAGACTGACATAAGTTGAGACAAAGCACCAAACTGACATAAGTTGAGATAAAGCCACAGACTGACATAAGTTGAGACAAAGCCCCAGGCTTACATAAGTTGAGATAAAGCCACAGGCTGACATAAGTTGAGATAAAGCCACAGACTGACATAAGTTGAGATAAAGCCACAGACTGACATAAGTTGAGACAAAGCACCAGACTGACATAAGTTGAGATAAAGCCACAGACTGACATAAGTTGAGACAAAGCCCCAGACTGATATAAGTTGAGACAAAGCCCCAGACTGACTTAAGTTGTGACAAAGCCCCAGACTGACATAAGTTGAGACAAAGCCACAGACCGACATAAGTTGAGACAAAGCCACAGACCAACATAAGTTGAGACAAAGCCCCAGACTGACATAAGTTGAGACAAAGCCCCAGACTGACATAAGTTGAGACAAAGCCACAGACTGACATAAGTTGAGGCAAAGCCCCAGACTGACATAAGCTGAGACAAAGCCCCAGACTGACATAAGTTGAGACAAAGCCACAGACGGACATAAGTTGAGATAAAGCCACAGACTGACATAAGTTGAGACAAAGACCCAAACTGACATACCTGAGGCCTCATCTCCTATCAAATGACCCCAGCCCCCACACCTGGCCATGGTTCCATCAGGATTGATCAGCTGGCAGTTAGAGCCTGTTCCACAGATCAACACCACACCTCCTGGATCGACAACAACAATTAGAAACATCTGTCAGGTGTTCATCTGACGACTGAGAAACTAGAATCAATGTTACTGCACTCAAGACAAACTCATTTGTGCTCTGTCTCCTGCTCTCTGTCTCTCCTTCAGCATTTGTTGACTGTTGAGTGTTTCAATAACAGACTGTTTGCAAGGTATTTGTGTTCAAGGAAAATAAATTCTCTACAAATGACGTTTTGAAAATGGGCATTTTTTCTCAATCCTCCACAACTCCTTGATTTAGAGGACAAACAACCCAGTTTTCTCCCCACTATCTCCTTATTCACGGTTTTATCTGCTATTTTATCACAGTCGACGTCACTGACATCGGGCATTCCCATGTATGCTCAGCCACCCATACAGCAGCCACTCCTGGGTAGCTGTGCTGATTGTTCCCATGAGAAGTAGGTTATGGTGTCTTCTGTCTTGGCCTCAGACACAGCATAGATGTTCTTTATCACCATACTTTACTCCTAGGTCATGCAATAATGTTAGTGTTGGAGATTTGTCATTATCCATTAGCCTAGTCCATACTGCCCATGGGGAAAATACATTTCTGGAAAAGCAATTTCAGTGAACTAACCTGTGGGTAGAGCACTAGCCAGGGCTGACCGTGTGTCACTGCCAACAAACACATGTTTGGTCAGGTTGGGATAGTTTCTGCGTACGGCCTCAGACATTGACAGCTGAACTGGTTCCTCATCGCCACCGCTCAGGCTCATGCCCTGGATACAGAAACAAAACGTCACAGAATGTCTCTCAGCGTACTCATCTCACAATGAAGATATTCATATGAATTCATATTAGAGATGGAATATGTGAAACATTTTTGCACAACATCAAATTTCAGGGAACAAACACTTGATATCTATTCACACAACATCACATTTCAGGAAAAAAACACATGATATTAGTTCATACAACATCACATTTCAGGGAACAAACACTTGATATCTGTTCACACAACATCACATTACAGGAGAAAAACATGATATATGTTCCCACAACATCACATTATAGGGAATACACACATGGTATCTGTTCGCACAACACCACATTTCATGGAACAAACACTTGATATCTGTTCACACAACATCACATTGCAGGGAACAAACACTTGATATCTGTTCACACAACATCACATTGCAGGGAACAAACACTTGATATCTGTTCATAGAACATCACATTTCAGGGAACAAACAAATAGTATGTGTTCACACAACATCACATTTCAGGGAACAAACAAATGGTATCTGTTCACACAACATCACATTTCAGGGAACAAACAAATGATATCTGTTCACACAACATCACATTTCAGGGAACAAACAAATGGTATCTGTTCACACAACATCACATTTCAGGGTCAAAACTTGATATCTGTTCCCACAACATCACATTGCAGGGAACAAACACTTGATATCTGTTCACACAACATCACATTCCATGGAACAAACACATGATTTCTGTTCATACAACATCACAGTTCAGGGAACAAACACATGATATTTGTTTGCAAAACATCACATTGCAGGGAACAAACACAGGATATCTGTTCACAAAACATCACATTAAAGGGAACAAACACATGCTATCTGTTTGCAAAACATCACATTTCAGGGAATAAAACACATGCTATCTGTTCGCACAACATCACATTACAGGGAATAAACAAATGGTATTTGTCCATAGAACGTCACATTACAGGGAGTGAATAAGTGTCACACAACAAGAAAATAAAAACCAATCCTTACAATGAAAAACAAAATAAACTGGACACACCATCTGCATGGGGAAGATTTAGGCTGGCATCTGACGTGTGGTAAGAGGATGAGAAAGATTTAGGCTGGCATCTGACGTGTGGTAAGAAGATGAACGAACGAACGAACGAACGAACAAACAAACTTTATTTTCAAAGGGTTACAAATTGGGCACGCAGGCCCGTCTGACATTAAAAAGTAAGAAGTAAGAAGATGAGAAAGGTTTAGGCTGGCATCTGACATGTGGTAAGAAGATGAGAAAGATTTAGGCTGGCATCTGACGTGTGGTAAGAAAATGAGAAAGATTTAGGCTGGCATCTGACGTGTGGTAAGAAAATGAGAAAGATTTAGGCTGGCATCTGACGTGTAGTAAGAAAATGAGAAAGATTTAGGCTGGCATCTGATGTGTGGTAAGAAAATGAGAAAGATTTAGGCTGGCATCTGACATGTGGTAAGAAAATGAGAAAGATTTAGGCTGGCATCTGATGTGTGGTAAGAAAATGAGAAAGATTTAGGCTGGCATCTGATGTGTGGTAAGAAGATGAGAAAGATTTAGGCTGGCATCTGACATGTGGTAAGAAAATGAGAAAGATTTAGGTTGATGTCTAAAGCATGCCGCTCACAGAAGTCAGCTTCAGGCCTCAGAAATGAGATATCTGAGAAAGGTGATCCAAGTGACAAGAAGGGATAAAGTCAGTAATCAGACTATACGTCAAGATCTTGATACCCAGTCCTTATACACCCGAGTGGATCAGTCACAGTTACGATGGTTTGGACATGTATGCAGAATGGGAGAAAATCGGCCACCATGGGAGGCTAAGAACCACAGAACCAGACCTCCAGGACGACCCAGGGTGCGCTGGGAAGACAACATCCGACAGTCCCTAACTGACAGAGGACTGGAATGGAACAAAGCCAGAAATAAAACTGCTGATAGAGACGTCTGGCGATCTCTCTGACAAACCTCTACACCCCAAGGTAGAAGAGGAGCGACTAAGTAAGTCTACAGCATGGTAAGAAGAAGTGGGAGATTTAGGCTAATGTCTGAAGGTGGGGTCAGAAGATGAAGCAGATTTAGGCTAATGTCTGAAGGTGGGGTGAGAAGATGAAGCAGATTTAGGCTAATGTCTGAAGGTGGGGTCAGAAGATGAAGCAGATTTAGGCTAATGTCTGAAGGTGGGGTGAGAAGATGAAGCAGATTTAGACTGATGTCTAACAGTGTGGTGAGAAGATGAAGCAGATTTAGACTGATGTCTAACAGTGTGGTAAGAAGATGAAGCAGATTTAGACTGACGTCTAACAGTGTGGTCAGAAGATGAAGCAGATTTAGACTGATGTCTAACAGTGGGGTCAGAAGATGAAGCAGATTTAGACTGATGTCTAACAGTGTGGTCAGAAGATGAAGCAGATTTAGACTGATGTCTAACAGTGTGGTGAGAAGATGAAGCATATTTAGACTGATGTCTAACAGTGTGGTTAGAAGATGAAGCAGATTTAGACTGACATCTAACAGTGTGGTGAGAAGATGAAGCAGATTTAGACTGACATCTAACAGTGTGGTGAGAAGATAAAGCAGATTTAGACTGATGTCTAACAGTGTGGTGAGAAGATGAAGCAGATTTAGACTGACGTCTAACAGTGTGGTCAGAAGATGAAGCAGATTTAGACTGATGTCTCTAACAGTGGGGTCAGAAGATGAAGCAGATTTAGACTGATGTCTAACAGTGTGGTCAGAAGATGAAGCAGATTTAGACTGATGTCTAACAGTGTGGTGAGAAGATGAAGCAGATTTAGACTGATGTCTGTGGTGAGAAGATGAAGCAGATTTAGACTAATGTCTAACAGTGTGGTGAGAAGATGAAGCAGATTTAGACTGATGTCTAACAGTGTGGTGAGAAGATGAAGCAGATTTAAACTGATGTCTAACAGTGTGGTGAGAAGATGAAGCAGATTTAGAATGATGTCTAACAGTGTGGTGAGAAGATAAAGCAGATTTAAACTGATGTCTAACAGTGTGGTGAGAAGATAAAGCAGATTTAAACTGATGTCTAACAGTGTGGTGAGAAGATAAAGCAGATTTAAACTGATGTCTAACAGTGTGGTGAGAAGATGAAGCAGATTTAGAATGATGTCTAACAGTGTGGTGAGAAGATAAAGCAGATTTAAACTGATGTCTAACAGTGTGGTGAGAAGATAAAGCAGATTTAAACTGATGTCTAACAGTGTGGTGAGAAGATAAAGCAGATTTAAACTGATGTCTAACAGTGTGGTGAGAAGATGAAGCAGATTTAGACTGATGTCTAACTGTGGTGAGAAGATGAAGCAGATTTAGACTGATGTCTAACTGTGGTGAGAAGATGAAGCAGATTTAGACTGATGTCTAACAGTGTGGTGAGAAGATGAAGCAGATTTAGACTAATGTCTAACAGTGTGGTGAGAAGATGAAGCAGATTTAGACTAATGTCTAACAGTGTGGTGAGAAGATGAAGCAGATTTAGACTGATGTCTAACTGTGGTGAGAAGATGAAGCAGATTTAGACTGATGTCTAACTGTGGTGAGAAGATGAAGCAGATTTAGACTGACGTCTAACAGCGTGGTTAGATCAGTGTGGTGAGATCATGATGAAATACAACAACATGCAGAGAAAATGCACTGACACCTACCAGCCCCTCCAATACAGTATCTGTTGGCAGGCCAGCATTGCTCAGTCCTATCTGTACAAGGTTATGGACACGTCTGATGCACTCATCAACGCCGATCAACTGAAAGAATTTAACAAGTATATGACAAACAGAAAATGATGCACAGCACACTGAAGGCACTTGCTCCCACTCCTCGCCGGTTCTATTTAATTGATGCTGCATTCACAATCACCAAGGACAGGCCACACACAACTGGTGCTGCATTCACAATCACCAAGGACAGGCCACACACAATTGATGCTGCATTCACAATCACCAAGGACAGGACAGGCCACACACAACTGGTGATGCATTCACAATCACCAAGGACAGGACAGGCCACACACAATTGATGCTGCATTCACAATCACCAAGGACAGGCCACACACAACTGGTGCTGCATTCACAATCACCAAGGACAGGCCACACACAACTGGTGCTGCATTCACAATCACCAAGGACAGGCCACACACAATTGATGCTGCATTCACAATCACCAAGGACAGGACAGGCCACACACAACTGGTGATGCATTCACAATCACCAAGGACAGGACAGGCCACACACAATTGATGCTGCATTCACAATCACCAAGGGCAGGCCACACACAACTGGTGCTGCATTCACAATCACCAAGAACATGCCACACACAACTGGTGATGCATTCACAATCACCAAGGACAGGCCACACACAACTGGTGATGCATTCACAATCACCAAGGACAGGCCACACACAACTGGTGATGCATTCACAATCACCAAGAACATGCCACACACAACTGGTGATGCATTCACAATCACCAAGGACAGGCCACACACAACCGGTGCTGCATTCACAATCACCAAGGACAGGCCACACACAACTGGTGATGCATTCACAATCACCAAGGGCAGGCCACACACAACTGGTGCTGCATTCACAATCACCAAGGACAGGCCACACACAACTGGTGATGCATTCACAATCACCAAGGGCAGGACAGGCCACACACAACTGGTGATGCATTCACAATCACCAAGGGCAGGCCACACACAACTGGTGCTGCATTCACAATCACCAAGGGCAGGACAGGCCACACACAACTGGTGATGCATTCACAATCACCAAGGGCAGGCCACACACAACTGGTGCTGCATTCACAATCACCAAGGGCAGGCCACACACAACTGGTGCTGCATTCACAATCACCAAGGACAGGCCACACACAACTGGTGATGCATTCACAATCACCAAGGGCAGGACAGGCCACACACAACTGGTGCTGCATTCACAATCACCAAGGGCAGGCCACACACAACTGGTGCTGCATTCACAATGGTCAACAGTTTCGTAGGGGTAGTTACATAGCTGGCACTCTGGGGAGTGTTATGGCTGTATTCTGTTTAGGTGTCCATTGAGTGGAGTATGTTGTGTTCTGAGTCTGAAGATGGTGGTCTGGTCCCTTCTTGTTAAATGCTGTCATTAGGATCAGGGCTAGCCATGTGTCTATAAACCTATCTTCCAGTATCTCCCATGGCCCATCTGTTCAGCCAAGTCTCTTTGTTAATAGCTTTTATAAGTGTTTTTGCTATCTGAAGGTTTGTCGCTGTAGGTGGTTGTTCTTGTGATGCTCCTTTCTTTGCCAGTCTGTCAGCTCTGACATTACCTGGTGTGGCGGGGAATGAGCACACTGTGAGCCCCACCTTAGCTACGTGTTAAAGGGAAAGGCAGAAAGAAACACAACCCATATTTCCTTTAGAACTGGTACAGGGCACTTCTGGCTGCTGTCCGGGGAGGGAGGTAATCGACAGACACCCCAGCACCACAATGCCATAATATGAAAGAGTCAAAATTTAATTATACATACGAGATCGGTCGTCGCCTCGTCTATCAAGGCCCGCGCCAGACAGTGGGAAACCAGGCTGTCATGTGTGAAAAATTGGCTACTGGAAAATTTAGGGAAAATAGGAAAATCAGGCACCCCAGAAGAAGGCAGACTAGGAGGGAGGTTGTGGCATTTACACTGCCCACACATGTTCAGGACTTCCCCCGTACGCCTCAGAATCTCACGTAGTGAGGACAGCGACTTGATAGCGCTGTTTGAAAGTGGAGTGGGTTTGTATCCAAGTAAATGCATGGGAATGGCATAGTCCCCATAGCGAATGTAAAAGCCAGCTGGCCAGATCAAGGACGTCCCAGCCCTTTTGAGGCTACCTTCATAGTTTGACTTGATCTTTGTTCACTACAGATTTGTGTTTGCTTTGCTGGTGTCTGGTTTAAGTGTGTAGTAGGCTAGTTTTATCTGTTGCTGGCCTATGAGTGAGCCAGACAAAACAGATTAAATATAGAACAGAGTAGGTCACTGACAGCCTCTTTACCATGTGATGATACACGCTCGCAGCGTACCTATCCAAATGCCTTGGGTTTCATAAACTTTGGGTGCTATTTAAAAAATGCCCAGGCAGGTCTAGTCTAAAATGGATACCAGGAAAAATCCTGGGAAGGAAAGTAAATGCAGCTGGTATGATACTGACCACATCACCCACTGAGGGCTGATTGGTCTATGCAAAAATGACTCTAGCATCATATGCCCCAAGCGCCACTGTTGTAAAAAAGGTTCTCCACATTATTATGAAACTTTCTTCGACATCTTGAAAATCTTCCAATGGTATTTGTTGGAGAAGAATTTAAAATACACTTGACTGTGTGGAATATAATACACTTGACTGTGTGCAATTTAATACACTTGACTGTGTGCAATATAATACACTTGACTGTGTGCAATATAATACACTTGACTGTGTGCAATATAATACACTTGACTGTGTGCAATTTAATACACTTGACTGTGTGCAATATAATACACTTGACTGTGTGGAATATAATACACTTGACTGTGTGGAATATAATACACTTGACTGTGTGCAATATAATACACTTGACTGTGTGCAATATAATACACTTGACTGTGTGGAATATAATACACTTGACTGTGTGCAATATAATACACTTGACTGTGTGCAATTTAATACACTTGACTGTGTGCAATTTAATACACTTGACTGTGTGCAATATAATACACTTGACTGTGTGGAATATAATACACTTGACTGTGTGGAATATAATACACTTGACTGTGTGGAATATAATACACTTGACTGTGTGCAATATAATACACTTGACTGTGTGGAATATAATACACTTGACTGTGTGCAATATAATACACTTGACTGTGTGGAATATAATACACTTGACTGTGTGGAATATAATACACTTGACTGTGTGCAATATAATACACTTGACTGTGTGCAATATAATAAACTTGACTGTGTGCAATTTAATACACTTGACTGTGTGCAATATAATACACTTGACTGTGTGGAATATAATACACTTGACTGTGTGGAATATAATACACTTGACTGTGTGCAATATAATACACTTGACTGTGTGCAATATAATACACTTGACTGTGTGCAATTTAATACACTTGACTGTGTGCAATATAATACACTTGACTGTGTGGAATATAATACACTTGACTGTGTGGAATATAATACACTTGACTGTGTGCAATATAATACACTTGACTGTGTGCAATTTAATACACTTGACTGTGTGGAATATAATACACTTGACTGTGTGCAATTTAATACACTTGACTGTGTGCAATATAATACACTTGACTGTGTGCAATATAATACACTTGACTGTGTGCAATATAATACACTTGACTGTGTGCAATTTAATACACTTGACTGTGTGCAATATAATACACTTGACTGTGTGCAATTTAATACACTTGACTGTGTGGAATATAATACACTTGACTGTGTGGAATATAATACACTTGACTGTGTGCAATATAATACACTTGACTGTGTGGAATATAATACACTTGACTGTGTGCAATATAATACACTTGACTGTGTGGAATATAATACACTTGACTGTGTGGAATATAATACACTTGACTGTGTGGAATATAATACACTTGACTGTGTGGAATATAATACACTTGACTGTGTGCAATATAATACACTTGACTGTGTGCAATATAATACACTTGACTGTGTGGAATATAATACACTTGACTGTGTGCAATATAATACACTTGACTGTGTGGAATATAATACACTTGACTGTGTGCAATATAATACACTTGACTGTGTGGAATATAATACACTTGACTGTGTGCAATATAATACACTTGACTGTGTGCAATATAATACACTTGACTGTGTGCAATATAATACACTTGACTGTGTGCAATATAATACACTTGACTGTGTGCAATATAATACACTTGACTGTGTGCAATATAATACACTTGACTGTGTGGAATATAATACACTTGACTGTGTGGAATATAATACACTTGACTGTGTGCAATATAATACACTTGACTGTGTGCAATATAATACACTTGACTGTGTGCAATATAATACACTTGACTGTATGCAATATAATACACTTGACTGTGTGCAATATAATACACTTGACTGTGTGCAATATAATACACTTGACTGTGTGCAATATAATACACTTGACTGTGTGCAATATAATACACTTGACTGTGTGGAATATAATACACTTGACTGTGTGCAATATAATACACTTGACTGTGTGGAATATAATACACTTGACTGTGTGCAATATAATACACTTGACTGTGTGGAATATAATACACTTGACTGTGTGGAATATAATACACTTGACTGTGTGGAATATAATACACTTGACTGTGTGGAATATAATACACTTGACTGTGTGCAATATAATACACTTGACTGTGTGCAATATAATACACTTGACTGTGTGGAATATAATACACTTGACTGTGTGGAATATAATACACTTGACTGTGTGGAATATAATACACTTGACTGTGTGGAATATAATACACTTGACTGTGTGCAATTTAATACACTTGACTGTGTGGAATATAATACACTTGACTGTGTGGAATATAATACACTTGACTGTGTGCAATATAATACACTTGACTGTGTGCAATATAATACACTTGACTGTGTGGAATATAATACACTTGACTGTGTGGAATATAATACACTTGACTGTGTGGAATATAATACACTTGACTGTGTGCAATTTAATACACTTGACTGTGTGGAATATAATACACTTGACTGTGTGGAATATAATACACTTGACTGTGTGGAATATAATACACTTGACTGTGTGCAATTTAATACACTTGACTGTGTGCAATTTAATACACTTGACTGTGTGGAATATAATACACTTGACTGTGTGCAATATAATACACTTGAATGTGTGCAATATAATACACTTGACTGTGTGCAATATAATACACTTGACTGTGTGCAATATAATACACTTGACTGTGTGGAATATAATACACTTGACTGTGTGCAATATAATACACTTGACTGTGTGCAATATAATACACTTGACTGTGTGGAATATAATACACTTGACTGTGTGCAATATAATACACTTGACTGTGTGCAATATAATACACTTGACTGTGTGCAATATAATACACTTGACTGTGTGCAATATAATACACTTGACTGTGTGCAATATAATACACTTGACTGTGTGCAATATAATACACTTGACTGTGTGCAATATAATACACTTGACTGTGTGCAATATAATACACTTGACTGTGTGCAATATAATACACTTGACTGTGTGGAATATAATACACTTGACTGTGTGCAATATAATACACTTGACTGTGTGCAATATAATACACTTGACTGTGTGCAATATAATACACTTGACTGTGTGCAATATAATACACTTGACTGTGTGGAATATAATACACTTGACTGTGTGCAATATAATACACTTGACTGTGTGCAATATAATACACTTAACTGTGTGCAATATAATACACTTGACTGTGTGCAATATAATACACTTGACTGTGTGCAATATAATACACTTGACTGTGTGGAATATAATACACTTGACTGTGTGCAATATAATACACTTGACTGTGTGCAATATAATACACTTGACTGTGTGCAATATAATACACTTGACTGTGTGGAATATAATACACTTGACTGTGTGCAATATAATACACTTGACTGTGTGCAATATAATACACTTGACTGTGTGCAATATAATACACTTGACTGTGTGCAATATAATACACTTGACTGTGTGCAATATAATACACTTGACTGTGTGCAATATAATACACTTGACTGTGTGGAATATAATACACTTGACTGTGTGGAATATAATACACTTGACTGTGTGCAATTTAATACACTTGACTGTGTGCAATATAATACACTTGACTGTGTGCAATATAATACACTTGACTGTGTGGAATATAATACACTTGACTGTGTGGAATATAATACACTTGACTGTGTGGAATATAATACACTTGACTGTGTGCAATTTAATACACTTGACTGTGTGCAATATAATACACTTGACTGTGTGGAATATAATACACTTGACTGTGTGCAATATAATACACTTGACTGTGTGCAATATAATACACTTGACTGTGTGGAATATAATACACTTTACAACAAGAAACTGTTGCAAATTATCACGAGACACTTTATTGCACATATTGCAAGATATTGTGCTGCATATGTTGCTCTTCTAACAATTACACACTGTGGTATTGGTCACATCTGTCCACTGGTCAGAGATGACTGAACTAATGTGCAAATGTAGTCTGTTCTAGTGGTCACATCTGTCCACTGGTCAAGTCTGCTCAGTTTTCTCTACCATCTTTCTTTATCGTCTGTCTGTATCATATGTCTGCATCATCTGTCTGTATCATCTGTCTTTAGCGTCTCTCTGTATCACCTGTCTGTATCATCTTTCTGTATAATCTGTCTGTATAACCTGTCTGTATCATCTTTCTGTATAATCTGTCTGTATAACCTGTCTGTATCTTCTTTCTGTATCATCTGTCTGTATAATTTGTCTGTATCATCTGTCTGTATCGTCTGTCTTTATATTCTGTCTGTATCATCTGTCTGTATCATCTTTCTGTATCGTCTGTCTGTATAATCTTTCTGTATCGTTTATTGTATCGTCTTTCTGTATCATCTTTCGGCATCAACTTTTTGTATCATCTTTCTGTATCATCTGTCTGTATTGCCTATCTGTATCATCTGTCTGTATCATCTGTCTGTATCATCTTTCTGTATCGTCTGTCTGTATAATCTTTCTGTATCGTTTATTGTATCGTCTGTCTGTATCATCTTTCTGTATCGTCTGTCTGTATAATCTTTCTGTATCGTTTATTGTATCGTCTTTCTGTATCATCTTTCGGCATCAACTTTTTGTATCATCTTTCTGTATTGCCTGTCTATATCATCTTTCTGTATCATTTTTATGTATCGCCTTTCAGTAACATCTTTCCGTATCAACTCAGATACAGATGTTTACCAGATGCCATACTGCTAAACCAACATTCTTCTGGTCTCCCTCTGCTTCTCTAGCCCCTACTTTTCTGTTGTCACAAAATGTTCTCCCATTTTAGTGTGCTCTAACAATGTGGACTCTTGTGTTTTTTTTTTCTGACACAGATACCCAGCTCTATATGTGATTGAATACAAGACAGATGTTACTCGGTGAATGTTACACTGAAAGTTACTTACATACTGATTGGTACCTTCACCTTCACTTCGGCCAACAATCTTGCCTTCAGCATTCACAATAACCAGCTTAGTGTTGGTGGCGCCCCTAGACAGAAATATATCGCAGAATCTGTATTTCTTCACCAGTTTAATATGTACATATCTGTAAAATACTTTGTACTTCTTCACCTGTGCAATATGTACATATCTGTAACATACTTTGTACTTCTTCACCTGTGCAATATGTACATATCTGTAACATACTTTGTACTTCTTCACCAGTTCAATATGTACATATCTGTAACATACTTTGTACTTCTTCACCAGTTCAATATGTACATATCTGTAACATACTTTGTACTTCTTCACCAGTTCAATATGTACATATCTGTAACATACTTTGTACTTCTTCACCAGTTCAATATGTACATATCTGTAACATACTTTGTACTTCTTCACCAGTTCAATATGTACATATCTGTAAAATACTTTGTACTTCTTCACCAGTTCAATTTGTACATATCTGTAAAATACTTTGTACTTCTTCACCAGTTCAATTTGTACATATCTGTAACATACTTTGTACTTCTTCACCAGTTCAATATGTACATATCTGTAACATACTTTGTACTTCTTCACCAGTTCAATATGTACATATCTGTAACATACTTTGTACTTCTTCACCAGTTCAATATGTACATATCTGTAACATAGCTTGTACTTCTTCACCTGTGTAATATGTACATATCTGTAACATAGTTTGTACTTCTTCACCTGTGCAATATGTACATATCTGTAACATACTTTGTACTTCTTCACCTGTTCAATATGTACATATCTGTAACATACTTTGTACTTCTTCACCTGTGCAATATGTACATATCTGTAACATACTTTGTACTTCTTCACCTGTGCAATATGTACATATCTGTAACATACTTTGTACTTCTTCACCAGTTCAATATGTACATATCTGTAACATACTTTGTACTTCTTCACCAGTTCAATATGTACATATCTGTAACATACTTTGTACTTCTTCACCAGTTCAATATGTACATATCTGTAACATACTTTGTACTTCTTCACCAGTTCAATATGTACATATCTGTAACATACTTTGTACTTCTTCACCAGTTCAATATGTACATATCTGTAAAATACTTTGTACTTCTTCACCAGTTCAATTTGTACATATCTGTAAAATACTTTGTACTTCTTCACCAGTTCAATATGTACATATCTGTAACATACTTTGTACTTCTTCACCAGTTCAATATGTACATATCTGTAAAATACTTTGTACTTCTTCACCAGTTCAATTTGTACATATCTGTAAAATACTTTGTACTTCTTCACCAGTTCAATATGTACATATCTGTAACATACTTTGTACTTCTTCACCAGTTCAATATGTACATATCTGTAACATAGTTTGTACTTCTTCACCTGTGTAATATGTACATATCTGTAACATACTTTGTACTTCTTCACCAGTTCAATATGTACATATCTGTAACATAGTTTGTACTTCTTCACCTGTGTAATATGTACATATCTGTAACATACTTTGTACTTCTTCACCTGTGTAATATGTACATATCTGTAAAATACTTTGTACTTCTTCACCTGTGTAATATGTACATATCTGTAACATACTTTGTACTTCTTCACCTGTGCAATATGTACATATCTGTAAAATACTTTGTACTTCTTCACCTGTGTAATATGTACATATCTGTAACATACTTTGTACTTCTTCACCTGTGCAATATGTACATATCTGTAAAATACTTTGTACTTCT
The DNA here is from genome assembly GCA_905116865.2 of Candidula unifasciata. Lineage (NCBI taxonomy): Eukaryota > Metazoa > Mollusca > Gastropoda > Stylommatophora > Geomitridae > Candidula > Candidula unifasciata. Next base: position 79,252 of record CAJHNH020001132.1, read on the forward strand.
TCACCTGTGTAATATGTACATATCTGTAAAATACTTTGTACTTCTTCACCTGTGCAATAAGTACATATCTGTAAAATACTTTGTACTTCTTCACCTGTGCAATATGTACATATCTGTAACATACTTTGTACTTCTTCACCTGTGTAATATGTACATATCTGTAAAATACTTTGTACTTCTTCACCAGTGCAATATGTACATATCTGTAACATACTTTGTACTTCTTCACCTGTGCAATATTTACATATCTGTAAAATACTTTGTATTTCACCTGTGCAATATGTACATATCTGTAACGTACTTTGTACTTCTTCACCTGTGCAATATGTATGTTACTTAGCAACATTTGAATCCAAGAAACACCAAAAGACAAATTACAGTTTAGTCAAACATCCTAGAGTACTACAGACTAAGAACTGGAAGACACAGGTGGATTTTTTTTTTTCAGACTTGAACTTCAAAGAAAGGTGGCTCTTACATAAATCAGTAAACTGCCTCAGAAAATGAAATATTTTGAAAGATTAAACATCAAAATGTTGTAAACACAAGAGTACTGGAAGAAGTGCAACAGTACCTGGATATCGCACCCCAGCAGCAGAGGCATAAAACAGGAAAACTAACATTTAAAACCCCCAGAAAACAAAAAACAGAAGTTATGACAACTGCAAGAACAGAACAACAAATCAAGATATGTAAAGAAAACTAACAATTCAAGCAAGCAACAGACTTTATGTATACAGGGAGTATTGTATCCAATAGAAAAAGGGAGGCAGAAATTTAAAAAAAAAAAAACAACAACAAAAACAAAACAGATGGATTAAAGCAAATAAAATCATTGGACAAATTTGCTGAACAAACCAGTAACAATTGACACTAAAAGAGTACTATCCAATATTGGATTTTCACCAACAATGTGTTATCATGTCGAACATGGATGTACTATCAGTACAACCAGAGTGTACTATCTGTACAACCAGAATGTACTGTCTGTAAAACCAGAATGTACCATCTATACAATCATAATGTACCGTCTGTACAATCAAAATATACCATCTGCATAATCAAAATGTCCTGTCTGTATAATCAAAATGTACTGTCTGTATAACCAGAATGTACTCTCTGTATAACTAGAGTGTACTGTCTGTAAAACCAGAATGTACTGTCTGTATAACCAGAGTGTACAGTCTGTATAACCAGAATGTACTGTCTGTATAACCATAATGTACTCTCTGTATAACCAGAGTGTACAGTCTGTATAACCATAATGTCTCTATAACCTAAATGTACTGTCTGTATAACCAGAATGTACTGTCTCTATAACCTAAATGTATTGTCTCTATAACCTAAATGTACTGAACCATAATGTACTGTCTGTATAAACAGAATATATTATAACCAGAATGTACTGTCTGTATAACTAGAATGTACTCTGTATAATCAAAATGTACTGTCTCTATAACCTAAATGTACTGTCTGTATAACCATAATTTACTGTCTGTATAAACAGAATATATTATAACCAGAATGTAGTGTCTGTATAACTAGAATGTACACTCTCCATATAACCAAAATGTACTGTCTCTATAACCTAAATGTATTGTCTGTATAACCAGAATGTACTGTCTCTATAACCTAAATGTATTGTCTGTATAACCAGAATGTACTGTCTCTATAACCTAAATGTATTGTCTGTATAACCAGAATGTACTGTCTCTATAACCTAAATGTATTGTCTGTATAACCAGAATGTACTGTCTCTATAACCTAAATGTATTGTCTGTATAACCAGAATGTACTGTCTCTATAACCTAAATGTATTGTCTGTATAACCAGAATGTACTGTCTCTATAACCTAAATGTATTGTCTGTATAACCAGAATGTATTGTCTGTATAACCAGAATGTACTGTCTCTATAACCTAAATTTATTGTCTGTATAACCAAAATGTACTGTCTCTATAACCTAAATGTATTGTCTGTATAACCAGAATGTACTGTCTGTATAAACAGATTATATTATAACCACAATGTCTGTATAACTAGAATGTACTCTCTCTCTATAACCTGAATGTACTGTCTGTATACCCAGAATGTACTGTCTGCATAAACAGAATGTGCTGTCTGTGTAAGCAGAATATACTATAACCAGAATGTACCGCCTGAATAACCAGAATGTATTTTCTGTATAACTAAAATATCTGTCTGTATAACCAGAATGTACTGTGTAACCAAAATGTACTGTCTGTATAAAAAGAGTTTAAGTAAGTAAAGATCCCTTTTCAAGCTTTAAGGCGCACCAGGCATGTGGGAAGAGCACCCATATTTGTGTTCAGACCAAAATCGTCACTAGATGTGTAATGTGGTAAGCATTATGCCAGCAATCTTTACTTCCCCAGGACAAACATCCTGGAACCCATTTTAGGTTCGGTCGACCTGCGACGCTCCATACCATAATAAAAATCCATGCAGCCAGCAGTGGGTTTCGACTGCTGTATGTTGGAATTATGAGTTGGACTCGCAATGCCCAAGACACGGATGCCGCTTAACCAGAGCGTACTGTCTGTATAATCAGAATGCATTGTCTGTATAACCAGATTGTGCTGTCTGTATAACCAGAACGGACTGTCTGTATACCAATAGCGGTCATCATTTATCTGAGAGAAACAATCACAAGTGCACTGTACCCTTCAACTCCTCCATACACGTGTGTGGTTGGAGACATGGCTTCACTGTCAGTGACCAGCTTGTGACCTGGATAGCAGAAATACATACAAGGATGAGATAAACAAATAAATTGTAGCAATATCTATTACACAATTTTTGTTTTGTTCACATTGCTTGACATGTATGTCACAAAGTTTTATATATGTTACAATTTCAAATATTTTTTTAAAGATATGATACTTCTTTAAATATTTGTCAAATATGCTGCTTCTCTGGATATTTTAAATAAACAGAAAATAAACTGAAATAGTGAAACGTAAAGATCTTGTTAGTTAGTTCCTATCTACTTGGATATATTGGTAATGCAGTACTAAAACAACAACCATAAATTATCTTGTTAGATACGCTGGTAATGTAACACTAAAACTACAACCATAAATTATCTTGTTAGATAGACTGGTAATGTAACACTAAAACTACAACCATAAATTATCTTGTTAGATACGCTGGTAATGCAGCACTAAAACTGCAACCATAAATTATCTTGTTAGATAGACTGGTAATGTAACACTAAAACTGCAACCATAAATTATCTTGTTAGACTGGTAATGTAACACTAAAACTACAACCATAAATTATCTTGTTAGATACGCTGGTAATGCAGCACTAAAACTACAACCATAAATTATCTTGTTAGATAGACTGGTAATCTAGCACTAAAGCTACTAACATAAATTATTTAGTTAGATAGACTGGCAATGTAGCACTAAAGCTACAACTATAAATTATCTTGTAAGATAGACTAATGTAGCACTAAGGCTACAACCATAAATTATCTTGTTAGATACGCTGGTAATGTAGCACTAAAACTACAACCATAAATTATCTTGTTAGATACGCTGGTAATGTAGCACTAAAACTACAACCATAAATTATCTTGTTAGATACGCTGGTAATGTAGCACTAAAACTACAACCATAAATTATCTTGTTAGATACGCTGGTAATGTAGCACTAAAACTACACCTATAAATATCTTGTTAGATAGACTGTTAATGCAGTACTAAAACTACAACCATAAATTATCTTGTTAGATTGACTGGTAATGTAGCACTAAAGCTACAACCATAAATTATCTTGTTAGATTGACTGGTAATGTAGCACTAAAGCTACAACCATAAATTATCTTGTTAGATTGACTGGTAATGTAGCACTAAAGCTACAACCATAAATTATCTTGTTAGATAGACTGGTAATCTAGCACTAAAACTACAACCATAAATTATCTTGTTAGATACGCTGGTAATGCAGCACTAAAACTACAACCATAAATTATCTTGTTAGATACGCTGGTAATGTAACACTAAAACTACAACCATAAATTATCTTGTTAGATATGCTGGTAATGCAGCACTAAAACTACAACCATAAATTATCTTGTTAGATAGACTGGTAATCTAGCACTAAAGCTACTAACATAAATTATCTTGTTAGATACGCTGGTAATGCAGCACTAAAACTACAACCATAAATTATCTTGTTAGATAGACTGGCAATGTAGCACTAAAGCTACAACTATAAATTATCTTGTAAGATAGACTAATGTAGCACTAAGGCTACAACCATAAATTATCTTGTTAGGTAAACTGGTAATGTAGCACTAAAACTACACCTATAAATATCTTGTTAGATAGACTGGTAATCCACACTAAAACTACAACCATAAATTATCTTGTTAGATTGACTGGTAATGTAGCACTAAAGCTACAACCATAAATTATCTTGGTAGATAGACTAATGTAGCACTAAGGCTACAACCATAAATTATCTTATTAGATAGACTGGTAATCCACACTAAAACTACAACCATACCTTAATACAGTGGTATCTCGGATCATAAATGCCTCTAGTCATTAACAATCGGCCTACAAATGCAATTTTCCAACAAATTTGCACTTAACCTGTGAACAATGCCCCAGTGTATGAATACACAAACATGGCGGTGGTGCCATGTTTTTGACTAAAGAACAGCATCAGTTGTATTCAGGTTTGCTAGCTGCAAACATTGTTGATCATTGAGTTGTTCATAAAACCCTTTTTTTTTTGGTGTGTGTGCATTAAATTAACTCTCATTATAGCCCAAAAGAAAGGTAAAGAGTTAGTAATAGTGGTGTAAAGACGCCTAAGAAAATTACAGGAGAAACAAAGAAGAAAATAATACAGGTGAATGGATTAACTCTTTAAGGCCTAAGCAACGGTGTGAGCGCTGTTTGAGAAGTTTTGTTTTGCCCAAACGACGCTGTCATCGTCGATCGTGTGTCCCATAAATTTTGCTTCGCTCGCCTCCGTACTAGTTTTGAATGTTCGGAGGTACGATTAAACTATTCAGGGAAAGTCACTCTGCTGACATCTTTTTAGTTTCATTTCCTAGCCTAAACCGCACGTGCATAATTTGACAGCGAAATATTTTTCAACAGGGCATTTTTAAAGTCCGTTTTTGAGTGCCATGAATACCAATGTTCCAACCACAAATACAGGTCGCAGAATGTGTCTTTTTGCGGCCGAAGGTCTGAAATAGTTTTTTAATCAGATGTTTTTAATTCTGATAATGGTAATGAAAATTTAGATTTTTTGGAAAGTGATTCAGACAGGACATTTTCACCAGCGAAGCTGAGAGATCAGCTGTTCTGAATCTAGCGATTCTGATGAATTTATTACACAGACAATGTCCCATGGCTACCATATTTATGGTGTAAAAGAAGGAAAGTGCTCTAAACAAAGAGATTGTACTTTACTATGGCTAAGCTACATTGAAATCATCGCAGCTACAGTCTGTAAATAACTTTACAAAGCCCCCCCCCCCCCCCCCCCCCCCCACCCCTCGCCTGCCATTTTTGTTAAGGGAAATTAATGTGGGCCAAGTCTGTCAAAATTCAAGGGCCTGAAAGAGTTAATGGAAAATAATTGGTTTTGTTAGCGAACTTTTCGGTTCTCGACGGGAGTCAAAGAACAAATTAAGTCAGTGTCCCAAGGTACCACTGTGACTATATCGTACTTGAGTGTAGTATTTCATATGATATTATCCCTCTTACATATTTTATCACATCTAGTGACTCTTGCATATGATATCTGATACTTTATATTACATAAATGTTCTCTGTCGTTAAGTTATAAATGAAAAGTGGTGTACACGGCAGAAGCAGACCTGGGAGTGCTAGACGGCACAAGTTGTGGGTCCCACCAGTTGTCTTGGGGCTAAGACACGTCTGCAGTTATCACAGGGTGGGGGCGGTCCCGGAAACAACACAAATAGTAACACAGGTCATGTGATCGGCACGCTGTAAATCTTGGCTTGGATTTAACTTTTGGTCCTCGCTTTTGTCGGCGTTTCTTGCTTAGGCATTGGAAAGCCATTCGTAATTCCAGTGTACCGGGTTCGATCCCAGCTGCCAGCGATTTGGCAGCAAGCCACTTTGCTTCGATGTCAGCAGTGGTACCAAGAGCCGATCGGGCCGACCGTCTAGAAGGCAATGGCAAACTAATAAACGGGGCCTCGAAAATAAAAACATTGACAGTGGATGCACTGCACCAAATCAGGGGTGCTGAGTGGTCTGGAGGTGTGGTGTCCGCCTCGATTGCCGCAGGTCCCCGGTTCATGCCCCAGTGAAGGCTGGGATTTTTTCCCCCGCATGGACTTCTAGTATTTCTCCTGATCTCTGGATAGTAAGATCGGACGTCTGTTTGTATTGTTGCGGACGTAAAAAATCCCTAGTGAATAATAAATCGAAAAGAGTAGCCTAACGGCACTGCCCGGGCAAATTTTAGAGTTAAAAATTAAAATCCCCACAGGAGCTACGGAGCTTGAGTTAGAAGTAGAACGGAGCACTTATGAGTTACCACCCTTGTGTCATGATGTTGTTCTGTTGCTTAAACAGTAAACGTCTTAATGACATTACATGACACATTCACCACACACATGACATTACATGACACATTCACCACACACATGACATTACATGACACATTCACCACACACACATGACATTACATGACACATTCACCACACACATGACATTACATGACGCATTCACCACACACATGACATTACATGACACATTCACCACACACATCATGTAACAGAACGCATTCATTCAACACGCAAACATAATGTAACATGGTGCATACAACACACACACACACACACACACACACACAATACAGCATGACCGGGGCGGTAACAACCTTATGGACTTTGTTGAAAAAAAAACTCTCTCACAGTATTAAACGACAGGTCCAAAGCAAGGATTAGCCCAACCCTCTGAAGTCGCGACACAGTCAATAGCCACAGCTGGGCTCTCGGGCTGCCATTGTTCAGTACTGTATCACACTAGCAAACACTTCCCGCACAAAAATATGCCCAACCACCTCACCAAAAGAAGACAGAACAAACCATTTCCACGCAAAGGGGCAATTAACAGAGCAGTGGGGTGGTTGGATGCGAAATGCTCCAACCAAAACCTACAAGACTTCAAAAACAAACGGAACGCCGCAAACAGAGCTGTAAAAAAGGCAAAAGAAAATAGATGGAAGATCTTTTGCCAGTCACTAATTTGATTTGATTTGATTCAAGAACCGACATCACAGCACTCCCATAAGCGTCCCGTCTCCATCTTCAGCAGTCAGGTAAGAGTTCCGATACTAATGGTGCCAGCAGCATTCTGATTAAACGTCCGCCTTACCTTTCTCCTGAGCCTCGAGCATCTGCCAGAACCTCTCGTCACTCCCCGCTGCATCGATCTCCCCACACTGTGGTGGTCAATCTGCTTCTCCGAACTGTACAAGCTCTCCCACAAGACACTAACCACGTCTGCCTTATCATTCATCAGTATTCCACCAAGCTGTGCAGAGCCAGCCAGTCTGTCCGCCTGTTCATTTCAGTCACTCAACCCAGCACCCCTACTAGGAAAGTCTGGGATCAAATTAAGGTTTAAAGGGGATTGAAAGTGCAAACAAATCCCTACGACCAAGATCCCGTCTCTTGCCATCCCAGAAAAAGAGAAGGCGGACACCTTTGGGCACCAATTCTATAGCATATAGTTCAAACTAAAACCTAAACAAAGGCACAACGGCACGACGAGACAAATACATCGAGGAGGAAACAGCAAAATCGGAAGAACCCACGAATATATGCGACTACCTGAATGCAGACATCACGGTGGACGAAGTGGCCATCGCCATAAGAGATAAATCTAACACTGCAGTAGGAGTCGACATTTTGAACTACCCCATATTAAAAATGTTTCCTCTACTAAACCCCATTTCGACCACCGAACTGTTTAACGATTTTTGGAGAAGGGGTTGTATCCCAAAGCACTGGAAGAAGGCTCATACCAATCCTAAAACCAAATAAAATTCATAAAAAGCGGACACCTATAGACCAGCTCACGCCTCCCACCTTGGAAGGGTCTTGGAGACGGTCATCAAGAAACGTCTAGTATTTTTCCTGGAAAAAGAGAACCGATACAGCATCACCCAGTCAGGGTTAAGACCCAACAGGTCAACCGTGGACCAAATCATTAACCTGGAGGATGATGCCAAAAACGGGTTCAAGAAAGCGCTTTAAATGATGGCCGTCTTCCTAGACCTTGCGCAAGCCTATGATCAATGCTGGCGCGAAGGTGCCCTTATCAAGATCAAAAGACTTGGCATCAGAGGAAGATCTCTTAAATAAATTAGAAGCTTCCTGAATGATAGAACATTCGCAGTACAAGTTAAGAATCAAGTCTCCGCAACCTTATTACAAGAAAATGGCACCCCACAAGTATCAGTGATTTCACCTACGATCTTCACAATCATGGTGAATGACCTGCACAATGCGATCACAGACAGCAGCGTTGTGGCTGACCGGACAAGAAGTAAAGAAAATCCGAAACGAGCTCCAGTTTGAATTGAACAACGTGATGCACTGAATAAACCAATGGGGTTTCAAAGTCAAAACAGACAAATCCGTGCTCGCAATCTTCAACAACAACCAAAAGAAATTAAAAAAACATAAAACAACAGTATAAAGAAAGAGGAGCGGGCACACAAAATTCCTAGGGATGTAGCTAGATGAAAATTAAAGTGGACCAGGCACATAGACTACACGGTGGAACGTTCTAAACCACTCACAAATTTGCTTAAAATCATCAAACGCAGCGGCTGGGCGCACCCACTAAAACGATGCTGACGGTCTACAAAGCACACGTAAGAGGGAGAATGGAGTACGGATCAATCGTGTATGAAGCAGCTGAAGAAACTAAGGGGGGAAAAAAAGCTTAGACTCAATCCAAGGGCAAGCACAGCTGATCAAAACCAACAGGAATGCATTCCAACCGAATATTCACCGATATTGAGTCGGTAGTGCACCGCGATTCCTAGAACCAGTTGCCTGGCTACTAGCTAGAACGAGGAAAAGAGGGTCTATTGAACACGCATGTGGCCGCCATTCCCCAATGGGCACTGACAACTCCCGCAACCGATACCTGACTCACCATGTTCATCTAAAAAAAAAATGAGAAGAAGGAGGCAAGGAGAATAGCAGACGAATAAGTCGAAAACCTGACAGAAAACAGCTTCGTAAATTTCACTGATGGCTCCAAAAACGACGAGGGAAAATCGGAGCGGGTCGCTACGCACCACAAGCCAGAGTTACAGACCGGTTCAAACTAACCGACGGGGGCCGCCATTTGCACCGTCAAGCTAATAGGAATTTTGAAAAAAGCACTCGAACTAACCATGAACGCCCCCCCACCACCCCCCCACCCACCCACCCACCCCCACCCCCCACCCACCCACCCCCACCCTCCCCAAAAATCCCACGGACTAACCGACTGGCCGCCGTACAAGCATTAAGCAACCTCTGCAAAAATAGCAGACTGAAAGAAGACATATGGCCGCGCAACAGAGCTCAGGCAGAAGGGGCGTGAACTCACAATAGTCTGGATACCAGCCTATAAGGGGTTAATCGGCAACAACAAAAAGCGGACATGGCCGCCAAACAAAAAGGTGACTACACCCTAGACGTGGGACTAGGCAAATCAGAGGGCACTGTAGCCACAAAGCAGTACATCACTTAAACCTGGAACTATCAATGGCAGGAATGTGAACAGGGAAGACACGCCTTTCAACTGCTAAGAAAACCCAGACTTTCTTCTCAGATCAAAGAACCCAAGAAGATACCCATACACAACAAAACGTGGAACCTCAGACTAGGCAACTGGCCTGAAGCCTACAAAACACCCTGGTGTACCAAATGCAAAACAAGAAATACACTATGCAACTACTTACTGGAGTGCACCCAATAGGAGGAACAAAGGAGCCCACTGAAGGACTACCTACACAGCAAAAACAAACATTTCTCTGTCATCGAGATCCTGCATGTAAACAGCGAACCTGACACACAGAAACTGGTCCAACAGTTCCTCAGCAGAACAAAGGCAGGAAAAACAACAGAATCAACCAACCCGGCTACGACGACACAGCCGGGGACAACGCAACAACTAACCCAGAGGGAAGCAGACCAGTGGACTTTGTTCTTTAGTTGAGTTGTCAGATTCAGGATCTTTTCTTTTATGGCTGGCCTATTGGCGCTGTTGTGCGCATTTGAAGTTTGCACTTATGATAGTGAATCTGTCAGTATGGGTAATGTAGGTGGTTTATTTATGACAATTTCTAGTGCTTTCATAATACCGACTAGTTCCGCTGTGCGAACTGCCACGTTTTCTGTTATTTTGTATTCTCTATGCATTCCCCACTGAGAGGTAATTATTTCTGCACCTACTTCCCCTGCCTCATTTTTAGATTCGTTAGTATAAACTATAAGGTTGTCTGTTCGAATGTTATCAATATATTCTTCTGCTATGGTTTTTGTTTCAAAATAATCAGTATTTTTAGAAATACTTTTGGTCAGACTTATATCTGTCAAGGGTAGTTCTAGTTTCCATGGGGAAGGGGAAACTGGGGAATAAACCTGGTGCTGGCATTTTGTGTGTGTGTGTGTGTAAATCATCCCTTGCTGCTGGTCTGAGTACAGTCCTGATCGGTTGTGCTGGATACGGGTAAGGATTAGACTAGAAAGCATCTGATGCTGGGTGTCTGTCCTCATTTGCCGCTTTCATCCAATAATTATGAATCAGTTGTCTTCTTCTGAGATTGAGTGGTGTGATGCCTAGTGCCACCTCCATCAACTCCCCCAATGTCCCTTTACCGGCTCCCATAATGATTGTCAGAGCTCGAAACTGATTGCTATCGAGCTTATTTTCTTCTGTTGAATCATAAACTATTCTTCCTTGCTCCATTTTACCCTTGACAAATGATGGATTAGTGTGTCTTGATGTGCTCCTCATCCATTTTCTTTAATCATTTGTATTGTATTGTTAAACTTTTTGCACTTTGTTAATAGTTCTTCAATGTTTTTGTCCCATGTAATTTGCTCGTCCAGTATCATTCCTAGAAATAGTGTGGTCTTTTTCCTTTGTATCGCTGTTCCGTTGATTGTAATTCTAGTATCACTGGGGTCAATGTACTGGTTTCTAATGTTGAAAAGCATGCTAATAGTTTTGTCAATGTTAATTCTAAATCCCCATTTGTTCATCCAATTGGTCACTTTATTTAGACTTTCTGGAGTTGAGTCCTGGTGAATTCTATCTGTTTGTGGCTGTGATAAATTGCACAATAATCTGCAAACTGTGTTATATCTTTTTTTAAAATTGATTATTACTTCGTTAAGGTCATTCATAAGTATACTGAAGAGGTAGGTGACATTACAGCTCTTTAAGGAATTCTGTTAACGTGGTTATCCGTTTGTGATATTTCATTGTTCACTAGTACTGAAACAGTTCTATCCTGTAAAAAGCTTCAAATATATTTATAAGTCTTTCCCATAAATCCTAGTTTTGCTGCTTTGAGCAAGGCTGCTGGCCGAGAGCACTAATCACAAGCCCGTTCTAGATCTAGGTACACTGTCATTGTCTTATCTCCTCTTTTAAATGATGTGATCTAATTTTATAATTTGATCTAGCTTGAATCTATTAGCTCTGAATCCTGCATGCTTCTTGTTAAACAGGTTATTCTTTTCCATATGAAATGTTATTCTTTTATTTATGATTGTTTCTAATATTTTCCCGAAGTGAGATGTTAATTATAATGGTCTATATGAGTCTACTTTTTGAAGGTCCTTTTTATATTTTTATTAGGAATGGTGGTTGCTTCCTTCCATATTTTGGGAATCTCTCCCTCTTTCCAGATGTCATTGAAATAAATTCAGTAACCTGTTAAATGGTTTTGGCTAGTAGCATTTTCATTATTGTCTAGTTTAGAATGTCGGTCCCATCTGCCATGTTAGATTTGGCTTGTATTGCTGTGTGAACTTCTTCAGTAGTGATATCTGCGCCTAGGTATGTATTTTCTTCATTAGTTGTAATTTTAGTATCCTTAATCTCTGTATTAAGAGCCTTCTATTTCCCCGTTCTTGCTGGTTCAGTCTACCATTGGAACAGACCTCATAAAAGTGATTTCCGAAATTATCCGCCTTTTCTTTATCACTAAGTGCCACTGCAGGTGCCTGATTTGTAGGGGCTTTCTCTCTTATTTTGTCTCCTTTAATCATTTCAATCTGGTTCCAAACTTCAGTCGCTGGGGTGTCTGGGGTGTCATTAGCAGAATGTCCCCCAATGAGCCTCGTTTGCTTTTCTAACAGCTTTATTTGTTGCATTTCTTTGGGAAATGTATTCATCTCGTCTTTCTATTATTCTGAGTTTCTTATATCTCTGTAGAACAATTTTACGTTTATCTCTTGCCTTTGTAACTTCTTGTGTTCTTCACGCTACGAGGTTCTTATTTTCTTAACCAATTCTGTGTTTTTTAGTTCACCTATAACTTCGTCCTATTTGGCTTTATCAAAATTGGTTGAAAGTTTGCTACTTGCTTCATACTTGTTTGGTTTGGTTTAATTCTAGTTATAATTGGAAGATGATCGCTCGAAATGTCCACCACCACTCTCCATTGACTCTCAGGTAATTTCTAAGTGGCTATTGTTAGGTCAATGGCCGAGTCTCGATGTTATGGAATTGGGATAATCCATGTCATCGATTGGTCGTTAAGTACAGTTCGTTGATTGTCTTCAATGAAGTACATCAGGCTGTTTCCTGCCGTACTAGTAGTCCTACCACACCATAAGGGATGTGAACAGTTAAAGGCGCCTAGAAGCATTGCGTTTTTAGTCAGCCTACACTCTATTTCATTTAGATCTGCCACCTCTATCTCCTCTGTGGGGCAGTAAATATTAATTATCTTTATGTTCTATGGTTTGCTTACTATTTCTACAGATAAGCCTTCAAAGTTTGTAGTATTGAATTTATCAAGGGCTGTTTCTTTTATCTCCTTTTTAATGAGGGTGGCCACGCCACCTCCCCTATCTATCTCTCTGTCGTTTCTAAAATTTGTATACCCTGGGTATTTAAAGGTATCTATTAGTTTAAGATTTGTTTCCCGAAAGACTATGATATTGCACTCTTCCTGTAAATCTTTCAACACTGCATTTAAGTTAAGTTTGGTCCTTTGCTGAAATGTACTGCGGGGATCAAATTCCTGCGGCTGTAGACACAGAAGTAAGGGAACTGATAGATCAGCTTTCAGACCGAGAAGATATCCTCATCTACACAGATGGATCCTTGAAGCGCGGATCAAGCTGTGTTGAATTTTGGGATTTAATTTGTGGTTTGATTACTGGTATGTTAAACAATGACACACAACATTTCATTAATATCCACGACCAGATGGGCGAGGGTAAGGGTAGGGGCGCTGGGGCAGTGAGTGAGACATGGGGTGCTTATGGGGAAGGGGGGGGGGGTAAGGACGAGTGTGATGTGGAATGCGCTGGGGCGGGGCATAGGGCTGGGGAGGTGGGTGCTGAGGGTAAAGGCGGGCGTGGTCGTTGAGTGGGTAGGGTCAGCGGGTGCATGGTAGGGCACTGGAGGGTCGGTGAGGGCGTGGTCCACTGGCATTATGTAGGGTAGCGGCATGTCAAGTAGACGGCCTGCAAGTGCCGGGTCTGAGTCGATGAGGTACAGCTGGAGGTTGATGATGATGTGCAGGTTTGGGTACATTGGGTCTAGTTGGGGAGCGATGAATCATCTGTTGATGCCTTTACCTCCTTTCTCCTTTATCGTACGCCCTGTACAGTCAGTAGTTCCTCCTTGCTGGCTAGACTGCCTCATCTTCTAGTCGAAGTTCATCTTAAATTCTAAGAGTTCCATAACTCTCCTTCTCTGACAAAAATCAATTTTATTGATAGGCGTTGCATTAGTTTATGTGGTCTCTTGTGGGTCCTCTCCCTTCTTTGCCTGTCCGGTCGGTTCCAGCAGTCTCCTTATTTCATCCTTATGCTTCTCCAGCTTTTCCCTCTGATTGTCCATTTCCTTTTCCATCTTAGCACGTTCCCCAGTAAGGTTCTGCACTGCCTTCTCCAGTCTATTCCTCTCAATTGCAATCTCCCTCAGATGTGCGTGTGATTTTGCTCTGGCCTCGAGCAGTTTCTCGATCTGGCGGGCCTGCATCCGGTACAGACATGCCGTTTTCGACACACATCAATGTTCGAAGGGATGCCGGCATGCAGATCGGTCTCCAGCAGCGGTCATGAGGTATGGGAGGAAGGGTGGGCAATGGGGAGCGTGGGGAGCTCGGTCGGCTGGATGGAAAAAAGAATAGGGGGAAGGAGTGGGTGGCACAACAGTCTCAGCCACATGGGAGGGGGGGGGGGCTGCAGAGAAAGTGTGAGACTATGTGGGTTCGTGGTTAAAGAGCCATGTTTGCCTTTGCTGGTGCTCAGTCTGGACACCTCCCTTATCGCACTCCGGGTCATACGGATGTAAAGGGAAATGAGTAAGCGGATCAACTGGCAAGCACTGCACTGATGATTGCAGGAAAAAGCATAAATAGAGCAGATATCGTCAACGCTGTACGGACTAGGCTAGTGGATAATAAGGAATCCCTGACACTAACACAATTGCGTGACATGGGAGTAAAGCACGTCTTTGCCGTCTTCGAGGCCAAGATAGGAGACTATAGAACCAGTTTCTCATGGCAAAAATTAGTAGAAGTAATTTGGCGTAGCTGCTGCCTCGGAGGACTGAGCACGCACGGAAATGCCCAATGCGCAGTGACGTCGATTGTGACAACGTATAATAAAATAACATCTTGTAGGGAGGCGGCAGTCCGAATCCCAAGTTCAAGGTGTCTCCTTCGTGCCAAAGAACTGCATGGCTGTTGGGTGAACAGTCGTTAACGAAGGCGGTCATGTCGTTAAAGGGGTGACGCTGGTGGTGGATGTAATGTCCTAAGCCCCTTCCCCAGCTAATAGTGAGTGCACTGCTGGGGTGACCGTTTATTAATCCTCACATAATGCTTCAGATCAAAATGGACACTAGGCACGGCTCCTTTTTCAGCCGTGGCAAATTTTTTTTTTGTGTGCTTCAGCCAGAAGGTGACCGTTGCCTTTTTGCTTCATTTGTAGACAGGAAGGATATAGTTTCGTTGCCCAGCATCTGAATTCAGTGCATTGCGTAACACTGTGAGCTGCGGATTTCATTTAAACTGTGATAAACATGTTATGTCTTTTTTTTATTGGCACAGGAGTGGAGCCACTTTGGGGTGACCCGTTTGCTATGAAGCTAGAACTCAGATTACCAGATTACCAGATTCCTCAGGTCTTCCTCAGTTCTTCTTTGAAGGGTACCCCCTTCACCACCAAGGTAGCCTCTGGTCGGCTGATGTCCACGAAGATCCTGATATCATGGGGGGGGGGGGGGCGCAAAGCCTTCCCTTCCTTGGCTTCCATGACGCTCCTGATCATCTCCTCTGTCTCCATGGTCCTGTTTAGGTTGGCCAGGATAGTCCCTCGTGCATCATTGGTGCATCTGGTCACCGTCATCTTTTCTAGTGCGTCCTCCAGGATTCTAGTAGCCTTGGCCTTGGTGAGTGATAGCCTCACCTGCCTTGCGCCAGTCTGAGTAATCGCCACGTTTAGGTCATGTTGCTCCTCTGCCTTCTCCGGTTGCTTGGGAGCGGTCCTCCTAGTCCTCCTTTTCACTGGCACCATATCAGACATCACCTCTGTGAATGTCCTCTCTGCTTTTTGGCTCCTAGTAAGAGGCATGGTTAATACACAAACAAGATGGTTGTTAGTAAAAAAAAAAAATTGAGCTGACTTACTTGAACATTTATATATATAAATACCTGTCTTTTCTTTACTTTCCTGTTTTTGTTGTTTAGCGTTGAACTTTTACATTTTGTCCTAATCACAATATTCTTCTTTATCTCTCCATACTTCTGTTTCCCGCACTCTCTTTCTTCCCGCTAGCACACTTTTCTTAGAGTGTAGTCAGCCTACCAGACCCTCTGGTTACACCCAGGTTCAACTGTATCCAACAAATTGCAATTCCAATTCCTTTTAAGAAAAATGCAAAAACTCAGCCACGTTCAACCTGCTGCTAGCTAGGACGTCAAAGAAAGCCATAAGACGAATGTTGATGAGAACAGAGAGTTCAAAGATGCTGGACTTGGTTACATCCATGACACTGAACATGGTGCACAAAATAGGACCGAAAGAGGGGTTACAAAGCGATCCTAATTAACGCATAAATGGGACAAACGATGATGATGCTGGTGATGATGATGACGGCGAAGATGAGAAAAGTGTAAGTTACAAGTCTTTCAGACTGCAGCTGGCAAAGAGTCTAACACTTTACCTTTAGAGTGTTTGTACATAGTTCCTGTGGCATGACGTGTCTTGTATAAGCACGGTATATTTGTAAAATTCTGTCAAGCACCTTCTCTCTGGGTGTAGAGACACAACGGTGAAGGAAAAATCCTTCGGGTGAATATTTGGAAAGCTTTAGTAATGAGATGCTTCAGTCTAAAACGAAATAAAGTAAATAATAACATTAACGGTCATGTGGAGAAAAACTATGGTCTAATGTTTTCAGTTTCGATTAGAGCGTGTTGATTCAATAGATGTGTAAAATATACTGGGATTTTTCCTGGTGTTGTTTGTCCATCACGAGTGATGAAGACTACTTTTCATCAAAAGTAGCAAAGATCAATGATTATGTGTACGAATGAGGCTGAATAGTCGAATATGAGCCTGGAAAATTCTTGAGCAGTGGGGACATCAAATGGAAGCTGCAGTAAGTGTGGGATTAGCAGTACCATTCTCTCTAGTCTACTTTAGTGTCTCTGTTTGTGGAAGCTTCCCCTGTGGAACAATCGGCCTGGTAGGCTGGTGAAACATGCCTGATGGATGTACGCCATCCAGAACGGTCTTGTGCAGCAGCCTCCCGCGTCACTGTGTTGATGTCGAAAGAATTGAGAGCAGCATTGAATGTGTCCTTATAGCGCTTTTTTTTTCTATCCTCACTGGGACCTCTTCCCTTGATGGAGCTTGCCATAAAATACTCTCTTTGTGAGGCGATAGTCTGGAATGTGTGCTAGGTGACCAGCCTAACGCAGCTGATAATTCTTCTGTATCGTGTGGATGCTAGGCAAGTTTTGGCACTCTCCCGAATACCGGCTTCCTGTGCATACCTTGTGCAGACATACGGCTATCTCTTATAAAACAATCGATCCCTTTCTCTTTCCCAAAGCTGTTCAAACATTACGGAGAAGTCACTACAGTCACGTTCAACATTTTAAGAACATATAAATCCATCCTAGTTTGTGTCACCGCCTTCGCTAGAGACAAACAGCTGCAGACACTGTGGTCTTCGAGCACACATGTACATGATAGGCATAAAAGAATCTGCTGCCTGTGATTGTGGATCAGAAAGACAGACACCTGAGCACATACTGCAGTACTGCCCTTACCTCTCCCAGCAAAGACTGTGGATCTGGCTTAGGGGATCCACATTGCGAGAGAAGCTATGGGGGACCGGTTGCGACCTTAAACGCACAATCCTATTTGTGACCCAGACGGGACTCAGTGTTTAGCATGACTGATGTCGAACGCAGAAGAAGAAGAAACAGCTGCAGGAGGTCGTGTTTATGCTCATCATTCACCAAGCTCTGCCGACCTCCAGACGTGGGCCAGCACAATTTGTAGCTACACCGGGAAGTCACATGACCACGGCAATGAAAACAATATGGCAGACGCCAGAGGAGCTCGGTTGTTGGCAGACCTAGATAACGCGTTCAAGAGAGACCCCGACATGTTAGTAGCTTTATTTTCTTCTTTCTTATGCTAGCAGCCTTGTCAGATCAAGCTTCTTCCTTCTCATAGGCTTAAACAGACCAGTGTTTATTTCACTTCTTTTCGCTATGTAACGATGTTATTATATTATATCGTTAAACGCCAGTTCGGTCAGTGGTTGGTGTCCGTCTTTCCACGGGACAGTCATGGGCTACCAGTCTTCTATGAATCTATGAGCATGGCGAGTGTGACGAGAAGCAAGACCCACTCGCATTAAAACAAAATGTTCTCCACATATAGAGCACGAAATTTCATAATCATTATTGCCATCTCAAGTATACGAATAAAAATTTAAAATTTCCCTCTGTCTGCAATTTCCTGTCTGATTTCCCACCATCATACTGATACAGAACGGTCCATAGCATCCTTCACTACCTACCTCTCCACTCTTGTCAAGCTTGCACACATCTTTAAGACCTAGTAGGGGTTGAGCTTAACATCTGCCCATCTGTAATTCATCATACATGTTGTCCTTAGGGATGCCAGGATTCGGCTCTCCTCCGAACTTCTACCGCGGCATTATGGCGGCCAAACAAATATCCTAACAGAGCCTCAGTCCTATTAGAAATATGCGAACTTCCGGCGACGAACAAATGGCGGCAAAACTGACAAAAAACTGACAATTTCAAGAGACGCAACACTGCAGATAATAGTAGCAGACGATAATAGCGACCGTTGACAGTTTCAAGAGTTTCTGCAGATGATACTAGCGACCATTGACAATTTCAAGACATGCATCATTACAAATAATAAAAGCTACATGGCGTGGAGACCAGGTGCTCCGACGCAGATTAGCGTCGTTGTTGTCCTCAAACTTTTTGGCATGCGCAAAATGCGGTTACACTCACCGCCGACAGTATCCCCTGCGCCGCTACGCGCGGCGTGGATGGGGGGCCAAACTGGATGCCTGGGGCTCACGAGCAAATAAAATGGAGGAAGTTACAGGAGATGTGGTAGCTGCTGCTCGTGAGTCCCAGCCATCTAGTTTAGCCCCCATCTGCGTGGCGGGGGGGATTTGTCAGCGATGAGGCATAGTCACAGAAACAGGTTCGCAATGAACATATCGCAGAGACCCTGTTGAAGCATTTGTTTCGTTATACGGAGCCAATCCTAGTTTTGCCGCTCGGCAGAAAGTCAGAGGTTCGCATATTTTTTAACAGGACTGAGGCCCTGTTAAGATATTTGTTTGGCCGAAATATTACCGGGGTAGAAGTTCGGAGGAGAGCCCAGGATTCTCCACATGTACCCTAGCCACCTGAGCTTTCAGAGTCTGAGCACTGAGAGCATTATAAGTTGAATACAATCCTGTATACTTATTTATTTATTATAAGTTATTTATAATACTGGTTGAGAACATTTCAGTGTTCAGCTCAGAGTCGAAGTCGAAGCGTGTCAGGCAAGGATGTATACTGAGTTCTGTTGTCTGACTGGTGGTCATAATAAATATCAATACCAGAGTATACTAATGGCCGATCCGGTAGCACACTGGCTAACGTGCTTGTCAGCTGACTCATTGACCATATGTTTGAATCCTTCCCACCCCTGAATTATAATTTAAAAAACAAAATTCAGCCTGAAATAAAAACCAGGAAAAATCCTGGTGCCGTCCGTAAATACTAGAACTGAAAGTAACCTGTTTCATTTTGGCCCTGTCAACCACCGTGCCTGTTTGCCTGTCAGAATACAGGACAATCACAATTTTGGCCCTGTCAACCACCCTGCCTGTTTGCCTGTCAGAAAACAGGACAATCACAATTTTGGCCCTGTCAACCCTGCCTGTTTGCCTGTCAGAATACAGGACAATCACAATTTTGGCCCTGTCAACCACCCTGCCTGTTTGCCTGTCAGAATACAGGACAATCACAATTTTGGCCCAGTCAACCACCCTGCCTGTTTGCCTGTCAGAATACAGGACAATCACAATTTTGGCCCTGTCAACCACCCTGCCTGTTTGCCTGTCAGAATACAGGACAATCACAATTTTGGCCCTGTCAAAAACCCTGCCTGTTTGCCTGTCAGAATACAGGACAATCACAATTTAGGCCCTGTCAACCACCCTGCCTGTTTGCCTGTCAGAATACAGGACAATCACAATTTTGGCCCAGTCAACCCCCATACCTGTTGCCTCTAAGAATACAGGACAATCACAATTTTGGCCCAGTCAACCCCCGTGCCTGTTGCCTCTAAGAATACAGGACAATCACAATTTTGGCCCTGTCAACCACCCTGCCTGTTTGCCTGTCAGAATACAGGACAATCACAATTTTGGCCCAGTCAACCACCCTGCCTGTTTGCCTGTAAAAATACAGGACAATCACAATTTTGGCCCAGTCAACCACCGTTCCTGTTGCATCTAAGAAGAATACAGGACAATCACAATTTTGGCCCAGTCAACCCCCATGCCTGTTGCCTCTAAGAATATAGGACAATCACAATTTTGGCCCAGTCAACCCCCGTGCCTGTTTGCCTTCAAGAATACAGGACAATCACAATTTTGGCCCAGTCAACCACCATGAGTGTTGCCTTCAAGAATACAGGACAATCACAATTTTGGCCCTGTCAACCACTGTGCCTGTTTGCCTTCAAGAATACAAGACAAACACAATTTTGGCCTAGTCAACCACCGTGCCTGTTTGCCTTCAGGAACACAAGACAATCACAATTTTGGCCTAGTCAACCACCGTGCCTGTTGCATCTAAGAATACAGGACAATCATAATTTTGGCCCAGTCAACCCCCATGCCTGTTGCCTTCAAGTATATAGGACAATCACAATTTTGGCCATGTCAACCGCCGTGCTTGTTTGCCTGTAAGAATACAGGACAATCACAATTTTAGCCCAGTCAACCACCCTGCCTTCAAGAATACAGGACAGTCAAAATTTTCCAAATACATGTCTAGGTTGTGGAACTGGGCCTGAAACCGCCTCTCCAGTTCAGTAATTGAGTTCTAGATTTCTAAAACCAACATCTGTGTAGTGGATTTTTCCTGTTTGAACTCAAGTAGAAGTCACTTGGTGCAATCCGGTAAGTTTGGTGGATGGAATATGATGGCATGCACGTCACCCTTGTAAGTTTGGTCGATGGAATTTGATGGCATGCACGTCACCCCGGTAAGTTTTGTAGATGGAATATGATGGCATGCACGTCACCCCGGTAAGTTTTGTAGATGGAATATGATGGCATGCACGTCACCCCGGTAAGTTTTGTAGATGGAATATAAAGGCATGCCCAGGTGTGTGCTTTGACTCTTCATACAAAAGTGCACAACTCTTCCAATGTCCCTCATAGAAGTCATACTGTTAGCACTTACAAACTTTTCCTTTTCTTTTTTAAACTGTGGTTTAATTTGTTGTGAACTTGCAGAGATGAATATGATATGCTGCCAGTGCTAGAGCCAAAACACAACAAGTCTCCGTTCATTCTACAAGATCATAAACTTGGAGTGGAAGCATGGGCTGTGAAAATTCTTGTCAAATATGCATCACAAAGACTCAAGGGCTGGCGGAGTCGCCAGGCGGGAGAACAGTTTACAGGTAGTATTGTTTCATCAGTGCTGATTTGTTACAGTGATTAGTACATAGGTTTACTGATCCAGTGTTCTTAGTTAAGGATCAATAGAAGTCATCCCCCCCCCCCCCCCCCCCCCCGCGACTGGCTGGGCACTGTAGGATCCACCTGCCCAGGTGCTCATTATACATGGATTTTGTGTGTGTTTGCTGTCCATACCATGGTCATTGTGTTTGTCCACCGGCGTATAACTAATGATGTTCTCATCATTTCTGTCTGTCCATGATGTTCTCATCATTTCTGTCTGTCCATGATGTTCTCATCATTTCTGTCTGTCCATGATGTTCTCATCATTTCTGTCTGTCCATGATGATCTCATCATTTCTGTCTGTCCATGATGTTCTCATCATTTCTGTCTGTCCATGATGTTCTCATCATTTCTGTCTGTCCATGATGATCTCATCATTTCTGTCTGTCCATGATGTTCTCATCATTTCTGTCTGTCCATGATGTTCTCATCATTTCTGTCTGTCCATGATGTTCTCATCATTTCTGACTGTCCATGATGTTCTCATCATTTCTGTCTGTCCATGATGTTCTCATCATTTCTGTCTGTCCATGTTGTTCTCATCATTTCTGTCTGTCCATGATGTTCTCATCATTTCTGTCTGTCCATGATGTTCTCATCATTTCTGTCTGTCCATGATGTTCTCATCATTTCTGTCTGTCCATGTTGTTCTCATCATTTCTGACTGTCCACTGCCTCTTGCTTCTCATCATTGTCTGAATATGAATAAGTTAGCTGTTAGACCCAACACCGGGGCAATAAGTGAGCAGTGTAACAGATCAGTTCTGTGATTTTCTGTCTAAGACAACTGGGGCAATCATTAGGTAGACAGATTGGCTGCAGCTGCCCCTCTGGGTAGTGAGCTACTTAATGATAAAGCAATGGTGGCAAATGTAAAGTGACCATGGCGACAGCTTTCTGGTATCTCATGGACCCTGCAGCAGAACAGACAGCATTCATACATGGCATTTTAAACATTGTAGCTCTTAGTTGGATACTTTAAGATGGAGCATTTATGGCAACGACCTGAGCTCAGCGATGTTGATTCGATACCTAGAAAACTTGCCTACAGCAGAATATTTGTAGATGTTCCATGTGTGGGCTTCCGGACCCCATTATGGGTCAAACAAGAATAGACCCACTGCCTCCCCACAAGCATGTCATAAGAGTCGACTAATTGGGTGCTTTTTTTTTTAAATTGGAGTGCATCTGCCTGTGAGGCAAGATATCAACAATCTGCACACAAGTAAGTCAGATCTGTAAAACGGATATGCATGCAACACTCAGGTTCTGGAACAAGACTAATATCCAGAGGTGGCAAAACATCCAAAACTTTCTGCCAAAGTTTACAGCCAGTGAATGCAAAGAAGAAGTTCTGTGATGTTAAAGAAACTTTCCTTCAGCTGGATCTGGTGTGTTTTGATCTAGAAGCAGATATCATGCCTCAAGACAGCCTGACTTGCCAATTTGATACTTCAGTGTTGGCTTTATCTTCATGTTGACATTGTGAAGTACACCATCGGCTGACTGCTGGTGTTGTGTTTGGTCCAACAGATCCTCTTGAGGTGAGCCATCTCAGCAGAGCAATGTTACTGTTTAACCCCGAAGTTTATACAGCATGGAATATCAGGTAATCTTCTCTTGTATTTTTTTTTTTTATTGCCAGTTTATCCAGTAACTGTGTAAAAGTTATCTTTCTCATGGTAATACAGCTAACAGATTTGCAGATCTTCTTACTAAATGGGGGGGGGGGGGGGTGGTCAATTGCAGAAAACAAGAGATATCAGGCACCGAGAATCTGCCCAACTTGAAGAGCCTCACACGTGTCACTCTCTGGAGGCTGGTGTCTTGCCTCAAACATGTCACTCTCTCTTCCTGGAGGCTGGTTCCTTGCCTCACACATGTCACTCTCTCTCTCTGGAGGCTGGTTCCTTGCCTCACACATGTCACTCTCTCTCTGGAGGTTGGTGTCTTGCCTCACACATGTCACTCTCTCTCCCTGGAGGCTGGTTCCTTGTCTCACACATGTCTCTCTCTGGAGGCTGGTTCCTTGTCTCACACATGTCACTCTCTCTCTGGAGGCTGGTTCCTTGCCTCACACATGTCACTCTCTCTCTGGAGGCTGGTTCCTGCCTCACACATGTCACTCTCTCTCTCTCTGGAGGCTGGTTCCATGCCTCACATATGTCACTCTCTCTCTCTCTCTCTGGAGGCTGGTGTCTAACCTCACACATGTCACTCTCTCTCTCTCTGGAGGCTGGTGTCTTGCCTCACACATGTCACTCTCTCTCTCTCTGGAGGTTGGTTCCTTGCCTCACACATGTCTCTCTCTCTCTCTGGAGGCTGGTTCCTTGCCTCACACATGTCACTCTCTCTTTCTCTGGAGGCTGGTTCCTTGCCTCACACATGTCACTCTCTCTCTGGAGGCTGGTGTCTTGCCTCACACATGTCACTCTCTCTCTCTGGAGGCTGGTGTCTTGCCTCACACATGTCACTCTCTCTCTCTGGAGGCTGGTTCCTTGCCTCACACATGTCTCTCTCTCTCTCTGGAGGCTGGTTCCTTGCCTCACACATGTCTCTCTCTCTCTCTCTCTCTCTCTCTCTCTCTCTCTCTCTCTCTCGGCTTGTTGCTTGCCTCACACATGTCACTCTCTCTCTCTGGAGGCTGGTTCCTTGCCTCACACATGTCACTCTCTCTCCCTAGAGGCTGGTTCCTTGCCTCACACATGTCACTCTCTCTCTGGAGGCTGGTGTTTAGGATTCCTTTTTTTTTTTTTTTTTGCAGTGCTCGTTGAAAAAAAAAAATATTCAGTTGTTTCCATGGGGGTTGTTTTTTCCGTCCTCCCTCATTGAACTGCCTACTTGTAGCTCTGTGTTAGGTAAATTCACATTGCTTAATCCATTCAGACAACACAGCTTATATTCGGTAAAATCACATTGTTTGATCATCTCACTGAATACAGCTTTTGTTTAGTTAAATCTCATTATTTGATCCTCCCACAAAACACAACTTGTACCAGTAAACAGACTGACCAAATCACCACAGAACCCCAAACATTGACATAGGAGTCATCATCATCATGTGCCCTGCCAACTGGCGTAGATTCTCATGCATCTCCACAGATCACAATCTGGTTGCCTAGAACAGCTCTCTTGATATATCTCCATGCCATTGTTTCAGCCCATCCAGCATCATCTCTCTTGGTCTACCTCTACACTTCTTTCCACTGATTTTTCTGGTTGTCACAATTATTTACATTCCTTTCTTCTCATTACGTGGCTGAAGAACAGTGTTTGTCTCCTACTTATTGTTGTATATAAAAGATCTGCTTTCATTAGCTTCTTTCAAACAATCGTTGTTAGTTAGTCTGTTGTCCAAGGTATTCCTAACAGAAACCACCTCTCTGTTGCTTCCAAATTCTCTTAATGTGTTCACTGACATTCCAAGATTTGCTGCCATACAGCAGAACATGTTCTATGTAACATTTTAGCACTCTTTTCACATGGAAGTACCAATAGATGTATACAGAATGCAGTGCTGATAATCTGCACTAAACTCAGGCGAACTAGTTCACAGACCCTCAGCACCACGCCACTGTGTCAGCAGTAGGATTAGCTAGACCAGAGACACGCTGACATGTACATCACAGCCAGTTGGCAGAGGCAGGAGTCAGCTGGCTTTACTGACCACATCATCTGCACTGACCACATCATCTGCACTGACCACAGAATCTGCACTGACCACAGAACCTGCACTGACCACAGAATCTATATTGACCACATAATCTGCAATGACCACAGAATCTGCAATGACCACAGAATCTGCACTGACCACAGAATCTTCACTGACCACAGAATCTGTACTAATTTCTAGTTCTAATTTTTTACTTTTAACTACCCTCCGTTTTCCATTGCATGGTTTTGAGACTAGATCTGTTTGCAGATAAAGATAAATTTCCTGTAGCGTTTGTGTGTGGCATCCTGATTTTTACGGTGCGCCTCCTGGCTGGTTGCCTCCGACTTCAGCCCCTAATTTTTTGCTAGTAAGCTAGATCGACGTACTGGCATTCGGGACTGAACTATCCACCGTGATATGTGTGTGCGCCTGTAAATAGGACTTTGGCATCATTCTCGCATCAATGTTTATACCTAACGCTGACATAGCATTGTTGCTTAGTTGTCCATTACGATGTGTCCCGTGCGTTTCCATGACCTTGACTATGAACTTACATCAAAATGAAGGCAGTCAGAAACACACAGTCCTGATGCAGTTGAGAAACACTTCTGCAGTCTTTTGGCAGTCATTATTTCATCAGGTTACATACACAATAGACAGCTAAGTTTAGGATTTTTGTAAACAGAATCTGCACTGACCACAGAATCTGTACTAACCACAAAATCTGTTCTAACAACAGAATCTGCACTGACCACAGAATCTGTACTAACCACATAATCTGTTCTGACAACAGAATCTGTACTGACCACAGAATCTGTACTAACCACATAATCTGTTCTGACAACAGAATCTGTACTGACAACAGAATCTGTACTAACCACATAATCTGTTCTGACAACAGAATCTGCACTGACCACAGAATCTGTACTAACCACATAATCTGTTCTGACAACAGAATCTGCACTGACCACAGAATCTGTACTAACCACATAATCTGTTCTGACAACAGAATCTGCACTGACCACAGAATCTGTACTAACCACATAATCTGTTCTGACAACAGAATCTGCACTGACCACAGAATCTGTACTAACCACATAATCTGTTCTGACAACAGAATCTGTACTGACAACAGAATCTGTACTAACCACATAATCTGTTCTGACAACAGAATCTGCACTGACCACAGAATCTGTACTAACCACATAATCTGTTCTGACAACAGAATCTGTACTGACAACAGAATCTGTACTAACCACATAATCTGTTCTGACAACAGAATCTGTACTGACAACAGAATCTGTACTAACCACATATCTGTTCTGACAACAGAATCTGTACTGACAACAGAATCTGTACTAACCACATAATCTGTTCTGACAACAGAATCTGTACTGACAACAGAATCTGTACTAACCACATAATCTGTTCTGACAACAGAATCTGTACTGACAACAGAATCTGTACTAACCACATAATCTGTTCTGACAACAGAATCTGTACTGACAACAGAATCTGTACTAACCACATAATCTGTTCTGACAACAGAATCTGCACTGACCACAGAATCTGTACTAACCACATAATCTGTTCTGACAACAGAATCTCAAAACCAAATGTTAGCAACTTAGTGATTGTTTCCTCGGGTATGAAAAAAAAATGTTAACATTAGATGTGTCTTCTCATTGAGGAAAGAATGAATAGAGCAGATTTTATCTGAGCTTGTTCATAGACTTACCTTTGAAGCCTTCATTTTTCCCTGTTATCGAAATCTGTGCTAATTCTCATGTGAACATTTATTTCAGGAAGGAATTAGTAGAAAGTGGATATCTGAGCGTTACGGAGGATTTGTCTTTCGGTGCACTCATTCTGTCCAGGCATCCAAACAGTTCAGAAACATTTGTTCACAGGTAAGGCTGTACTTGTGTGTGTGGAAGTGCTAGAGGGCGTGTGTCTGTGTGTTGGACTGATAAGAGTTGTGGCATTTGTCTGTTACTGAAAGTGCTGAGATGTGCTACTTTACTACTACTGAAACTTACTCTTTTATATTTCCATTGACTATTATTTGATCATCTGGGCTGTAGACATGACTTCACTTCCTTCCCAGAAAATGGGTCTTAACTTCTTATTGTCTTCTCTCTTTTTAATCTCTCCTCATCTCTGTCATTGCCCCTCTCTCTCTCTCTCTCTCTCTCTCTCTCTCTCTCTCTCTCTCTCTCTCTCTCTCTTTTCTCTGTCTCTCTATCTTTGTCTTTCTGTCTGTCTCTCACTCTATCTCTGTCTTTCTATCTGTCTCTCGCTCACACTTACTCAAACCACCCTCTTACATGTGGAGAACCATGCTAGGAAGTCACCTGGTCATGAATCAGCACAGCTCATGAGAACTAAGTACAGTTAGGCCTGAATAGGCACAGCTCATAAGGACTAAGTACAGTTAGGCCTGAATCAGCACAGCTCATGAGAACTAAGTACAGTTAGGCCTGAATCAGCACAGCTCATGAGAACTAAGTACAGTTAGGCCTGAATAGGCACAGCTCATAAGGACTAAGTACAATTAGGCCTGAATCAACACAGCTCATGAGAACTCAGTACAGTTAGGCCTGAATCAGCACAGCTCATGAGAACTAAGTACAGTTAGGCCTGAATAGGCACAGCTCATAAGGACTAAGTACAGTTAGGCCTGAATCAGCACAGCTCATAAGGACTAAGTAGAGTTAGGCCTGAATCAGCACAGCTCATAAGGACTAAGTAGAGTTAGGCCTGAATCAGCACAGCTCATAAGGACTAAGTAGAGTTAGGCCTGAATCAGCACAGCTCATAAGGACTAAGTAGAGTTAGGCCTGAATCAGCACAGCTCATAAGGACTAAGTACAGTTAGGCCTGAATCAGCACAGCTCATAAGGACTAAGTACAGTTAGGCCTGGGTGAATGTATGATGTTTCCTGTATGTGTTTTAGCTATAGCAGTCTCAGCAGACTCCAGCCTTGAGGGAGTTGTAGGCACAAACAGTTGATTATACATTGTTACCTTGTGTGATGTTGCAGATTATACATTGTTACCTTGTGTGATGTTGCAGATTATACATTGTTACCTTGTGTGATGTTGCAGATTATACATTGTTACCTTGTGTGATGTTGCAGATTATACATTGTTACCTTGTGTGATGTTGCAGATTATACATTGTTACCTTGTGTGATGTTGCAGATTATACATTGTTACCTTGTGTGATGTTGCAGATTATACATTGTTACCTTGTGTGATGTTGCAGATTATACATTGTTACCTTGTGTGATGTTGCAGATTATACATTGTTACCTTGTGTGATGTTGCAGATTATACATTGTTACCTTGTGTGATGTTGCAGATTGTACATTGTTACCTTGTGTGATGTTGCAGATTATACATTGTTACCTTGTGTGATGTTGCAGGCGCTGGTTGTTCCGCCAGCTCCTGGACACCTGCTTGTCATCCAACTCTGCCAACAACTCACCGTGTACGGCCACACCAGCAGTCAACAATGGGCACTTGGTCAGCATGGGCATCAATGGTGTGCATGCCAGTGTAGCCCCTAGTCTCTGTGACAACGGAACCTTGGCTCTAGAACCCAGTAGACTCCTGTCTCATGCCCATAGAGAGCTGAGGCTGTGCAGCCAGACAGCGGAGAAGTACCCCTGCAACTACCACTCCTGGTCTCACAGGGTCTGGCTCATGCAGCAGTGTTTCAGCTCTTCACTGGAGGTAAACTTTGTGCATGTCAGCCTCACTGTTAAATTTGTTCACATTTTTGGTACCAGGATCCACTCGGGAAGCAGACAGTAGTAACACCATCATCTGTCCAGTCAGTCACATGAAGCAGACAAGGAGACATGGCAAGCAGCTGCTGTCTTTTGTGTAGTGTAAAGATTTCAGTTGTTGGCATGAGGGAAAGTTGACACCATTGTCCTACATCTCAATGGACCCTATTCCTTACCAGGGTACCCAGCAGACTGTGCTGGTACTGACCTCACTTCTTGCTACACTCCTTCCAGTTCACATATTTCACCACAGATAATCAAGGAGGTTCACATATTTTACCACAGATAATCAATGAGGTTCACATATTTCACCACAGATAATCAATGAGGTTCACATATTTCACCACAGATAATCAATGATGTTCACATATTTCACCACAGATAATCAATGAGGTTCACATATTTCACCACAGATAATCAATGAGGCTCACATATTTCACCACAGATAATCAATGAGGCTCACAAATTTCACCACATATAATCAGTGAGGTCAATGAGGTTCACATATTACACCACAGACAATCAATGAGGTTCACATATTTCACCACAGATAATCAATGAGGTTCACATATTTCACCACAGATAATCAATGAGGTTCACATATTTCACCATAGATAATCAATGAGGTTCACATATTTCACCACAGATAATCAATGAGGCTCACAAATTTCACCACATATAATCAGTGAGGTCAATGAGGTTCACATATTACACCACAGACAATCAATGAGGTTCGCGTATTTCACCACAGATAATCAATGAGGTTCACATATTTCACCACAGATAATCAATTAAGTTCGCATATTTCACCACAGATAATCAGTGATGTTAATAAGGTTCACATATTTCACCACAGATAATCAATGAGGTTCACCAAGTGTTTTCATAATTTGCCAAATAGTGTTTAAAGTTCACTGACCACAAATCATACCCCCCAAAAAAAAAAAAAAAAAAAAAAATTTTGGTTCAGCTGTCCATTAAATAAAATTCCTGCTAAATACCAGAACTGGTAATCCTGGATACATCTGTTCATGTGACTTCGTTAAAAAAGCTCTGTATAAGAGCATGGTTCTTTAACAGGGGACAAATATATCACATAGAAAACAGTGTATGTGATGCACAGTTCATAATTCCAACCATTCATACATGTCACATAGAAAACAGTGTATGTGATGTACAGTTCATAATTCCAACCATTCATACATGTCACATAGAAAACAGTGTATGTGATGTACAGTTCATAATTCCAACCATTCATACATGTCACATAGAAAACAGTGTATGTGATGTACAGTTCATAATTCCAACCACTCATACATATCACATAGAAAACAGTGTATGTGATGTACAGTTCATGATTCCAACCACTCATACATATCACATGGAAAACAGTGTATGTGATGTACAGTTCATAATTCCAACCACTCATACATGTCCCATAGAAAACAGTGTATGTGATGTACAGTTCATAATTCCAACCATTCATACATATCACATCGAAAACAGTGTATGTGATGTACAGTTCATAATTCCAACCACTCATACATATCACATAGAAAACAGTGTGTGTGATGTACAGTTCATAATTCCAACCATTCATACATATCACATGTAAAACAGTGTATGTGATGTACAGTTCATAATTCCAACCATTCATACATGTCACATAGAAAACAATGTATGAGATGTACAGTTCATAATTCCAACCATTCATAGATATCACATAGAAAACAGTGTATGAGATGTACAGTTCATAATTCCAACCATTCATAGATATCACATTGAAAACAGTGTATGAGATGTACAGTTCATAATTCCAACCATTCATACATATCACATAGAAAACAGTGTATGTGATGTACATCATAATTCCAACCATTCATACATGTCACATAGAAAACAGTGTATGTGATGTACATCATAATTCCAACCATTCATACATATTACAACGCACGAAAGCCTCCATAAACATTCATATCCAAACAGCCTGGGATTATATTGATTGGTCAAAGAAAGACCACTAGAGAAGAACAGGGCCCTGCAATATAGGATGAGACAGACAGTCTCTGGCTTCATGGAACTGTAAGCCACTGGTCACATAGTTTCGGTTGAACATGTCACAAAGTTTAGATTAACCAAGTCGCATAGTTTAGATTTAACATGTCGCATAGTTTCGGTTAAACATGGCACATAGTTTAGATTAACCAAGTCGCATAGTTTAGATTTAACATGTCGCATAGTTTCGGTTAAACATGGCACATAGTTTAGATTAACCAAGTCGCATAGTTTAGATTTAACATGTCGCATAGTTTCGGTTAAACATGGCACATAGTTTAGATTAACCAAGTTGCATTGTTTAGATTTAACAAGTCACATAGTTTAGATTGAACATGTCACATGGTTCAGATTGAACATGTCATAAAGTTTACATTGAACATGTAATGTACTTAAGATTGAACATGTCACATAGTTTAGATTTAACCTGTCAACAGTGTTTAAATTAACTATGTCACAAAGTTTAGATTGAACATGTCACTTGGTTCAGATTGAACATGTCACATAGTTTAGATTGAACATGTCACATGGTTCAGATTGAACATGTCACATAGTTCAGATTGAACATGTCACATAGTTCAGATTGAACATGTCACATAGTTCAGATTGAACATGTCACATAGTTCAGATTGAACATGTCACATAGTTCAGATTGAACATGTCACATAGTTTAGATTGAACATGTCACTTGGTTCAGATTGAGCATGTCACATGGTTCAGATTGAACATGTCACATGGTTCAGATTGAACATGTCACATGGTTCAGATTGAACATGTCACATGGTTCAGATTGAACATGTCACATGGTTCAGATTGAACATGTCACATGGTTCAGATTGAACATGTCACATAGTTTAGATTGAACATGTCACATAGTTTAGATTGAACATGTCACTTGGTTCAGATTGAACATGTCACATGGTTCAGATTGAACATGTCACATAGTTTAGATTGAACATGTCACATAGTTTAGATTGAACATGTCACTTGGTTCAGATTGAACATGTCACATAGTTTAGATTGAACATGTCACTTGGTTCAGATTGAACATGTCACATGGTTCAGATTGAACATGTCACATAGTTCAGATTGAACATGTCACTTGGTTCAGATTGAACATGTCACATAGTTTAGATTGAACATGTCACTTGGTTCAGATTGAACATGTCACATAGTTTAGATTGAACATGTCACATAGTTTAGATTGAACATGTCACTTGGTTCAGATTGAACATGTCACATGGTTCAGATTGAACATGTCACATAGTTTAGATTGAACATGTCACATGGTTCAGATTGAACATGTCACATAGTTTAGATTGAACATGTCACTTGGTTCAGATTGAACATGTCACATGGTTCAGATTGAACATGTCACATAGTTTAGATTGAACATGTCACATGGTTCAGATTGAACATGTCACATAGTTTAGATTGAACATGTCACATAGTTTAGATTGAACATGTCACTTGGTTCAGATTGAACATGTCACATGGTTCAGATTGAACATGTCACATAGTTCAGATTGAACATGTCACTTGGTTCAGATTGAACATGTCACATAGTTTAGATTGAACATGTCACATGGTTCAGATTGAACATGTCACATGGTTCAGATTGAACATGTCACATGGTTCAGATTGAACATGTCACATGGTTCAGATTGAACATGTCACATGGTTCAGATTGAACATGTCACATGGTTCAGATTGAACATGTCACATGGTTCAGATTGAACATGTCACATGGTTCAGATTGAACATGTCACATGGTTCAGATTGAACATGTCACATAGTTCAGATTGAACATGTCACATGGTTCAGATTGAACATGTCACATAGTTTAGATTGAACATGTCACTTGGTTCAGATTGAACATGTCACATAGTTTAGATTGAGCATGTCACATGGTTCAGATTGAACATGTCACATAGTTTAGATTGAACATGTCACATAGTTTAGATTGAACATGTCACATAGTTTAGATTGAACATGTCACATAGTTTAGATTGAGCATGTCACATGGTTCAGATTGAACATGTCACATAGTTTAGATTGAACATGTCACATAGTTTAGATTGAACATGTCACATAGTTTAGATTGAACATGTCACATAGTTTAGATTGAGCATGTCACATGGTTCAGATTGAACATGTCACATAGTTTAGATTGAACATGTCACATAGTTTAGATTGAGCATGTCACATAGTTTAGATTGAGCATGTCACATAGTTTAGATTGAACATGTCACATAGTTTAGATTGAACATGTCACATAGTTTAGATTGTTTAGATTGAACATGTCACATAGTTTAGATTGAACATGTCACATAGTTTAGATTGAACATGTCACATAGTTTAGATTGAACATGTCACATAGTTTAGATTGAACATGTCACATAGTTTAGATTGAACATGTCACATAGTTTAGATTGAACATGTCACATAGTTTAGATTGAACATGTCACATAGTTTAGATTGAACATGTCACATAGTTTAGATTGAACATGTCACATAGTTTAGATTGAACATGTCACATAGTTTAGATTGAACATGTCACATAGTTTAGATTGAACATGTCACATAGTTTAGATTGAACATGTCACATAGTTTAGATTGAGCATGTCACATGGTTCAGATTGAACATGTCACATAGTTTAGATTGAACATGTCACATAGTTTAGATTGAGCATGTCACATGGTTCAGATTGAACATGTCACATAGTTTAGATTGAGCATGTCACATGGTTTAGATTGAACATGTCACATAGTTTAGATTGAACATGTCACATAGTTTAGATTGAACATGTCACATAGTTTAGATTGAACATGTCACATAGTTTAGATTGAACATGTCACATAGTTTAGATTGAACATGTCACATAGTTTAGATTGAACATGTCACATAGTTTAGATTGAACATGTCACATGGTTCAGATTGAACATGTCACATAGTTCAGATTGAACATGTCACATAGTTTAGATTGAGCATGTCACATAGTTCAGATTGAACATGTCACTTGGTTCAGATTGAACATGTCACATAGTTTAGATTGAACATGTCACTTGGTTCAGATTGAACATGTCACATGGTTCAGATTGAACATGTCACATAGTTCAGATTGAACATGTCACATAGTTCAGATTGAACATGTCACATGTTCAGATTGAACATGTCACATGGTTCAGATTGAACATGTCACATGGTTCAGATTGAACATGTCACATAGTTCAGATTGAACATGTCACATGGTTCAGATTGAACATGTCACATAGTTTAGATTGAACATGTCACATGGTTCAGATTGAACATGTCACATGGTTCAGATTGAACATGTCACATAGTTTAGATTGAGCATGTCACATGGTTCAGATTGAACATGTCACATAGTTTAGATTGAGCATGTCACATGGTTCAGATTGAACATGTCACATGGTTCAGATTGAACATGTCACATAGTTTAGATTGAGCATGTCACATGGTTCAGATTGAACATGTCACATGGTTCAGATTGAACATGTCACATAGTTTAGATTGAGCATGTCACATGGTTCAGATTGAACATGTCACTTGGTTCAGATTGAACATGTCACATAGTTTAGATTGAACATGTCACTTGGTTCAGATTGAACATGTCACATGGTTCAGATTGAACATGTCACATAGTTTAGATTGAACATGTCACTTGGTTCAGATTGAACATGTCACATAGTTTAGATTGAACATGTCACATGGTTCAGATTGAACATGTCACATGGTTCAGATTGAACATGTCACATGGTTCAGATTGAACATGTCACATGGTTCAGATTGAACATGTCACATAGTTCAGATTGAACATGTCACATGGTTCAGATTGAACATGTCACATAGTTTAGATTGAACATGTCACTTGGTTCAGATTGAACATGTCACATAGTTTAGATTGAGCATGTCACATAGTTTCAGATTGAACATGTCACATAGTTTAGATTGAACATGTCACATAGTTGTAGATTGAACATGTCACATAGTTTAGATTGAACATGTCACATAGTTTAGATTGAACATGTCACATAGTTCAGATTGAACATGTCACATAGTTTAGATTGAACATGTCACATAGTTTAGATTGAACATGTCACATAGTTTAGATTGAACATGTCACATAGTTCAGATTGAACATGTCACATAGTTTAGATTGAACATGTCACATAGTTTAGTCACATAGTTTGATTGAGCATGTCACATAGTTTAGATTGAACATGTCACATAGTTTAGATTGAACATGTCACATAGTTTAGATTGAACATGTCACATAGTTTAGATTAGATTGATTGAACATGTCACATAGTTTAGATTGAACATGTCACATAGTTTAGATTGAGCATGTCACATAGTTTAGATTGAACATGTCACATAGTTTAGATTGAACATGTCACATAGTTTAGATTGAACATGTCACATAGTTTAGATTGAACATGTCACATAGTTTAGATTGAACATGTCACATAGTTTAGATTGAACATGTCACATAGTTTAGATTGAGCATGTCACATGGTTCAGATTGAACATGTCACATGGTTCAGATTGAACATGTCACATAGTTCAGATTGAACATGTCACATGGTCAGATTGAACATGTCACATGGTTCAGATTGAACATGTCACATAGTTCAGATTGAACATGTCACTTGGTTCAGATTGAACATGTCACATAGTTTAGATTGAACATGTCACTTGGTTCAGATTGAACATGTCACATAGTTTAGATTGAGCATGTCACATGGTTCAGATTGAACATGTCACATGGTTCAGATTGAACATGTCACATAGTTTAGATTGAGCATGTCACATGGTTCAGATTGAACATGTCACATAGTTTAGATTGAGCATGTCACATAGTTTAGATTGAACATGTCACATAGTTTAGATTGAACATGTCACATAGTTTAGATTGAGCATGTCACATAGTTTAGATTGAACATGTCACATAGTTTAGATTGAACATGTCACATAGTTTAGATTGAGCATGTCACATGGTTCAGATTGAACATGTCACATGGTTCAGATTGAACATGTCACATAGTTTAGATTGAACATGTCACATAGTTTAGATTGAGCATGTCACATGGTTTAGATTGAACATGTCACATGGTTTAGATTGAGCATGTCACATGGTTCAGATTGAACATGTCACATGGTTTAGATTGAGCATGTCACATAGTTCAGATTGAACATGTCACATGGTTCAGATTGAACATGTCACACGGTTCAGATTGAACATGTCACATGGTTCAGATTGAACATGTCACATGGTTCAGATTGAACATGTCACATAGTTTAGATTGAGCATGTCACATGGTTTAGATTGAACATGTCACATAGTTTAGATTGAGCATGTCACATGGTTCAGATTGAACATGTCACATGGTTTAGATTGAGCATGTCACATAGTTCAGATTGAACATGTCACATAGTTTAGATTGAGCATGTCACATGGTTTAGATTGAACATGTCACATAGTTTAGATTGAACATGTCACATAGTTTAGATTGAACATGTCACATAGTTTAGATTGAACATGTCACATAGTTTAGATTGAACATGTCACATAGTTTAGATTGAACATGTCACATAGTTTAGATTGAACATGTCACATAGTTTAGATTGAACATGTCACATAGTTTAGATTGAACATGTCACATAGTTTAGATTGAACATGTCACATAGTTTAGATTGAACATGTCACATAGTTTAGATTGAGCATGTCACATGGTTCAGATTGAACATGTCACTTGGTTCAGATTGAACATGTCACATAGTTTAGATTGAGCATGTCACATGGTTCAGATTGAACATGTCACTTGGTTCAGATTGAACATGTCACATAGTTTAGATTGAGCATGTCACATGGTTCAGATTGAACATGTCACATGGTTCAGATTGAACATGTCACATAGTTTAGATTGAACATGTCACATAGTTCAGATTGAGCATGTCACATGGTTCAGATTGAACATGTCACATGGTTCAGATTGAACATGTCACATGGTTCAGATTGAACATGTCACATAGTTTAGATTGAGCATGTCACATGGTTCAGATTGAACATGTCACATAGTTTAGATTGAGCATGTCACATGGTTCAGATTGAACATGTCACTTGGTTCAGATTGAACATGTCACATAGTTTAGATTGAGCATGTCACATGGTTCAGATTGAACATGTCACATAGTTTAGATTGAGCATGTCACATGGTTCAGATTGAACATGTCACTTGGTTCAGATTGAACATGTCACATAGTTTAGATTGAGCATGTCACATGGTTCAGATTGAACATGTCACATGGTTCAGATTGAACATGTCACATAGTTTAGATTGAACATGTCACATAGTTCAGATTGAACATGTCACATAGTTTAGATTGAACATGTCACATGGTTCAGATTGAACATGTCACTTGGTTCAGATTGAGCATGTCACATGGTTCAGATTGAACATGTCACTTGGTTCAGATTGAACATGTCACATGGTTCAGATTGAACATGTCACTTGCTTCAGATTGAACATGTCACATAGTTTAGATTGAACATGTCACTTGGTTCAGATTGAACATGTCACATAGTTCAGATTGAACATGTCACATAGTTTAGATTGAACATGTCACATAGTTTAGATTGAACATGTCACTTGGTTCAGATTGAACATGTCACATAGTTCAGATTGAACATGTCACTTGGTTCAGATTGAACATGTCACATAGTTTAGATTGAACATGTCACATAGTTTAGATTGAGCATGTCACATGGTTCAGATTGAACATGTCACATGGTTCAGATTGAACATGTCACATAGTTTAGATTGAGCATGTCACATGGTTCAGATTGAACATGTCACATGGTTCAGATTGAACATGTCACATAGTTTAGATTGAGCATGTCACATGGTTCAGATTGAACATGTCACTTGGTTCAGATTGAACATGTCACATGGTTCAGATTGAACATGTCACATAGTTTAGATTGAACATGTCACATAGTTTAGATTGAACATGTCACATAGTTTAGATTGAACATGTCACTTGGTTCAGATTGAACATGTCACATGGTTCATATTGAACATGTCACATAGTTTAGATTGAACATGTCACTTGGTTCAGATTGAACATGTCACATAGTTTAGATTGAACATGTCACATGGTTCAGATTAAACATGTCACATAGTTCAGATTGAACATGTCACTTGGTTCAGATTGAACATGTCACATAGTTTAGATTGAACATGTCACTTGGTTCAGATTGAACATGTCACATGGTTCAGATTGAACATGTCACATAGTTCAGATTGAACATGTCACTTGGTTCAGATTGAACATGTCACATAGTTTAGATTGAACATGTCACTTGGTTCAGATTGAACATGTCACATAGTTTAGATTGAGCATGTCACATGGTTCAGATTGAACATGTCACCTAGTTTAGATTGAGCATGTCACATGGTTCAGATTGAACATGTCACTTGGTTCAGATTGAACATGTCACATAGTTTAGATTGAGCATGTCACATGGTTCAGATTGAACATGTCACATGGTTCAGATTGAACATGTCACATAGTTTAGATTGAGCATGTCACATAGTTTAGATTGAACATGTCACTTGGTTCAGATTGAGCATGTCACATGGTTCAGATTGAACATGTCACATAGTTTAGATTGAACATGTCACATAGTTCAGATTGAACATGTCACATAGTTTAGATTGAACATGTCACATGGTTCAGATTGAACATGTCACTTGGTTCAGATTGAGCATGTCACATGGTTCAGATTGAACATGTCACTTGGTTCAGATTGAACATGTCACATGGTTCAGATTGAACATGTCACTTGGTTCAGATTGAACATGTCACATAGTTTAGATTGAACATGTCACTTGGTTCAGATTGAACATGTCACATAGTTCAGATTGAACATGTCACTTGGTTCAGATTGAACATGTCACATAGTTCAGATTGAACATGTCACTTGGTTCAGATTGAACATGTCACTTGGTTCAGATTGAGCATGTCACATGGTTCAGATTGAACATGTCACTTGGTTCAGATTGAGCATGTCACATGGTTTAGATTGAACATGTCACATGGTTTAGAATGAACATGTCACATGGTTTAGAATGAACATGTCACATGGTTTAGAATGAACATGTCACATGATTCAGATTGAACATGTCACATAGTTTAGATTGAACATGTCACATGGTTCAGATTGAGCATGTCACATAGTTTAGATTGAACATATCACTTGGTTCAGATTGAACATGTCACATGGTTCAGATTGAGCATGTCACATGGTTCAGATTGAACATGTCACATAGTTTAGATTGAACATGTCACTTGGTTCAGATTGAACATGTCACATAGTTCAGATTGAACATGTCACTTGGTTCAGATTGAGCATGTCACATGGTTCAGATTGAGCATGTCACATGGTTCAGATTGAACATGTCACTTGGTTCAGATTGAACATGTCACTTGGTTCAGATTGAACATGTCACTTGGTTCAGATTGAGCATGTCACATGGTTCAGATTGAACATGTCACTTGGTTCAGATTGAGCATGTCACATGGTTTAGATTGAACATGTTACATGGTTTAGAATGAACATGTCACATGGTTTAGAATGAACATGTCACATGGTTTAGAATGAACATGTCACATGATTCAGATTGACCATGTCACATAGTTTATAATGAAGATGTCACATAGTTTAGATTGAACATGTCACATGGTTCAGATTGAACATGTCATTATTTTTT
This sequence comes from Candidula unifasciata, assembly GCA_905116865.2. Classification (NCBI taxonomy): domain Eukaryota; kingdom Metazoa; phylum Mollusca; class Gastropoda; order Stylommatophora; family Geomitridae; genus Candidula; species Candidula unifasciata. Next base: position 119,096 of record CAJHNH020001132.1, read on the forward strand.
TCAAATATGTATATGCGTGTGTGAACATATGCTCATGTGTTTACAGTTTTACACACAGTAAATCATTTCAGAAGATTTACTTCAGATTAAAAAACCAAAACATTTTGACAAGCAAATGTTTTTGCTCACTAAAAGATTATGTGTAGTTGTTCTGTAAAGATGCAAGTTGTGAACAGTGAGTTGTGAAACATTTCTGACAGGTGCTGGTGTCAGAGTTGAAGGCCACCGAGTCGTGGGTATGCCAGCACATTTCGGATCACAGTGGCTTTCATTACCGCCAGTTCCTGCTGACAGAATTACACCAGAGACGTGCCAAACTGGCCATGACCTGTTTGCTGAATTCCACAGAGTTGTTGATGTTTGAGATGTCATTGGTTTGTGACCTCTTACATTCATTTCCGGGTCATGAAACACTCTGGTATCACAGGTCAGTATTTGATCATTAGTTGCGACTGTTTCACTAATGTGTTTATATATCTATATTTGGAATTTTTTCTTGGCCTGGAAGCCTCTGCATCACTATTCTGATGTTGCATGAGGTAATGAGCTGATCAGCATCTAGAATTATCTAAGCTATGTCAGTTCTGCAGTGTTCACTGCCCTCCAGAGCCTGAAGAGCCGACATTGAATCGGTGAAGATGACAATATTTTGGGCCTTTGAAGGATAAACATCCATTACAGTCTCTAGGTAGTATACTGCTGTTTCCAGTGCAATTATTTCAGCTTCATAATTTGAGCAGAATTCCCCGCATGCATCAAATATCTCTTCAATAGATCCATCGGGATAACCTATGTAAATTCCGTAACCTGCTTTAATGGTAGCATTAAATGCAGATCCATCAGTATAAACATGTATCCATTCTTCGGGGTAAGAACCAACGGTCTTTAGTGATGAGTTCATAAGGATGATTGATGAGTTCATAAGGGTGATTGATGAGTTCATAAGGGTGATTGATGAGTTCATAAGGGTGATTGATGAGTTCATAAGGGTGATTGGATGGGACTGTTTAGTTTCTTCGTCTACCAATTTCAACCAGACTGTTGGAGCTTTAAAGCGAGCATGTGGTGGTATGTTTCTTGCAACATTCTGAGTGCCCTGATGTCTTTCTGAGAGGTGGTATCTGTCCTGTGCCTCATGCACATAGCGTAAAACCTATTAGTGCTTTATTCTTTGTCTTCCCAACTTTCTACAAGGTGTCTATTAGGATGGTTACGATCTTTCTAATGCATCTTTCATAAATTTCTAAAGTGGCTTTTCCTCTCCGCAGCCTCAGGTGTTCCACATTTGTATGGATTTCACATGCAGCAGTTGGAGTAGACCGCATAGCTCCGCTGAATAATCGGAGGGCATTATTTTGTACTCTGTCAAGAGTCTCTAGGTTAGTTTTGGAGCAAGTTGTAAACGGTGAGTTGTTGTACTCTATCACAGAGCGAACATATCCTAGATATAAGCCCCTCAGAGTTTCCTTGTCTGATCCCCATGATGTACCTGCAAGTCTCTTCAATAACTGTAACCGCCTCAATGCCTTATTCCTTACGTTTTCAATATGGTTCTTGAGGCTTAGCTGCCGGTCAAGTGTGACTCCAAGGTATGTGGGATGCTCTTCTTTCATCACTTGGTGTTTGTCTAACCTCAGGTTAATATTCTTCCTTGCTACTTGGTGGCTTTTGGTAAAGATTGTGTAGACCGTCTTTGTATAGTTAACCTTGAGTTTCCATCTTTGGCAGGACACATGCAGTCTTCTAAGGTCTCCATTAAGTCTTTGGGCTCCACTTTCAATATTTTTATGACTCTGCCATATTGCTAGATCATCAGTGTACAAGGCTTTTTCGGCCTTGATTTGTTCTGGCAAGTCGTTGATAAAGATTAGAAACAGTGTACAGCTCAATGATGAGCCTTGTGGCAAGCCCTCCCCCTAAGACTTCTTTAGAAGAGATTGCGTTGTGCATCTTAGTCTGGATTGTTCTATCTATCAGAAAGTATTTCACCCAGTTATACAATCTGCCATGTATTCCTATGCTCATCATCTTCATCAGGAGACCTTTTCGTCTGGAGACTTATTGGTTTTAAGTATGGGGACGATACATGCATTCCTCCATGCCTTTGGAAGTTTGCTTGACCTCCATGTCTTATTAATTAGCCTGAAAATTATTTCTCTGCCAGACCGGCCAAGATATAGCAGCATTTCATTGGGAATCTTATCTAGACCTGGGGATTTTCTAGGTTTTAATTTCTTCAGGGCCTGTTCTAATTCATCCATGCTAAATTCATCTTCAGAAAGGAAGTCGCTGGGTGTTGGAGCTCTCTCTTGTTTCTTTAACTGAGATAGCTGTATTCTGTGCATTTGTCGTTGAACAGAAGTTTGCAGTACTGTTTACGCCAAGTATTGGCCAGTGTGTATACAATATGACATTCAAATTGGGCCAAAAGCTTTGAGCACAGAAAGATGTTGGGGAGTATATTCACCTTATCCTAGGGTGATGAAATTCATCCTAAAATCCTGATGCCTTTAGCCTTGGGTGGAAGCTCCAACAGGGGGACTGGCAAGCACAGCTTTTCTTATCCAGCAGCTTCTGCTGCAAACTATTGGTGTTACCTTTCGTTTAAAGTTAACAAAACAGACGGAGAAGGGGTCATGCTGCATGTGCAACACATGGTTTCTACAATACTGGCCAGGTTTTGTGCTGTCGACAGGAAGAACTTCTTACCTGGCCTTTATTGCTGTCACCAAGGGCTGCGACTCTCATGCTTCATGTAGCACAGTGGAACTCTCTGTGTTGATTCCTAATTCAGCATTCAACATGTCACATTTTGGCATTGCTATGACTGTTTAGTTTAGTCCTTCGATGCAGCAGCCACTGCAAGGTACCTCTGCTGGATGTTTCCTTGAGAAGTTGGTTATCGTACTTTTTATCTCAACATTGTAGACGGCACCAGCGTGCTTCACCAAAGTTCAGTCCGAGATCATGCAACTGTGTTAGCATCAGAGGTGTACTACTTTCTGCCAGTCTAGTATAGTGTGATGAAATCTACTCTCTTGTGCATTTTCCTGCATGCAGTGGTGCAGTAGTTGCTAGCACTTATTCATGACCTTTCACTCCGACATGTCCAGCTGTGTAGATCCAGGTGAGGGAGGTTAAGTGTGACTTCTGAATGCCGTCTATCTATTGAGAGCAAATGTTGCCTGTTGTTATTTCCTGAAGGATTTGCATGGAATCTATCACTTACTGTGTGGCTGGCTATTCTCCTGCCGATATGAGTGGACTGTCAGCAGCTGTTATCCCTGTGGCCATGCTTGACTTAGATGCCTGGAGTTGCTCATCCTTTGTGCTGTGTATGCTTTTGCCGACCTTGGCCAGTATTTCATGTGCACATCAGTGTAGATAGTGATGATTTCTGGGCATGAATACTGATCTGTCCTGCCCATTCCTCAGTGTCAGTGTAATGGTGATGTTATTTGTGACTTATTGATTGCATGTCATGTTTACCGTTGAGATGTTATGTCCTTCTCTGAGGTCATGATTCAGTGATCTTCAGGATACTCTCCTGCGACATTGAAGGCACAAGGGATGTAACTATGATCAGTTAACTCTTGATAACCAGTTGCAACTCTTGCTCAACAAAAGAGTTGCCCACTTCAGACAGCTGCATTATTTATTTACCACCACATTTTTTTCTTTTTTAAACTGGGACTATCTGTCTGACAGACATAAGACACTGCAGTTTCTTGTCTGCTGTCTATATGACACACGTAAGATACTACAGTGTCTTGTCTGCTGTCTGTCTCACAGACATGAGACACTAGTGTCTAGTCAGCTGTCTAGTCTATCTGACAAACATAAGACGCTACAGTTTCTTGTCTGCTGTCTATCTGACAAACATAAGACACTACAGTTTCTTGTCTGCTGTCTATCTGACAAACATAAGACACTACAGTGTCTTGTCTGCTGTCTATCTGACAAACATAAGACACTACAGTGTCTTGTCTGCTGTCTGTCTGACAGGCGTTAAGAAATTACAGCATCTTATCATTCTAAACACTTTATAACAGACAGAAATCAAATGTGCAGCAGACTTCACTGGTGATAATTCATTGAGATTTTGGTCTTTTACAGGCGATTTCTCTTCCAGGCCTTGTTGAAATCTGATTGGCTGGGGTCAAAGCTGCAGAAACACTCATCCAACGGGCATGTCGAACATGCACAAACCAAGGACCCGGATGCTCTCAAGTCTTTCTATGTCTCACAGGAAATTGAAAATGTGACAAAGAAAGAGCTTTGTAACTCTGATGGCTATCAACAAGTACTTGCACAGAAATATGTACACTGGCTGCAGACACTTTAAGAACATGTCAGATATTTCGACCTCAACCAGCAATCGCCACATGAAGTTGCCATATAAATATTTAGCAAGTGTGGGCTGTTTTTAACTACACAAATTCGGAATCTGTTCTATTTATTTGTTTGGATTTTCTGGTCTGTTCTGTGGGTGTATTTTTAAAACAAATTTTTATTTACTCTCCACCAACCAGCTTGTGGTGTATTGACTAGTGGGTCTCACTGACTCTGCTCATTACGTTTGTGAAGTGCCGAATCAGACTTCTCAGCACAACATATAAGACTGTCCAGATTTTGCTAGAAGGATAGAACAAATCTGGCCGGAGGAAATAACCTTTCTAGACAAAGGCAAACTGGTGAAAACTTGCAGCACGCTATCCCATGTGTGGCTGGTGCAGAACAGACACACAGCAGTTGTCTGGAGGCTGAAGAAGCTGCTTTGACCATGAGATGGTTAGACAGTGAGTTGCTTCGTGTAAAAAGTGCCTGTTTCTACACCTATACGTGTATTAGGCATTCAAGGCTAGACCTAAATTTTATAGATCAGTTGGCACACTGTTGGTGGTACCTGATGGTATAAGGCTGTGAATCTGTGTTCTGTACATTACCTGATGATGTAAGACTAAGTACAGGTGTTCTGTACATTACCTGATGGTGTAAGACTAAGTACAGGTGTTCTATACATTACCTGATGGTGTGAGACTAAGTACAGGTGTTCTATACATTACCTGATGGTGTAAGACTAAGTACAGGTGTTCTATACATTACCTGATGATGTGAGACTAAGTACAGGTGTTCTATACATTACCTGATGATGTAAGACTAAGTACAGGTGTTCTATACATTACCTGATGGTGTGAGACTAAGTACAGGTGTTCTATACATTACCTGATGATGTAAGACTAAGTACAGGTGTTCTATACATTACCTGATGGTGTAAGACTAAGTACAGGTGTTCTATACATTACCTGATGATGTAAGACTAAGTACAGGTGTTCTATACATTACCTGATGGTGTAAGACTAAGTACAAGTGTTCTATACATTACCTGATGGTGTAAGACTAAGTACAGGTGTTCTATACATTACCTGATGGTGTAAGACTAAGTACAGGTGTTCTATACATTACCTGATGATGTGAGACTAAGTACAGGTGTTCTATACATTACCTGATGATGTAAGACTAAGTACAGGTGTTCTATACATTACCTGATGGTGTGAGACTAAGTACAGGTGTTCTATACATTACCTGATGGTGTGAGACTAAGTACAGGTGTTCTATACATTACCTGATGATGTGAGACTAAGTACAGGTGTTCTATACATTACCTGATGGTGTGAGACTAAGTACAGGTGTTCTATACATTACCTGATGATGTAAGACTAAGTACAGGTGTTCTATACATTACCTGATGATGTAAGACTAAGTACAGGTGTTCTATACATTACCTGATTGTGTGAGACTAAGTACAAGTGTTCTATACATTACCTGATGATGTAAGACTAAGTACAGGTGTTCTATACATTACCTGATGGTGTAAGACTAAGTACAGGTGTTCTATACATTACCTGATGGTGTGAGACTAAGTACAGGTGTTCTATACATTACCTGATGGTGTGAGACTAAGTACAGGTGTTCTATACATTACCTGATGATGTGAGACTAAGTACAAGTGTTCTATACATTACCTGATGGTGTAAGACTAAGTACAGGTGTTCTATACATTACCTGATGATGTAAGACTAAGTACAGGTGTTCTATACATTACCTGATGGTGTAAGACTAAGTACAGGAGTTCTATACATTACCTGATGATGTAAGACTAAGTACAGGTGTTCTATACATTACCTGATGGTGTAAGACTAAGTACAGGTGTTCTATACATTACCTGATGGTGTAAGACTAAGTACAAGTGTTCTATACATTACCTGATGATGTAAGACTAAGTACAGGTGTTCTATACATTACCTGATGATGTAAGACTAAGTACAGGTGTTCTATACATTACCTGATGATGTAAGACTAAGTACAGGTGTTCTATACATTACCTGATGATGTAAGACTAAGTACAGGTGTTCTATACATTACCTGATGATGTAAGACTAAGTACAGGTGTTCTATACATTACCTGATGGTGTGAGACTAAGTACAGGTGTTCTATACATTACCTGATGATGTAAGACTAAGTACAGGTGTTCTATACATTACCTGATGGTGTAAGACTAAGTACAGGTGTTCTATACATTACCTGATGATGTAAGACTAAGTACAGGTGTTCTATACATTACCTGATGATGTAAGACTAAGTACAGGTGTTCTATACATTACCTGATGGTGTGAGACTAAGTACAGGTGTTCTATACATTACCTGATGGTGTGAGACTAAGTACAGGTGTTCTATACATTACCTGATGGTGTAAGACTAAGTACAGGTGTTCTATACATTACCTGATGGTGTAAGACTAAGTACAGGTGTTCTATACATTACCTGATGATGTAAGACTAAGTACAGGTGTTCTATACATTACCTGATGGTGTGAGACTAAGTACAGGTGTTCTATACATTACCTGATGATGTGAGACTAAGTACAGGTGTTCTATACATTACCTGATGATGTGAGACTAAGTACAGGTGTTCTATACATTACCTGATGGTGTGAGACTAAGTACAGGTGTTCTATACATTACCTGATGGTGTGAGACTAAGTACAGGTGTTCTATACATTACCTGATGATGTGAGACTAAGTACAGGTGTTCTATACATTACCTGATCGTGTGAGACTAAGTACAGGTGTTCTATACATTACCTGATGGTGTGAGACTAAGTACAGGTGTTCTATACATTACCTGATGGTGTAAGACTAAGTACAGGTGTTCTATACATTACCTGATGGTGTGAGACTAAGTACAGGTGTTCTATACATTACCTGATGGTGTGAGACTAAGTACAGGTGTTCTATACATTACCTGATGGTGTGAGACTAAGTACAGGTGTTCTATACATTACCTGATGGTGTAAGACTAAGTACAGGTGTTCTATACATTACCTGATGATGTAAGACTAAGTACAGGTGTTCTATACATTACCTGATGGTGTGAGACTAAGTACAGGTGTTCTATACATTACCTGATGGTGTGAGACTAAGTACAGGTGTTCTATACATTACCTGATGGTGTAAGACTAAGTACAGGTGTTCTATACATTACCTGATGGTGTAAGACTAAGTACAGGTGTTCTATACATTACCTGATGATGTAAGACTAAGTACAGGTGTTCTATACATTACCTGATGGTGTAAGACTAAGTACAGGTGTTCTATACATTACCTGATGATGTAAGACTAAGTACATATGTTCTATACATTACCTGATGGTGTGAGACTAAGTACAGGTGTTCTATACATTACCTGATGGTGTGAGACTAAGTACAGGTGTTCTATACATTACCTGATGGTGTAAGACTAAGTACAGGTGTTCTATACATTACCTGATGGTGTAAGACTAAGTACAGGTGTTCTATACATTACCTGATGATGTAAGACTAAGTACAGGTGTTCTATACATTACCTGATGGTGTGAGACTAAGTACAGGTGTTCTATACATTACCTGATGATGTGAGACTAAGTACAGGTGTTCTATACATTACCTGATGATGTGAGACTAAGTACAGGTGTTCTATACATTACCTGATGGTGTGAGACTAAGTACAGGTGTTCTATACATTACCTGATGATGTAAGACTAAGTACAGGTGTTCTATACATTACCTGATGATGTGAGACTAAGTACAGGTGTTCTATACATTACCTGATGGTGTGAGACTAAGTACAGGTGTTCTATACATTACCTGATGGTGTGAGACTAAGTACAGGTGTTCTATACATTACCTGATGATGTAAGACTAAGTACAGGTGTTCTATACATTACCTGATGGTGTGAGACTAAGTACAGGTGTTCTATACATTACCTGATGATGTAAGACTAAGTACATATGTTCTATACATTACCTGATGGTGTAAGACTAAGTACAAGTGTTCTATACATTACCTGATGGTGTAAGACTAAGTACAGGTGTTCTATACATTACCTGATGATGTAAGACTAAGTACAAGTGTTCTGTACATTACCTGATGGTGTAAGACTAAGTACAGGTGTTCTATACATTACCTGATGATGTAAGACTAAGTACAAGTGTTCTGTACATTACCTGATGATGTAAGACTAAGTACAGGTGTTCTATACATTACCTGATGGTGTAAGACTAAGTACAGGTGTTCTATACATTACCTGATGGTGTAAGACTAAGTACAAGTGTTCTATACATTACCTGATGATGTAAGACTAAGTACAGGTGTTCTATACATTACCTGATGGTGTGAGACTAAGTACAGGTGTTCTATACATTACCTGATGATGTAAGACTAAGTACATATGTTCTATACATTACCTGATGGTGTAAGACTAAGTACAGGTGTTCTATACATTACCTGATGATGTGAGACTAAGTACAGGTGTTCTATACATTACCTGATGGTGTGAGACTAAGTACAGGTGTTCTATACATTACCTGATGGTGTGAGACTAAGTACATATGTTCTATACATTACCTGATGGTGTGAGACTAAGTACACATGTTCTATACATTACCTGATGGTGTGAGACTAAGTACATATGTTCTATACATTACCTGATGGTGTGAGACTAAGAACATATGTTCCAGACATTACCTGATGGTGTGAGCCTGAGAACTCATGTTCCATACATTATCTAATCGTATAAGGCCGAGAAACCATGTTCTAAACATTACCTGATCGTATAAGGCCGAGAAACCATGTTCTATACATTACCTGATCGTATAAGGCCGAGAAGCCATGTTCTATACATTACCTGATTGTATAAGGCCGAGAAGCCATGTTCTATACATTACCTGATTGTATAAGGCAGAGAAGCCATGTTCTATACATTACCTGATTGTATAAGGCCGAGAAGCCATGTTCTATACATTACCTGATCGTATAAGGCCGAGAAGCCATGTTTTATACATTACCTGATGGTGTGAGACTAAAACCATGTTCTATGCATTACCTGATGGTACTAGTCTGACAACCTGCGTTCTATAAATTACCTGAATGATCTGAGGCTGAGAGCTCATGTTCTATACATTACCTGATTGTATAAGACTGAGAATCCATGTTTTATAAGTTACCCGATGTGTGAGGCTGAGAAACCTTGATCTATACATTACCTGATGGTATAGAAGCCTGAGAACCTATTTTCTCTACTTTACCTGATGGTTTGACTTGAGGCTGAGAAGCCAGTGTTTTGTACTACACCTGATGATCTGAATTTCATGGAAATAAGTGGTCACATTTTATGTTTTATTACATTAGGACTAAACAAACCCAGATGTTCAGTCTGTTTGGGGTGTATAATGTTATAATATATGTTCGGGGTGTACAATGGTCAACAGCAATTCTCTTGTTTTTCTGTTGAATGGCATGCTAACTAGGCAGTGTTCAAACCACTACCTCGGAGAACTCAGACCTTATGCAAATTTGTAGTATTTATAGCCTTGTATTCTAATGTTGAATCATGCGTCTCGTTTATTAGAGTACCTTTTATTTGTTTTGTCTCTTTTAACTCTGACAGTATGTTTTAAGTTTTGTATTCAAACTCAATGTGCTTGTGTAAGTACATGAATTGTTGAGCAGTTTTGCTTTACTGTCAGGGGCAGTGGCCAGGCTAAATGAGACTTCTCACATCTAAAGATTTGGTTCCAGTCTCTGATAAAATAGAAAGATTTGTCTGCTGAAGATCAGATATTTGAAAATTTTAAAAAATACTAGTGTCTACACTGTGTGGTGACTGCACTAACAAGGGACCTTCAGGCACAACTCACAACATCAAACTACTTCCGACATCCGCAGTGATACACATTCAGCAGTTATAACTTACAGACATCCGCAGTGATACACATTCAGCAGTTATAACTTAAGACATCCGCAGTGATACACATTCAGCAGTTATAACTTACAGACATCCGCAGTGATACACATTCAGCAGTGATAACTTAAGACATCCGCAGTGATACACATTCAGCAGTTAAAACTTACAGACATCCGCAGTGATACACATTCAGCAGTTATAACTTACAGACATCCGCAGTGATACACATTCAGCAGTTATAACTTACAGACATCCGCAGTGATACACATTCAGCAGTTATAACTTACAGACATCCGCAGTGATACACATTCAGCAGTTATAACTTCATACATGTTTTATTATCATATTGTGTTAACTGTAATCATTTACCAAAGATCGAAGGCTGCTCCTGCATGTGTGTAGTATGCTGCCAGTGTTGGCAAAGAAGATTGTGTGATGTCTCATAAAGTTATCTCCTTGATCTGTATGTTCATAGATACTACATTAGAATAATAACTAAATGTCACAGGACATGGTGATGACTGATAGGTCACCTCAGGTCAGACTATTGCAGTCATCAGCATGGGTAGGGGCAGCTTATGTTGTCATATCATCCCAGAGATTTCAGTAGGCAATCAAATATCTTGCCAGAACAAGTGCTGCTCTGAAGGCCATCCTTACAGATCTTAGATAGTTGCCACACGTAACAAATGGCCAAACACTAGCAGCTGCACTCTAGAAGGCAAACAGCCTGGGTGTCAAACACTAGCAGCTGCACTCTAGAAGGCAAACAGCCTGGGTGTCAGCCATTGATGTCTCCAGATGTGTCACCTAGACATTCATTCAAATGTTGAACTGTATCATCAAGAGAAAGGCAGACATCGACTCGTAGTCATGGAGAGCAGTTTCCAGGAGCAGCATCATCTGTACAGAAGTGTGTCTGTTGGGAAATAGGATACTGCCACACTACTGCAGTCACTTCGTCGCAACACTGTTACCCAGACATCAGCAGCTGATACTATTATACCAGTACATCAGTCTTTATTTGGAGAATTGTTACAGCAAATCATTTGTGTCCATGTAACATTGCAGTGTTTACTCACTCAGCTTGTGTGCGGTTTAAATGACATAAATTGTTTTAGGGCTTTAACCTACTGAAATATATTGAACAGTTACCAGAAAAAAACAAAAAACATTCTGTAAACACATGGACACAGTACAACCAGTTTTCTTTTAGAACAAAGAAAACAATAGACAAAGACTTCCTTGTTTCTAGACAGAAAGAAGAAAAACCTACACCTGTCTCAGATAACAACAGAACTGCATCTGCCATGGTAGTTTAGGAATTGCTCGCAATTCTGTATTTCCTCAAGCCGTCTGACAACTGTTTATGTTTGCACCAATATTTGGTTTACATACATTGACCTGCCAGCATATGGTCATCAAGCATATTCATGTGTACAGTTAATCTGTCACATACACTGGGAGGTGTTACAGATGTTGTTTTTCCAAATTGCTGACAGTGAATATATCATCGAATGTTTTATGTTTGTGCTGATTACGCTCTTCAAATTACTTTTGTACTCAGATTGTGAATTGAAGTTTTAGAATATTTTTTTTTAATGTTCAGTAAATGTTGATACTTGCAATATGTTTTTTAAACACAAAATAAACCCATTGTGATAAGAAAACAAATAATTGGATGTTTTCATTGTCTGTGTTGTTGTATACAGTGTTAGGTGTCAGTTTGTATGTATCAGCATTATTTCTGAGTTGAACTAGGACAGGGTTGTTGGGCAGGAAATTCAAGAGGTGCCAACGTGGCCTGGGTAAATATTCATACCAAGTTTGTGTTGAACAAGACGGGGGCACGAAGGTATGAGGGACAAGAGGTAACATGTGAATAAGTCAAGTATCACAGAGAACTTACACAGGTATATACTTGGGCAAATGGGCAGAGTTGAGAGGGCAGTTAGGAGGAGCTTGTCTTGGATAAAGATACGTGTTGGCATTCACTACAGAAACAAAACAACCTATTCAACTTACTAGGCAGTGAGTGTGCCTCGTAGGTGTCAGGCTATCACCTGTGTGTTGATGGGACTCAGGTTTTGGAGTCCAGCCTGTCAGCATAGAATTCCTCATCGTGGCTGACTGGCTGTGTGCAAATTGAGGGGAACTTAAACATTTTAGAGGTTCCCAGTCAGCCAATGTAAAAGTGCCTGTTAACTGAGTTATAGTAATAGAAGTCCAGCTGAGTCAGATAAATAGAGCTTGTTCATTCTTACTGCTAGCCCTAGAGTGAGGGTAATTCAGTGACTGAGGGCATTGAAGCTGTTCAAGTTGAGGCTGTATTGTGGAGTGCCACAAGGAACTTCTCAGAGAATGCGAAGCATAAGAGGTTAATTGCTGTAAACCAACATGTGGACATAAAGTTAGGGTGCTTCGTATTCATATTTATGAGCCAGGTTAGTGGACCTGAATGTCTTTGTGATTAAACCTGTGGCGGTGAACAGTTTTGTTGAGTTATCCTAGACTGTGTGTTCTCAGAGTGCGCACAAGAACCTAGACACTTGGTATATATGCTACATATGCCACACCACAGTTAGTATACAACATACAGGAAGTTTGTATGGTGGTAAAATCAACAACTTGGTGTTTGTAATGTTGTACCTGGGAAGTTTGTATGCTGCTAAAATCAACAATTGTGGTGTTTATCTGTTTGTGTAGAGTGCTTTATTTAGGATATATGATGCCTCGACTTTCCTTGGTTTAACTTCAGCATCACTATTCGTTTACAGACTACCAACAATAAGTTGTAGAGTGGTTGCCCTCAATTTAAAACACTGCTGAAATATGTAAGCGTTACTAACACACACGGACTAACAACAACACGTGCAACACACCTGGCCCAGGATAGAAAACTGCGACTCCCCACTACGCTGTGAGGCAATTGTGGACAAGACAAGACTAACACACAAGATAAAACAGCTATGTGGTGGATGAGGTTGTGGAAGATTACTCCCAGTTTTTGCCAACTCATCTGCTCTCTCATTTCCTTGAATACCACAGTGCGCTAGTATTCACTGCAAGACCAGTTCTGCTTCCTTGGAGAGTAAGCCAATGTTGGTCCTTAGATCTGCAATTAGTTTGTCTTGTTTTTTGCTTGATAGTGCTTGGAGAACAGACAATGATCAGCATCGTAATTGCACTCCGGACATGTCCATAGGTGCTCAGAACCTCCCCTCAGTATGAACCCCAACGTCTGACGGCTAATAGCACCAGCTCTATGTTGTTAATTAACAAGTTGTCTGGCATGTGCGTCTTGTTTTTTTTTTTATTATTGTTGTTGTTGCTATGCCGATCTTAATTCCCAAGTCTGCCATTCTGGCGAGTGATGTGGATTCACTGCGCCCAAAGTCCTCTATCCTTCCCATTTCTCTGAGGGCATTGATAATATCAGCATGATCCATACCGTAATAATAACCAATACTGCTTGCAGACTTGCAGTAGGTTGAACCACGGCCTTCTCTAAAGATGGCCGTGGTTGAACGTGATCGATTTTTTGTTTGTTTTGTTAATAAAAGGATGGACAGAGAGTGTGACAGTGTGTGTGTGTGTGCGTATATATATATATATATATATATATATATATATATATATATATATATATATATATATATATATATATATATATATATATATATATGGGTACTTGTGTGTATTTGTAAGGGCGAATTTGCGTGAGTGTATACATATGTGAGCCTGCCTGTGTATATCCTAACGCGATGGTGTATGTATGTGGGTTGGGTGGAAGAGTGGTGTTAAATGTCAGCACGGCCTGACTACCGATAGACACATGTCGGATCTGGCTGAGGAAGTCAACAATAGTGAAGCTAACTTTCCATACATGTCGTTAAAAAAAGGGGTAGGCAATGATTTAATGAGTCAGACTGGCTGGTGCCAATAAAAACTGTACATGCAAACTCCTACACATCCACATATAACTTGGCGTGAGTTTGTCCAGGGTCGCTTGTGACTGCTCTGCCAGTTCCCTGTAGATGTTTAAAATATCATTCATATGTTTGAATATTTGGGCTCTCATCCGAACTTCTACCCCGGTATTATGGCGCCCGAACAAATATCCTTACTGGGCTCAGTCCTATTAAAAATATGCGAACTTCCGGCGACGAACGAATCGCGGCAAAACTAGCATCGGCTCTGTATAGCGAAACAAATGCTCCAACAAGGTCTCAGCAATATGTTAATTGAGGACCTGTTTCTTATTGTTTCTGATTACCTGACAGTTTTAAGAGACGCAACACTGCAGACGATAGTAGCAGACGATAATAGCGACCGTTGACACTTTCAAGCATTTGTGCAGACGATAAAAGCGAGATGGCCGGGAGACCACATGCGCCGACGCAGATTAGCGTCTTGTTGTCCTCAAACTTTTCGGCACGCGCAAAACGCGGTTACACTTATTGCCGACCGTATCCCATGCGCCGCTACGTGTAGCACGGATGGGGGGCTAAACTGGATGCCTGGGACTCACGAGCAAATTAATTGCAGGAAGTTGCAGGAGATTCTGTAGCTGCTGCTCGCGAGTCCCATCCATCTAGTTTAGCCCCTATCCTGTCAGCGGTGAGGCATAGTCACAGAAACAGGTCCGCAATTAACATATCGCTGAGACCCTGTTAGAGCATGTTTCGCTATACGGAGCAGATCCTAGTTTTTCCGCAATTCGTTCGTCGCCGGAAGTTCGCATATTTTTAATTGCACTGAGCCCTGTAAGGATATTTCAGGCCGCCATAATGTGGGTGTAGAAGTTCGGAGAGCCAATATTTGAATTTGAAATTGTTTCCTCCAGGTCCATCCCGCTTAAAATGGATTCCAATTCTAGGAAGTTTCTGTGAAGTAAAGACGGCAAGCGTGATTAAATATGGGTTGAGGTTTGAACAACAGATCATCAGCATCATGGCACACGGGTAGTAACCCATAAGTGATTCGTTCTTTCTTCTAACTCAAGTCTGAGTCCGAAGAAGCTCAGCACAGTGCACAGGCTCTGTAGCACCAGCGAGGATCCTGAAATACTTTGAGTGGATTTTCAACTCCAAATGATGTCCGGGCAGCGCCGTTAGGCTACTCTTTTTGATTTCCAACCGCCAAGGGATTTATTACATGCCCAACAATACACACAGGCGTCTGATCTCACTACCCAGGGACCAAGGAGAATTACTAAAAGTCCAAGTCCACATTAAAAAAAAAAATTCAAGTTGTTACCGGGGATTGAACCCGGAACCTTTAGAACTCGAGGCAGACACCATGCCTCAAGACCAGGCAGCCCCCTGCATGACTAAATAGTAATAGTATAACATAAGAGCATCTATTTATTTTCATTTGAATCTTCTTCAGCTTTCCAAAAAGATATAAAACCAAACAAAAAGTATATGACTAAGTATATTTATGTTGAAAAGAAATAAAATATTGTTACAGTTAAAAAAATCTAATTTGAAACAAAAAACCTGCTTAATTAAACACCTCAGTTATAACCATTTTAAAATATTAATATGGGTACTATGATATGTGCAAAGCAGAAAATTTGATGTTTGTTCTACTACCTGTCCATTCTCAGTTCATGATTTGTATAACTTTTCAAAATGTTAGCTTCTAACATGTTATTGTTTTTCTTACAGTAGGTTGGTTATCTGCTGCTGTAAATAATAACAAGAGTAACAGAGATTTGGTTACCAGGCAAGCCAACAATGGAGCTGGAGTGTGAGCGCCAGGTTTCAGTGCATACCTTGTGATTGTGAGCACAGCATGAGTAGTTCAGTGATCACCCGTGAAGTGCAGATTCCTGGGATTGGCCCAGAAGATGCCACATGGACAGCTGCTGAAGATGCTGCCCTAGAGGATGTCCTTGAGCCCTTGGAGGCTGTCAGGGTCCATCAACACCTCGATGTTGTAGAAGGTTGGTGGAGTTCTTGAGTAATAAAACATATATATGCTTACAAAATATTTATTCATTGTTTCACCATCGAGACGTAAGGTGGAGGTTTGTATCAGATGCAACATTAGACTAGAAAAATCTAGAAGTCACAGCAGACTGAGGTAACATAAATCAACATAGCTGATTGCACAATGACTTTGAATTATGTAAAATTGGCAGGGTGGGTATGGGGGGGGGGGGGGGGGGGGGGGAGGGCTGCAGTCAACCTTGTGACAGGGAAAAATATAAACAAATACATTAACTAATTTGTTAAAAAAAGGTTTAAATAAAGTTATGTTGAATATTCATCCCACTAGTACTAAAAACCTAGAACTATAAATGAAAGTTTTATAACAAGGGGCGGCTGGTTTCATAACCTGGGCATTCCCTGTTTATTTTTCAAACACGTTTTTACTCATTTCTTTCATAATATATTCCTTCATGTTCATATTTTCCTCCCATTGCATATTTCTTGGTTTCATGTTCACCTTGGTTGTTCAGAAGTTCTGTTGTCTTGTCCATTGAGTTTTCCAGACACAGTTTGGGTTGTATTTAGTTCTCCTGTGATAAAGACTTAGGTCGAGCATTTAATTGTATGTTTGTGTGTCTTTTCCATACCCCCCACTTTCTAGTCACATTTTATGAGGTATTTAGCAACTTAGAATTTTGTATGATCGTGTCACGACGATGTCAAGTTTGAATCCAGTGATTTTTCATTTGTTTATCAGTTCTCTTTTATGCTCGGCATGAGTTCGTTGAGGCTGTTTGTGGGGGGAAGGGAGAAGAAGAAGACTAAAGATATATACGTGCACATGCTTGCTATTATTGTCTTAGTGGCTTCATAGCTTACCCAGTTAGTGATGATGTTGTATCATTGATATCTTGTTCAACCATACAGAACCATAGATTGTGTCTCTATGGTTGCCGACCTCCTACTGAGAGGACATGTTTTTTCCTAGCTCTTACTATTTGGATTTTTAAATTCTAATTGTGCCTGTGAACTAGCGATGTTTTTACTATCATTGTAATCGTTATTCCTTTAGACGTGCAGTGAAATATTGTTTCACGCAATTATATGTCATGATTGCATGCAAATGTGGTTTTTGTAGCATTCTCAAACATATTTTGAGCGGAAATATGCCGATGATACAGACACATGAACCACGGATGCGAAGGTCAGTGGGCGTTTTGTCCGCGTCACTGAGATTTATCACCACCCAGAACACTGGCTAACCGAGAAAAGTCCCCCAAGTGTCACACTATACAAACGAAACATGTGTGACTACGATAGGACTGAGCTTTTTCAAAAGATAGTAATGCTAGGGAAAAGAAGAGAAGAGAAAACGCTAGCAGCTGGACTCACTCACCGAACTATAGGCATCCGGACCATCCCATTCTCTAATGATATTACGTAGAACAGTATACGCGCAGTATTTCCAATGGTTATTAAAGGCGACTTGCCCGCTACTATCTGTGTGAGACAGAAAGAGGACAATACATCTTACACCAGTAAAACGTGGAATATGAAACTGTTTTAACACCAGGCCATCAACCGTTCCCTCGGACACCTAGACCGTTTAATGGAGTAACATTTGTTCTGACGCAGGCGGGTTCACGAATGGAAGAAGAAATAATTCTCTTCTTGTAAATATTTCACCTTTCTTCGCGATGACATCTCATCAGGCTACACAAGATACACCTGAGAACACGACATTCTCTATACACCCAATTTACCTGCAGGATTCAAGTTCACACGGCTCTACCCTGCTACAACAGTTCCATCTGTGACCCCGTGGCCACCTAGAAATGAACGTAGAGACACAGCACTTGATTTTCTGTTCTCAGGCATTGATCGATGCACGCAAAAACTTTATGGTTGACAACAAGCACGTTTGGATATCGAAACAGAAGACTCAATGAACGCTATACATTTGCTGTAATTAGCTACGCGGTGATCCCCCCCCCCCCTCTCTCTCTCTGTCTGTCTATGCCGATTTATGTATGTATTGGCTGAGCTGTTAATGATTATTGTTAGTAGTCATCGCTAGTGTATTACTATTGTTAGAACCTAGAAAATATGAATGCAACCCCTGGTGGCTTGCAGATTACATTTTTCAAGTAATGTTATCCTACCACAAAGTATGCATCTCTTTCTGAAACCGTCCCTTGGGTGCAACTTTCTATGGCAGTCCTTTATTACAGCCAACTTTCTGTCACAGCAAGGACTGTGTCTGATCTGACTGAGCCATTTGAATTTACTGTCCCCTTCTTGGAGCCAGTCATGCCGACCTTGTGTGCATAGGGAATTCCCTGTGTCAGTGTCTTACATATGTGTGTGGTCATTCTGCAGGATTCTTCCCTTGTCTCACTCTCCCGATATATATTTATATACTTATATAAATATGTAGTCATGTGTGCTGCACCAGCAAGCAAGCGGGTGGCAGGTAATGAGTGCATGTATGTATGTGTGTGTGTGTGTGTTTTTTTAAACTACTGCGCGTTTGAGTATGGGTGCTGAATTTTACTAATACACTGAGATAGTATTTTGGCTACGGGACACCAGTAGCACACATATATCTTCGTGTAGGGAGTCGGCAATCCGAAACCCAAGTTTAAGGTGTCTCCTTCGTGCCAAAGAACTGCATGGCTGTTGGGTGAACAGTCGTTAACGAAGGCAGTCAGGTCGTTGTTGGGGCGACGCTTGCTGGTGGATGTAATGTCCTAAATCCCTTCCCCAGCTAATAGTAGGGTACTGCTGGGGTGACAGTTTATTAACCCTCACATAATGCTTCAGGTCCAAATGAACACTAGGCACTGCCACTGTTTTGCTTCTGCCAGACTGTTGTCGTTGCTTTTTTGCTCAATTTGTAGACTGCAAGTATATAGTTTCGTTACCCAGCTTTTGAGCTGAGTGCATGGCGTGACACTGTGAGCTGCGGATTTCATTTGGAATGTTTTTCGACTGACCAACGTGGTGGTGTGATTTGAAGATTCAGAAAATGGCGCGATGCCGGATGTCGCAATATTGGTGGGGCCATTATTTGATTAAAAATAAATGCGTGTGTAACTGCTGATCTTTTGGTGACTTCTGCTACCATCAATGATGAACTGCATTTCTAACGTCAGACTGTTTGGGTTAGCACTTCGGATGGCTACCATATGCTTTTAATGCGAGTGTATGCTAGATTGGCTGACACAGCAGTTTGTCTTTCCACAAGGGACTGTGATAAACATTCTGTGTGTATTTCGTTGGCACAGGAGCGGAGCAAGATGGGGTGACCCGTTTGCTATGAAGCTGAAATTAAAATTACCAGATTACTAATATTCTTGGGTTTTTTTTGCTTCTCGTTAAAAAAAGAAAGTTTATTGCTGAAGTTACTGGCTCAGAACCTGCTGACAGCATTTCTCCTCCTATCAAGTGTCAATTAGCCAGTGGTCTGTGTTGAAACCTTCCCAAGTGTCAATCTGTGTTGAGATGTTATTATCTGTGTTGAGATGTTATTATCTGTGTTGAGATGTTATTGTGTTGAGATGTTATTGTGTTGAGATGTTATTATGTGTGTTGAGATGTTATTATCTGTGTTGAGATGTTATTATGTGTGTTGAGATGTTATTATCTATGTTTAAATGTTATTATCTGTGTTGAGATGTTATTATGTGTGTTGAGATGTTATTATGTGTGTTGAGATGTTATTATCTGTGTTGAGATGTTATTATGTGTGTTGAGATGTTATTATCTGTGTTGAGATGTTATTATCTGTGTTGAAATGTTATTATCTGTGTTGAGATGTTATTATGTGTGTTAAGATATTATTATCTGTGTTGAGATATTATTATGTGTGTTGAGATGTTATTATCTGTGTTGAGATGTTATTATATGTGTTGAAATGTTATTATCTGTGTTGAGATGTTTTTTCTGTGTTGAGATGTTATTATGTGTGTTGAGATGTTATTATCTGTGTTGAGATGTTATTATCTGTGTTGAGATGTTATTATCTGTGTTGAGATGTTATTATGTGTGTTGAGATGTTATTATCTGTGTTGAGATGTTATTATGTGTGTTGAGATGTTATTATGTGTGTTAAGATGTTATTATGTGTGTTGAGATGTTATTATGTGTGTTAAGATGTTATTATCTGTGTTGAGATGTTATTATCTGTGTTGAGATGTTATTATCTGTGTTGAGATGTTATTATCTGTGTTGAGATGTTATTATCTGTGTTGAGATGTTATTATCTGTGTTGAGATGTTATTATCTGTGTTGAGATGTTATTATTTGTGTTGAAATGTTATTATGTGTGTTGAGATGTTATTATTTGTGTTGAAATGTTATTATGTGTGTTGAGATGTTATTATGTGTGTTGAGATGTTATTATCTGTGTTGAGATGTTATTATCTGTGTTGAGATGTTGTTATCTGTGTTGAGATGTTATTATGTGTGTTGAGATGTTATTATCTGTGTTGAGATGTTATTATCTGTGTTGAGATGTTATTATGTGTGTTGAGATGTTATTATCTGTGTTGAGATGTTATTATCTGTGTTGAAATGTTATTATGTGTGTTGAGATGTTATTATGTGTGTTGAGATGTTATTATGTGTGTTGAGATGTTATTATGTGTGTTGAGATGTTATTATGTGTGTTGAGATGTTATTATGTGTGTTAAGATGTTATTATGTGTGTTAAGATGTTATTATCTGTGTTAAGATGTTATTATCTGTGTTGAAATGTTATTATCTGTGTTGAGATGTTATTATGTGTGTTGAGATGTTATTATGTGTGTTAAGATGTTATTATCTGTGTTAAGATGTTATTATCTGTGTTGAGATGTTATTATCTGTGTTGAGATGTTATTATATGTGTTGAAATGTTATTATCTGTGTTGAGATGTTTTTTCTGTGTTGAGATGTTATTATCTGTGTTGAGATGTTATTATCTGTGTTGAGATGTTATGTTATTATCTATATTGACATTTTTATTAACAGCTATTTTTTAACTTAACAAATGTTTAGTCTGTCTGGGCTGGGAACGGAACAACCGCTATAGCGTGTACAACACAACTGGAGAGCAGATCTTGTACGTGTATGAGGGTAAGTTCACAGACATAACCGCTTGTGATTACCAGTAGTTTAACTAAAGTCAGTGATAGCCTGGATCCAGAAGAAGCAGGAAAGCCAATGTCACAGCTTATCTTCATGTTACACAGCTCCCCACATTCACACAGCTAGGCTCACTCACCTATGCTCCCCACATTCACACAGCTTGGCTCACTCACCTTTGCTCCCCACATTCACACAGCTTGGCTCACTCACCTTTGCTCCCCACATTCACACAGCTTGGCTCACTCACCTTTGCTCCCCACATTCACACAGCTTGGCTCACTCATCTTTGCTCCCCACATTCACACAGCTTGGCTCACTCACCTATGCTCCCCACATGCACATACTTTGGCTTACTCACACAATTCCCACAGCTTGGCTCACTCATCTACGCTTCCCACATTTACACAGTGTGGCTTACTCAGATACTCTCTCCACATTCACACAACTTGGCTTACTCACATACTCTTCCCACTTTCACACATATTGGCTCACTTGCAACTCTACTCAAATTCACACAGCTACTCAGTGCTATGCTCGTCAGTGTTATGGCTCATTGCGAGAGTTTACCCTCATTGTGACAGACAACGATGACAACCGCCTGCTGTACCTGCAGCGACCACTACGTTGCTCGTCTCGATGTTTCTACTCCTGCTGCTGCCTTCAGGAGATGAGTATCCACACACCCCCTGATTCTTTGCTTGCACTTGTTAAAGAAAGGTATGTTGATCTTCACTTGTTAAAGAAAGGTATGTTGATCTTCACTTGTTAAAGAAAGGTATGTTGATCTTCAACAGTCAGTATAAACCTTCTAAAGTTTGATTTGTGTCATGTTTCATGTTTTGCAAACTGTCAAGTGATTTTGTTACAGTGTTTCTGATTGACTAGTTCTGGTTGACTAGTTCTGGTTGTCTAGTTCTGATTGACTAGTTCTGATTGACTAGTTCTGATTGACTAGTTCTGATTGACTAGTTCTGATTAACTAGTTCTGGTTGACTAGTTCTGGTTGACTAGTTCTGGTTGACTAGTTCTGATTGACTAGTTCTGATTGACTAGTTCTGGTTGACTAGTTCTGGTTGACTAGTTCTGATTGACTAGTTCTGATTGACTAGTTCTGATTGACTAGTTCTGGTTGACTAGTTCTGATTGACTAGTTCTGGTTGTCTAGTTCTGATTGACTAGTTCTGATTGACTAGTTCTGGTTGACTAGTTCTGGTTGTCTAGTTCTGGTTGACTAGTTCTGATTGACTAGTTCTGATTGACTAGTTCTGGTTGTCTAGTTCTGATTGACTAGTTCTGATTGACTAGTTCTGGTTGTCTAGTTCTGGTTGACTAGTTCTGATTGACTAGTTCTGATTGACTAGTTCTGGTTGACTAGTTCTGATTGACTAGTTCTGGTTGACTAGTTCTGATTGACTAGTTCTGATTGACTAGTTCTGATTGACTAGTTCTGGTTGACTAGTTCTGGTTGACTAGTTCTGGTTGTCTAGTTCTGATTGACTAGTTCTGGTTGACTAGTTCTGATTGACTAGTTCTGGTTGTCTAGTTCTGATTGACTAGTTCTGATTGACTAGTTCTGATTGACTAGTTCTGGTTGTCTAGTTCTGGTTGTCTAGTTCTGATTGTCTAGTTCTGATTGACTAGTTCTGATTGACTAGTTCTGATTGACTAGTTCTGGTTGTCTAGTTCTGATTGTCTAGTTCTGATTGACTAGTTCTGATTGACTAGTTCTGGTTGTCTAGTTCTGATTGACTAGTTCTGGTTGTCTAGTTCTGATTGACTAGTTCTGGTTGTCTAGTTCTGATTGTCTAGTTCTGATTGACTAGTTCTGTTTGTCTAGTTCTGATTGACTAGTTCTGGTTGTCTAGTTCTGATTGACTAGTTCTGGTTGACTAGTTCTGATTGACTAGTTCTGATTGACTAGTTCTGATTGACTAGTTCTGATTGACTAGTTCTGGTTGTCGAGGATGAGATGGACATGTTGGAGACAGAGGAAGTGATGCCAGCTTGTGGATGCCATTCGTCAGCACTAGATGGTAGCTGATCAGCAAGATTTGAAAATTTCTCCCACCATCAGAGGCAACCTGTGGCGAGAGTTTCCGTTGACAGTGACAGTAAAACTCATACGGCATAAGCATCTGATAGTGATCTGTTTCAGTTGGTCAGTCTCTGATTCATTCATCCCTTCTCTCCGACATACATGCATCAGAGGTGCACACGAGTAGCCTGTCTGTGCAAGAAGCAAAGCTCTAGTTTATTTTACTGTCTGGGAAGACTCACTTCGGTCTTTTTATTGTAATGTGTGTGCAGTGTTACTTATGTGACGTACAGAGTACGTGTTATGTATGTGCAGTGTTACTTATGTGTCGTACAGAGTACGTGTTATGTGTGTGCAGTGTTACTTATGTGACGTACAGAGTACGTGTTATGTATGTGCAGTGTTACTTATGTGTCGTACAGAGTACGTGTTATGTGTGTGCAGCGTTACTTATGTGACGTACAGAGTACGTGTTATGTATGTGCAGTGTTACTTATGTGTCGTACAGAGTACGTGTTATGTGTGTGCAGTGTTACTTATGTGACGTACAGAGTATGTGTTATGTATGTGCAGTGTTACTTATGTGACATACAGAGTACGTGTTATGTGTGTGCAGTGTTACTTATGTGACGTACAGAGTATGTGTTATGTATTTGCACTGTTACTTATGTGACGTACAGAGTATCTGTTATGTATTTGCACTGTTACTTATGTGACGTACAGAGTATCTGTTATGTATGTGCAGTGTTACTTATGTGACATACAGAGTACGTGTTATGTGTGTGCAGTGTTACTTATGTGACGTACAGAGTATGTGTTATGTATGTGCAGTGTTACTTATGTGACGTACAGAGTATCTGTTATGTATGTGCAGTGTTACTTATGTGACGTACAGAGTATCTGTTATGTATTTGCACTGTTACTTATGTGACGTACAGAGTATCTGTTATGTATGTGCAGTGTTACTTATGTGACATACAGAGTACGTGTTATGTGTGTGCAGTGTTACTTATGTGACGTACAGAGTATGTGTTATGTATGTGCAGTGTTACTTATGTGACGTACAGAGTATGTGTTATGTATGTGCAGTGTTACTTATGTGACTTACAGAGTACGTGTTATGTGTGTGCAGTGTTACTTATGTGACGTACAGAGTATCTGTGATGTATGTGCAGTGTTACTTATGTGACGTACAGAGTATCTGTTATGTATGTGCAGTGTTACTTATGTGACTTGCAGAGAACGTGTTATGTGTGTGCAGTGTTACTTATGTGACGTACAGAGTATCTGTTATGTATGTGCAGTGTTACTTATGTGACTTGCAGAGAACGTGTTATGTGTGTGCAGTGTTACTTATGTGACGTACAGTGTGTGTTATGTAAGTCTAAGTGACTTGCAGTGCTTTTGTGGGTATGTAATAGATTTGGCTGATAAATAAGTGTCTACGAGTGATGCTAAATTGTAATAGAAATGAGTTGTGAATGTATGCTAGATGTCACTTCATTGATGTAATTAAAGGATGTCTTCTCTCCCCAGATGGTCATGTTGTATACCAGAGTATGAACTAGTAACACCTGAAGGGAGCGCCTTGTTCCAGATGGAGGGTAGCTGTTTCCACTGTCGATGCTGTTGCAGTATCAGCTTTGTGGTATAATCACATTCTAATGTTGACTTGCTCCAGGGAATAATTCCCTTTTGCTTTGAACACATATAGTATTGTATGCCACCAGTACAGCGTAGATGCTGCTAATTTCATCATCCCTGCACTCTGCACACATCATGGGTGGTTCAGCTTATTGCTGATTGAATCCTTCAGCTTCCGATGACTGACCTGACCAGACTGACGTTGCCTGATGAGCCTCCTGACACATCTGCTGGGCTTCTCTGTCCTATCCACACGGATCTTTGATCTGAGCACTTGCTTGGTCATGTGTGGGGTGGGGGGGGGTGTTGATTCATTCAGTTACAGATCTATCTTAAGGCATTTACGATGTTGACTCCATCTATTGCGGGTTGGGGTAGTGTCACTCTGTCGTTCCCTACAACACCTGTATGTATAGAATATATGCATAGCATAAAGTATTCTGTGACATATAAATACTCACCTGGCAACTGCTGCTTTTAGAGCCCTAGTATGGGCAGCAGAGCAAACAGCCACACATGCAGTATTTATATCAGACTCCATGAACATACTTCAGAAGATAGCAGCAGGTAGTACGCGCTCTGAATTGGTAGATAGCATTCACTGATCGCACTTAACCTCCCTCACCTGGATCTACACACCTAGTCATGCTGATATAAAGAGTAATAAGCCACCGGACCAGCTGGCAAGCAAAACACCAACGCATGTGGGAAGAAGCACGGTCAGAGCAGATATAGAACGGAATGGCCTAAAGGATAATAACGAATCTCTGAAACTAACAGACTTTTCTGGCATGAGATTAAAGCATGGTGAAGCATGTCTCTACTGCCTTCCAGACCGAGATAGGAGACATAACCAACCTACCTTTCACGGGAATAATATTAGAAGAAGTACATTGGAGGGGCTGCTGCAACAGAGGACTGACCACATGTGGGAATGCCTAGTGTCCAGTGATGTCAATTGTGATAACATAACAGGTGACATAAAAATATTTGCACATACCAGTAAGTTAACCATGTGTGTGGATTTCTCCCCTTCAAGAAACTGGTGGACACTTTCCATTTCTGGGGACAGATTTTATCAAATGTGCTTTCTAAAGTTTGCGTTCTTCCCCCCCCCCCCCCCCCCTCCTCCCCCTCCCCGCACTAACAAGATTCTGCAAAATAGCAGTCCATGCGAGAACACAGAACAATTTGAGAGAAATGACAGCAATCAGAAAATAACACAGCCACTCGTCGCCATCTTCAAAAGGAAAGTCCAATGACATATAGTTTGGGAGTACAATACATTGTTGTTAATGTATCAGGTCTTGGTCAGATATGACTGAGCTACCATATACGTAGTTTGCTGTTAATGCTGAATGTTGAATAAAAAATCAACATCACAGCACCCAGGACACTCTCATAAGTGCTCTGTCCCCATCTTCAGCAGCAAGCGAAGAGTTCCAATCCTGTTGGCGCCAGTAACTGTCTGATTGTACATCTGCCTCATCCTTTCCCCTAGTGTCGAGCATCAGCCAGATCCCATTTTCTTCAGACTGTAATTATATATCTGTGCCTTCACACTGTTAACTATATGTGTCATACCTCAGTTTGGGAGTTTCTGTGGCGGTGCGGCTAGACCCTCACCGCGGATCGGAAGGTTGTGGGTTCGCTTCCTGGTGGAGCCGGACTTTTTTTCAGAAATGACCTTGGCTCCCAGGTCGACCCAGCCTTGAGTGGGTACCGGGTGCAGTCCCGGGAAGTAAAGGCGGCCGGCATGATGCTGACCACATCACCCATCTTGTGCCGATTGGTCTATAGAATATAGGTCTAGCCCTATATGCCCTATATGCCTTTAGGCGTGGGAAAGTTTTCTTTACTCTTTTTAAATACCTCAGTTTACCAGCAGGTGGTGCAGAGCCAGCCAGTCTATCTGCCTGCTCACTTCCCAACACACCAGCATCACCTGGAGACAAATATCAAAGGATGCTAACTTCTTCTTCTTCTTCTTGTTCACCGGCTGTAAACTCCGGCGGAAAGTTCTGGTTGTTCTTCCACTTCTGGACTGCAGTCCTGTTCCAGAACCTGAGTGTTGCGTGTGCATCCGTTTGACATATCTGTATGCAGACTGTTGGTGCCTTGCCTCTCAGGCAGATGCACTCCGACTTCGAAGGAAGCTCCCAATTAGTCGACTCTTACGACATGCTTTTGGATAGGCAGTGGGTCTATTCTTGTTTTTCCCATAGTAGGGCCACGGAACCCACACGGGGAGGATGCTAACTAAACGGGACAGCTGAATTGATGCTTGCCACTCTGCACTTAGCATGCCCCTTTTCACCTTTCTCAACATGCTTAGTGAGTCAGTGACAATCACGGCATGTTTGTACAGCTGATTCTCAAGCCAGCGGAAGACAGCAGTGACTGCCTCCACCTCCATTCTCAAACTAGACATTGTGATATCATATGCAAGGCTTTGCTGTTAACGCTGATTGTTGAGTGGAGTATGCCAAACCTGACATCGCACATTATGCCAACGGCTTCAGGCATTGGGGAGGATACTAGCCTTATCCAAGCAAGAGGAAATGAAACCTGAAAACCTGTTATGGCAGGGCAAACCAGGCCCCTAGCTTTGACTGGCAGCTGGTCTAGGAGGGAAACTCTGACAGGTGGACAGACACTAGCACAATATAACACAATCACAGGGAAAGGTGCCAGCACCTCTTTTATTTTGGGAGTTGACTCTTTGTTGGCTACTGAAAAAGGGAACAGAGCAAATGTTGGAATGTTCAAGTGCAGGGTAATCAATTCTTGATTCATTCATTTATTTAAATTGTTGGAGCGTAATGTGTAGTTTCAAATCAGGCATCCAGTTGTTGTTTCAATTTTATGATTGCAGGTAAGAAATGATTCTGGGGTTGAAGTTGCTACAATCAGAAAAGAATGGGGAGGCTGTAAAGAGTTGATAGGAGCTTGCAACGATTTTACCATCAAATGTAAGGGCTTCTTCCTCCTCCTGTATTCTTGTCTTTCTTCCTCCACCTGTAGTCTTGTCTTTCTTCCTCCACCTGTAGCCTTGTCTTTCTTCCTCCACCTGTAGCCTTGTCTTTCTTCCTCCTCCTGTAGCCTTGTCTTTCTTCCTCCACCTGTAGCCTTGTCTTTCTTCCTCCACCTGTAGCCTTGTCTTTCTTCCTCCACCTGTAGCCTTGTCTTTCTTCCTCCACCTGTAGCTTTGTCTTTCTTTCTCCTCCTGTAGCCTTGTCTTTCTTCCTCCTCCTTTGTGTGTTTTCTGCTTTGTTTTGACACTGGGATATTTCTGCAGCCATTGTTCCCCTGTTGTGTGTCAGGGCAGTCAAAATTATAACAAATAACTGGGCTCATTGTCTTTGTTTAAAGCCAACCTGGCATGTCCTGTGGTATAATGGTTGACCACATGCCTGGCCAAGACAAGTTCAGTCTCTAGATGAGCAGGATTATTTTGACCGTTCAGTGTGGCTCTAATTTAGACCCAAGCCTCATGAAAACAGGCACCTGACAATGTTCAGATGTCTCTATGAATTTTCTGGACAGGAAAGGTAATGAGGAAGGAAACTCTTCACAACTGCTTTTAAGGTCATGATCTAGAATATGTGAAGATAATCACACTTTATACTGTGAGTAAGCAGTAACTGCTATAGACTTACCTTATATATCCTTTACAGGACGTTGCAGAACCAACCCCAGCACTTTTATGCTGTTGTGGTGTTTTTTCTGGGCAAATTTACGTCCAGTAGTATGCCATTGCTTTCTGGATGGACCTTGTGTATATAAAACTAAAATTAAATAGCTTGGCAGAAACTCAAGGACCAGGATTTTTTGGGGGGACTCGTGAAAAGGAGGACACTATAAATTCCGACCATTCCTTCACCAAAAGGGTCTCACTGACTCTGCTACTTGGGTCTCACTGACTCTGCTACATGGTTCTCACTGACTCTGCTACATGGTTCTCACTGACTCTGCTACATGGGTCTCACTGACTCTGTTACATGGTTCTCACTGACTCTGTTACATGGTTCTCACTGACTCTGCTACATGGGTCTCACTGACTCTGCTACTTGGGTCTCACTGACTCTGCTACTTGGGTCTCACTGACTCTGCTACTTGGGTCTCACTGACTCTGCTACATGGTTCTCACTGACTCTGTTACATGGTTCTCACTGACTCTGCTACATGGGTCTCACTGACTCTGCTACTTGGGTCTCACTGACTCTGCTACTTGGGTCTCACTGACTCTGCTACTTGGGTCTCACTTAATTTATTTAGGTCTCACTGACTCTGCTACTTGGGTCTCACTGACTCTGCTACATGGTTCTCACTGACTCTGCTACTTCGGTCTCACTGACTCTGCTACTTGGGTCTCACTGACTCTGCTACTTGGGTCTCACTGACTCTGCTACATGGGTCTCACTGACTCTGCTACTTGGGTCTCACTGACTCTGCTACATGGTTCTCACTGACTCTGCTACATGGGTCTCACTGACTCTGCTACATGGTTCTCACTGACTCTGCTACATGGGTCTCACTGACTCTGCTACATGGTTCTCACTGACTCTGCTACATGGGTCTCACTGACTCTGCTACATGGTTCTCACTGACTCTGTTACATGGTTCTCACTGACTCTGCTACATGGGTCTCACTGACTCTGCTACTTGGGTCTCACTGACTCTGCTACTTGGGTCTCACTGACTCTGCTACTTGGGTCTCACTTAATTTATTTAGGTCTCACTGACTCTGCTACTTGGGTCTCACTGACTCTGCTACATGGTTCTCACTGACTCTGCTACTTCGGTCTCACTGACTCTGCTACTTGGGTCTCACTGACTCTGCTACTTGGGTCTCACTTAATTTACTTAGGTCTCACTGACTCTGCTACTTGGGTGTCACTGACTCTGCTATTTGGGTCTCACTGACTCTGCTACTTGGGTCTCACTGACTTTGCTACTTGGGTCTCACTGACTCTGCTACTTCGGTCTCACTAACTCTGCGACTTACCAGTGTCAGACACCAGAGCAAACTTCAGACCGTATCTTAATAAAACTATCAGGATTTTGCCAGACAGAGGGGAAATGTAGTAGCCGTGCTTCAAGTCAAACAGGTGAAGTCCTCAGGCTCAGCATCCTGTGTGCGGTTATGTGATGTAACATCAAGTGTGTAAACCATTCTTGACCTAACATGATGTGTGTAACATGTGAACAGTCACTTCTGTAACCAGCTAATGTCTTCACTCCTCTCTCCACTAGATCTCAATGGCTTGTCCAGCAATGACAAGGTCTCCATATTTGCTGCAGCATTTCTGCTGGACTTCAACTACTTTGAGCGACATGGAAAGTGTTTTTGATGATGAGTTTGGAAAAAAACTTGATTGGTACTGCCTGATCGTGTAATCTGCACATGTCTGCTTGTGTAATCTGAACAAGCCTGATTGTGTAATCTGAACAGGTCTGATTGTGTAATCTGAACAGGACTGATTGTGTAATCTAAATATGTCTGATTGTGTAATCTGAACATGCATGATTGTGTAATCTGAACATGTTTGATTGTGTGATAACTGTCTCCTTATGATGTTTGTGATAAGTTGTCTTCGAGCCCTAAACTCTTTCAAAACATGTTGGTTGCTTTTTTTTTTTTGTGTGACTCTCCTGATAATTCTTAGGATTTGTCTGTGAAATCACATTTCTGAGGCCTCAAGAAATTCTGTGACTTGTTTATTAATTGTCCAGGATTCAGAGCTGTATGTTCAAAGTGGCTCTGTATAACATGTGATAATTCTTTCCTAATGATATAGATTTATTGCATAACATGTTCTTCATTTAAAAAAAAAAGGAGTATTGGCCCATCCTATTCTGCTTATTATCTCTGTGATACATCTTCCATTGGCTGTTATCCATGCGCCTAGATGCTTAGGTGTCTGTACTTGTCCTGAAATACTTGTCACTTACAGTCAGTACACACAGTCAACGGTTGCCTTAGTACTGCCTGCCTCACAGAAGTCAGTACACAGAGTCAATGGTTGCCTTAGTACTGCCTGCCTCACAGAAGTCAGTACACAGAGTCAATGGTTGCCTTAGTACTGCCTGCCTCACAGAAGTCAGTACACAGAGTCAGTGGTTGCCTTAGTACTGCCTGCCTCACAGGAGTCAGTACACAGAGTCAGTGGTTGCCTTAGTACTGCCTGCCTCACAGGATAGAGGATCAGATGAGTATCAGTATTGAAAGGCCCCCCCCCCCCCCCATCCCCCAATATTTGTTGAAATCCGATGCAAGGCATGGGTTTTAATGACACAGTGCAGTGTAACTCAGATGATGGTGGCCTAATGGAACGGTACTTGCTGCTGAAAAGGGGTGCAAGGGGCTTATGAGAATGTCCCAGATACTGTGATATCCATTCTAAAGTCAAGCCAGCTCAGCTGAGACTGTATTTTGGCTTCACAACAATATCGTTCCTGCGTAATTATTTGTCCTGGATCAGAAGATTTAATTAAGTACTTCTTCAGCTGTGTATCCATTGGTGCTAACATGTTGGTTTTGAATGTGTTTGGCCATTGTAAAATATTTAGTTTAAGCATTGATGTATCCAATAGTAATGTTCCAGCTCGGGTCTTTATATGAGTGAATTGGAATATGTCTGAATGAAATCAAAGATACAAAACATGTTTAATGTAAGGTTAAAGTGTAACCTTTTATCATTCTTTGTTCACTCCTTGATGCTGTATAGTAATGTATTCCTGTTTCTTATTTATTTATTTTAATGTTGTTAAAAAACTCATAAAAAGAAATTCCAGTGACATGCGTAAGCATAGTTTCCAGAAACCGAAACACTTTGTCCATAGTTAATGTTGTGCAGTGCTCTGGAAAGAAAATCAGTGTAAACACATTCATGGAAGAAGATTAATGTATTTATAGAAGAAAATTTGTGTAAACACATTCATGGGAGAAGATTAATGTATTTATAGAAGAAAATTTGTGTAAACACATTCATGGGAGAAGATAAATGTATTTATAGAAGAAAATTTGTGTAAACACATTCATGGGAGAAGATTAATGTATTTATAGAAGAAAATTTGTGTAAACACATTCATGGGAGAAGATTAATGTATTTATAGAAGAAAATTTGTGTAAACACATTCATGGGAGAAGATAAATGTATTTATAGAAGAAAATTTGTGTAAACACATTCATGGAAGAAGATCAGTGTATTTATAGAAGAAAATTAGTGTAAACACATTTGTGGGGGTGTAAACACATTGTTCCTGGAAGAAAATCAATGTAAGACTTTGTTCATGAAATAAAAACAGTGTGAGACGTTTGTGAAAAAAATCAATGTACCGTATTGTTCATGGAAGATAATCAATGTAAAACATTGTTCATGGAAGATAATCAATGTAAAACATTGTTCATGGAAGATAATCAATGGAAGATAATCAATGTAAAACATTGTTAATGAAAGATAATCAATGTAAAACCTTGTTCATGGAAGATAATCAATGTAAAACATTGTTTATGGAAGATAATCAATGTGAAACATTGTTTATGGAAGATAATCAATGTAAAACATTGTTCATGGAAGATAATCAATGTAAGTCTTTGTTTATGGAAGTAAATTTTAGGGTAGACAAATATTATTTAAAAAACACATTATTGTATCTCTTCTAAATACTTTGAAAGATGAAATTTAATTTTATGTCTACCTCCAATGAATGAATTTTAGTTCTTTTTATCAAGTGTTTGATCTGTTGTCACACATTTCTGGAGCTGTTTATGCCTTGTAGAATGTCTGCATCAGGCCACATTCCAGTTGTTCAGTTAGTGATTTTCTTTTAAGTTCATATTTTCAGCAAGTAGTTACAGCTGTGGCCAAACATTTAACACTGCCCAGTAATAATTGATGTTTCCATACAACCACAGACAATTGCCTCGGTTGCTATGTTAGGGTACACTGCTTGTGTGGATTCTGGGCACCATTTTTGGTGGTGGGGACAAACAAGAATTGATCCCATGCCTCTTAACAAGAGGGTGGTCAAAGGCAGCTAATCAGGGATTTGCTGACAGGGGAGAAGAAGGGCTCTCTAAATGCAGTCGTTGTAGCTGTGACTGTGTCATATTATAGATTTTGAAAACATAGGCTGTTACTGTTTTAGGTGTCCTTGAGATTTTATTGATTTTTACCAAAGCATTTGATTTGGTTAGTTGTAAAAGTCGGTTCAACACATTGAAGAAGATAGGGTGTCCACCTACCCTACTGAACATTACTGAGTCGTTAAACACAGGTATGAAAGGTACTATTAATTTGACCACGAAATATCGGATTAGTTTGTAATCAAGAATGGAATAAAGCAGGGATGTGTACTTGCTCCTGCCCCCTTTGGAATATACTTCTCACTTCTTTTGGAACTTGCCTTTTGAGATCAAGAGGGTGGGTATATTCATTCATTCTCAATCTGATGAAAGGCTTTACAGTGCTTAAATGCTTAAAGCAAAAATCAGGATAAGAAAGGTACTTATCAGAGAGCTGCTGTCTGCAAATGATGCAGCAATAACCACCCACTCAGAGGAGGAGCTTCAATGTTTACTGTCTGCATTTGCTGATGCATGTTATGAATTCGAACTAACAATCAGCAAAAAGAAAAATATTCTGGTGCAAGGTGCTAAAGATAGGCCTGAAATTTGACAGTGAAGACCTGGAGACAGTTGACCATTGTACATATCTGGGGTCTGCAGTGAATAACAAACTATCGCTGACCAAGAAATCAGGACAGGAAAGCCAGTAACAACAACGAGCACATCAACAAAAACTTTCTTTGTCTTTTTCTGTGTTAATCACACACAAAAAGAGATCTACGATATAAATAAGTGGGACATGAATGAAATAGTCACTGAGATAGATTCTTGGAAACAAAATGTGTTGGACCATGCTATGTGGAGAGGGAAGTCAGGAATGGAATGGGAAAGGAGGGGTGTCAAGAACTCATCATAACCATGCCTCGACTCGCCCAAGCGGTCATCAAGGCATCAAGTGGACATACAAAGTAAACTACTAAATAATAATAGAAATAATGCGCCATAAGGGGTAAGCACGGCAAAGGGAAAATACACGAAATTACAAGTGAGTACTGTAGTGTATTGTATGTTTCTTATACAGTTTATGTAATTTCTGTTGTGGGGGGGATCTCCGTATGGGTTCCTGGGTCCTATTGTGGTGGGGGAGGGGGGGGGGAACAAGAATAGACCCACTGCCTCACCAAGCATGTCGTAGGAGTCGACTAGAGACCGTCGTGATCTACATGAGAGGCAAGGAACCTACAGTCTGCAAAAAAATAATATGTTTAAAAAAAAACCGGATTTGCAGTGAGTGTGCACGCTACTGATACAAGACTTCAAGTCCGGAGGTGGGCAAACAACCAGAACTAGGCCGGAGTTTACAGTTGTTGAACGTACAAAACAAAAAAAAAATGAAGTAAAGGGGGAGGCGAATATTGTTTGTGTTTTCAACTTGTGGTCTCCCCGATCTAGTATTGTGCATCTATGATCCAAAGAGCAAAGTGGGAAACTTTTGTGAATGATATGGAGGCGATGAAACATTGAGGAAATTCTGGAAACTGCAAAATGCAGATGCAAAGAAAAGATCTGCCTATGACAGTTGGAACAATTTGTAGAGACGATGGTGTGCACATTGTGGTGTTAGAAAGTGGAAGAATGGGCCTCAGTTTGAATAATGAGTAGACAGAAGTAATGGTGGTATCAAAGAAACAAATTATTCATAAATGTGTACATACATCCAGTTTTAACATATGGCTGTGAATCCTGGACAATCGGTAGGCAGGCCAAACAATTTTTAGAGGCCTCAGAGATGTGGTTTTATAGAAGAATGCTTAGAATACCTTGGACAGCCAAAAAGAGCAACCAAGAGGTTTTGAAAGAGGCTGGAGCCCAAAGACAACTTATCACAGACATCAGAAGGAGACTCATCATTTTTCGGCCATGTTATGAGAAGAGGGAAAATAGAACATGTTGTGACCACTGGAAAGATCTGTGGAAGGAGGGATAGAGGAAGACAATGAGAGAAGATGCTTGACAGTCTTGTTGCATGGCATGGAGGTGTATCGGCACACAAACTGATACATGCTGCAGGAGATCGCATATTATGAAGAGGCATGATCGCCCACGCCAGTCGGCAAGGCACCTGATGATGATGTGCGTGTGACAACAGACAAGGAGAAAGGGAAGGCTTTTCTCCATAGGTTTATAGCTCAGACAGATCATAATGATGTAGACATCAGGGATGCAGTTAGAGAGGAGTTAGCTGGCACCTTAAAAAAATATGCATTATGAAGACAAAATACGACTAGATGATGTCAAACAAATTTTCAAAAAGTCAAAAGACACTGCACCAGGGCCTGATGGGGTCAGGTATGGTCACATGAAGGCTTTGAGCGATGTAGACCTGGCAGAGATGGCCGACTGTTTTAACCAGAGCATCAGTACCGCAGGACTGGGTGCACAGCTATCTAATCCTACTGCCAAAACCTTCTAAGGATCATTCAAAGCTTAGTAGCTTTAAAATGATTATCTTGAAAAACACATTTGGGAAGGTCTTGGAGAAAATAGTTGCTGTAAAGCTGCAAGAATTTTTGGAAAGGGGGGAAGCTTCTCCCAAGAGGTCTGGGAACCTACAGGCCTGGAAAGGTCACATGGGCAAATGCGGCCAATTTTGCTTTTGACGTCTATGAAGGGTTCCAGAACAGACAGGAAACTATGGCGGTAGCACTGGATCTTGAGGATGCTTCTAACAGAGTGAGATACGACACCTCAATGACTTCACTGAGGGAGAAGGAGGTCAGTCCATGGAGAAGATAGTTGTTGTAAAGCTGCAAGAATTTTGGGAAAGGGAGAAGCTTCTCCCAACAGGTATGTGAAGCTACAGGCCAGGAAAGGACACATGGGCAAATGCGGCCAATTTTGCTTTTGACGTCTATGAAGGGTTCCAGAACAGACGAAACTATGGCGGTAGCATTGGATCTCGAGGATGCTTATAACAGAGTGAGATACGACATCTGAATGACTGCACTGAGAAGGAGGTCAGTCCATGGCTGGTCAATTGGGTTGCAGCTGCTCTGTATTCACGTTGGGTTGCTCTCCGACTGCGACTCGCTGCAGCCCACGGTCGGTGTTCGAAACCTGGCGGTTCCTGGGGTTCACCTAGTCTCTACCTCTAGGTAGGTACCAGAGCTAACACTGGGGTAAATGGAGGAACGTCGCTGTAGCTACGAAGTTGCGTGCGGACGGCGACAGAGGTGGAAAGTTTCTTATCAGCTGTCCTTACTGGTGGCAGAGCACTTATGGTTTATAACCGCGTTCAATGACGCTTGTCAACATCTCCCGACTTAACCTTTTACCACGGTGTGGTTTTGTTTCGTTGTTGAAACCTGGATTTGTGGTTACCAGGGGAGAGAAACACAGAGAACAACTTCCGGGTTGGCAGAGGAGTCGGTTGGAAGGTCAACAACGTGTGGGATAGACGTCTTCAGCTCGAAGATCGGATCGAACAAGTTTTCATACATCATTTACCTGCAAACACGTCTCATTCTTTCCTTACATATCGGCAGACATGACTCCTGAATCTAAGGAACGGATAACCTTGATCATGACCGCCACAAGAGTCGCTTTTTACTATGGATTTATCCCAACAGTGGTTATTCTAGGTATTCAAATCATTCAATAATCAGTGTTAGAGTTAGTAGTGTAGTCTGTCAGGGCGTGTGGTGATATGAATATAATTATATGACGCCATCTAATTCATTGTTTTGATGTCACAGCTTAAAGCGTTGTTAACAGTATCATCATCATTTATTTATAATGATTATTAAAAGTTACCATTACCTGTAGAAATTAGAGAGTGGAGGTGGTCACTAGTCACTGCAGCTTGCCGGTGGTTAGAGAACAGGCACTCCTATGATTTATTCCCCAAAATAGCGGCATGCCACATTCTGGCCATAAAATATCCGAACGACGGTGTTCCCGTATATCTAAAATACGGACTGTCTGCCAAGGGACAAATCGCGGCAAAACTAGGATTACTTGACAATCACTATCAACATTGCACACGGTACTAGTAGCAGACGATAAATACCGACCGTTGACAACAATTTCGAGCGTTTCTGCAGACGATGATACTAGCAAACTATATTAGCGACCGTTGACCAATTTCGAGACATTACAGACGATGAAAGCGATTAGCAATACTGTGTTCTTCCAATTGGAGGATTTAGCAGCGGTAGATGTCAGACTTGGCATGCGCCAAACGCGATTAAACTCATCGCCGAGCGTATCTAGGTGCCTAGGACTCACGAGTACAGTAATTGGAGGAAGTTGCAGGAGATGTGGTAGCTTCCACTCGTGAGTCCCAGCCATCTAGTTTAGCCCCCATCCGCGCGCGGGGGATACGCTCGGCGGTGAGGCACACTCGCAGAAACAGATCGGCAAGCACCGTATTGCTGAGACCCCGTCAGAGCACTTGTTACGTTGTCCGGAGCCGGCACATATATTTTTAATAGAACTGACCCGCATTTGGATATTTTATGGCAAGATATTGGCCAATTTAGCTCTCTTTCGAACGCCATCATTTTAAAGCCGCCATTTTGGGGAACGATTCAAAGAAGAGCCGAGAACAAGATACAATGATACATACACATGTCGTAATTAGACTATCCTCCGAATAACGGTCCCAAATTATCGAGACCGAAAAAAATACCCTAACAGGGCCTCAGTCATATGTAAATTGCAGACCTCTTTCCGGCGACTTCACCGCAACTGCGGAAAAGCTTCCGCCGAGAGTATCTCCTCCGCTGCTATGCGGATGGGGGCTAAACTAACTAGATGGCTGGGACTCACGAGCAGCAGCTACTGCAGCTTCCTCCATTTTATTTGCTCATGAGTCGCAGCTATCTAATTTAGCCCCCTCCGCGCCAAGGTGGTGGTATAGTCACCGGAAAGAGGTCCGCAATTTAAATATGGGCTATCCTCCGAATAACGGTTGTAAATTATCGAGGCGGAAAATACACCCTAACAGGGCCTCAGTCACGTGTCAATTGTGCACTTCCGACATCTTAAAACTGCGAACTTCCGGCGACTTCCGCCAAGAGTATCCCCCACGCTGCTCGTGCAGCGTGGGTTGGGGCTAAACTAGATGGCTGAGACTCACAAGCAGCAGCTACCGCATCTCCTGCAGCTTCCTTCATTTTGTTTGCTCGTGAGTCCTAGCCATCTAATTTAGCCTCTTGTCTGTGGCGGTATAGTCCCCTAAGTTTGCATTTCGGCATTGTCGTTATAGTCCCTGGAAGTACACAATTGACACGTGACCAAGGCCCTGTTAGGGTATATTTTCCGCCTCGATAATTTAGGACCGTTATTCGGAGGATAGCCTACATATGACTGAGGCCCTGATAGGGTATTTTTTCGGCCTCGATAATTTTGGACTGTTATTCGGAGGATAGCCCGTAATTGTAAATGGACTCTGAAAGTATACTGAAAAAGGTGAAGACGGGATTGCTTCGAGCAGAGTGGCAAGATTTGCAAGGTCACGGGTAATGGGCACACTTTGGATCTTTTCTCCAGGTTATGCCAGTGTGGTGGGGAATGAACAGCCAGACTGGCTGGATCTGCACCGCTGGGTGGTGAATTGATGCATGACAAAGCAGATGTGGTCAAAGACCTTAGGGAGCCAGTAATGAAGTCAGGAGAAAAACTAGATTAATAATATTATGGGCTGGGAAGAATGATGCACTTGGGTGTGACCAGAGGGTTTGCCTGGCACACTACGCTCAAAAGAAAAGCAAGACAACCAGACTACCTACGACTGGCACCATTAGTTGATGTGTATTGGAACTCTGCGCTGCCTGCTGAGGATGGGGACAGCACGAATGCCCGAGTGCTGTGATGTCAATTCCTAACTCAACTCATTACATGTAGATAACAGCATACTGAGGGGAACATGCTTTGGTTATGGTTAATCTTTAACTAATTTGAATTTAAAATAATCAAGATTTACATTAACTTTAACATATATTGTTGATTTATTAGTGATGAGTCAGACCTGTAAAACTGATGTGCATGCAACACTCATTTTTTAGGAAAAAGACTGGAGTCTAGAAGTGGACAATCAACCAGAAATGTACGCAAAGAAATTATTGGAAAAAAAAACTATTGAAACCTCTTCTTCCTGTTGACTGGCTGTAAACTCTGGCGGAAAGTTCTGGTTGTTTGTCCACCTCTGGACATTAGTGAACAGTTCTGTAACCACTACTGTTCATCACCTACGGCTACCAAATTTGCAAATCGGCTAACATCAGCAAGAGGGACAACATCGGAGAGGGGGACAACATCAGAGAGGGGGACAACATCAGAGAGGGACAACATCGGAGAGGGGGACAACATCAGCAAGAGGGACAACATCGGAGAGGGGGACAACATCAGAGAGGGGGACAACATCAGAGAGGGGGACAACATCGGAGAATTACTAAATGAATAGCCTTTCACCGATGACCA
Organism: Candidula unifasciata; assembly: GCA_905116865.2. Classification (NCBI taxonomy): domain Eukaryota; kingdom Metazoa; phylum Mollusca; class Gastropoda; order Stylommatophora; family Geomitridae; genus Candidula; species Candidula unifasciata. The sequence goes on from CAJHNH020001132.1 coordinate 158,686, forward strand.
AGCAATCATAGCACCATCAGCAGTACAACTACAAGAACATATGAATAGACTCCACTCAGAATGCCACAACTACAATATGAAGATCAACGTAGACAAAACATAAGTGATGACATTTTCCAGAAACGGAAGAACCGCTAATATCAAAATTCATTAGCACTAGTTAAAGCAAGCAAAGGATTTTATGGATCAGGGGAGTATTTTTTCAAAAGACAGAAGAATTAAAAAAGAAATCCAGCAAAGGTGCACTAAAGCCAATCAAGTTTTAGGCCACATGGCACCAATTTTGAAATACAAATGTGTGAATATGATCAGAGAAAGAACACTTCAACACAGTAATCTCACCAATGCAATGCTGTCGATGTCAAACATAGACACTGTCTTTAGAAGACAGATGGAAAATAGTCACAACAGAAATGAAATGTTTACGTACTATGCTAGGTGTAACAAGGAATGATCGACTTAGGAACTATGATATCAGGAGGCGAGTCAGCACAGAAACAGTAGTGAACTTTATAGGAAGGCAACAAATCAGATGATTTGGCCATGTAACAAGATTGACATCAGACAGGGCGCCACAGAAAACAATTTGATACAGATAAAGCAATTTGATACAGATACATTGGTAACAGAGCCAGAGGTTGAACTTACAGAATATGGACCGCAGAAAAATTATATCAGAGACACTGAAAAGTACTTTATACGAAACAAACCGAAGGGCCAGTTCCAGAGATCTCTTCCTGCCCTGATGCCGCGATGCATTTCAGGAGTAGAGGAAAGGCGAAGATGCTGCGGTGTCACATTTTAACTAAACAAGCTTTATATATTTAAAAAAAACCTGTCATTGTCTTCCATTCTATTGTCCAGTCGTCACCAGTTCAGTTTTTCTTCTCTCATAAAGCAAATGACAAATGGTTACTTACATCTTGCTGATGTTTGTTGCAAGCTGTCTTGTCTCTTTACTTTTACAAAATTGGGTAATTTCCTTGGCCATCTGAGGAATTTTAATAAATCTTAGTTTTGAATCACAGTTCCAAGGATTCAAGTGAATTTGTTTTACATTTTTTCTTTGGGATTTGAAAAAAACACACACCCCAGCCTTTGTCATGAAATTGTGTCAACACATGAAGTAAATGATGTGCCATCACTCGCAGGGCACTTGATGGTATTGCATACTCACATTTTCATACAATGCTGTATGACTGACATTTGTTTGTTTGTCTCCCTCAGGTTTCATGAAGGGAGCAGATGAAGGCAACCCCCCTCTGAGCTTGCTCAGGTAAATTCTTGTGAAATATTATCATTGCCATGGAAGCCATCTTGGAGTAGCTGCAGACACAAAGCACATCCTGCACAAAACTCTGGATACAGACTAAAAAAAAAATCTCAGATGGTGCAAAGACAATGTAATTAACCTGTGCGTGCTTGAAAATATTTAGCCAGGAACGACATTCAAGTCTAGAAGTGAATGAACAGCCAGTTCTTTCCATTGTAGTTTAGAGCTGATGAACACAGTCCCCCTCTCGGGACTAGGTTATTCCCATTATTTACCAGAGCCTACTGTCATTACTTGGACATTTCTGGATGTGCAAAGGCAGAGTTATCACATAAAGAGAGTAAGAGCTGGTCTAAGAAATCTGAGTAGTCTATACACCCAGGATGCCTTGTGGCATGATCAGCTGTTCTTTAATATCTTTGCTTTTGTTTGTGATTCTGAATGCTGATGCTTTTCTAGATTTCATTGCTCGCCACTGTTAGGTCTTTCCTTGCCAGCTTAGGGAGCAGCACTTCAGTCACAGGGTCACAGACTGAAAAGAGGAAGATCTTGGATGGCGCAAGCTGAAGACACAATTAAACATGTGTGCAGGTTTGATAAATTTGGGCAAGGAGAGGAGTGTGTCAAAGTTTCTGATCAAGTTTCAGACTTGTGTGGAGTTCTTATCATTCTAGGTCATGAGTGCAGGGACTGGCCAGTTGGTGCTTCAGAATCAGCAACAAATGCTTCATGACAATTCCTGCGCAGATGATATGATTATCTTTACAGATGGTTCTGTATTGAGGGGCAGACGAAGTGCATGGGAGTTCATAGCTGAAGCGAATGGATGTCACTTAGTATAACAAAGCCTGGCATATGATATCACAATGTCTAGTTTGAGAATGGAGGTGGAGGCAGTCACTGCTGCCTTCCGCTGGCTTGGAAATCAGCTGTACACACATGCTGTCATTGTAACTGACTCACAGAGCATGTTTGAGAAAGGTGGAGATAGGCATGCTCCATGCAGAGTGGCAAGCATCCCTTCAGATGTCCCAGGTAGTTAATATGCGTGTAGGGAAATGAGCAGGCAGATAGACTGGCTGGTTCTGCACCACTTTGTGGTCAATTGATGTATGACAAGCTAGGTTTTGTGAAGGCTCTTTGGGAGCGAGTTAACAGAGCGGTGGCACAAATAGATCATAACGGCCTGAGGAGAATGGCACTGCGAGGAGTTACTAGTGGGTCTGGCCGACACTCAGTTCAAAAAGGGAAAGACAAGACAGACAGTTGCTGGTACCATCGGAATTAGAACTCTTCGCTAGCTGCTAAAGATGAGGATGTAACACTTTTAGAGTGTCCCAAGTACTGTGATGTCGATTCTTCATTCAACATTCTTTCAGTTAAAACTTGTTTGTGACTGGCTGAATATTGGGGCTGAAGTTCTTTGAATTATGCCACAGTGTTCTAGTAGGTTACTGCTCCTTGCTTCTACTAGTGTTGGAAATATTAAACTTCTTAAAGTCCAAATCAAATGGAGTTGGTGGTCTTTTCTAAACACAACTTTTTGTCTCATATACTTTCAGTCAGCTCTTGACACCAGTCATCCTCCATGCCATTTTCTCTTCCCCTCCAGCTTTCCCAGTCATGTTTTACTCTCTCCTTTTCTCCTTCATGACCAAAGCAAGTAGATCAGTTATCTTCATGAGTCAGTATCTTTCTGTCCAGGGTATTCTCATTAATCCATACCTCTGCAGCTGACAAATAATTGTTTACTAATATAAGTTTGATTATTTCTTTCAGCTTGTTGTGGCAGTAGATGCCGTGCCAGTGACAAGCTTGAGCTACCGTCAAGCATGCCTGCACATGGTCTGTGCTGTTCAGAGAGTATGCCACTGGGTTTTCCATTTTTCTGGTCATTTCATGAAGTTATCACTGAATAAACTTCTCTTTTAGAAGCTCCCTGGTTGTGTTTGATAAATAGTGTCTTTATTTTATCAGTCTGCAGGCGTGGGTTATGAATGCAAATGAAAGTAGTTCGTGTGGATACAAACAGTAAATATGTAAGTTTGTATTGTGTGACCATCTTGGTTCAGACAGATATATTTGCATTACAGTACGCTGTGTTCTCACAAAATATAAACAAAAATGTATATTTCTGGACTTCTGTAACTTTTCTTGTTGATCTATAACATAGTAAGGTAAAGGTAATGTTTTCCTGTTTGTGCAACTGACATGACAGCACATTGTGAACAATGGGTTACTTTACCACCCAGCAGAACAAACCTACACAGAGTGATAGTTACTTGGACCAAGGGTGTCTGGAAAGGATAGCTGGAGAAAGTCAGAGCTTATCAATGAAAATTCACGCCCAGGTGACATCATAATATATGCAGATGTGTCTGTAGTGAGAAGTAAGAAGAGTGGATGGGGTTTCATTGCAAAGGTGAATTTGCACAAGAGCCTTGCATGCAACGTCACTACATCCAGTGTGAGAATGGAGGTGGAGGCAGTAATAGCAGCTATCTGAACACTTGAGGACAGTAAGCCTGCCATGTTATATTAACTGACTGACAGATCATGCTTTGAAAAAATGAAATTGGTGTCCAGCGCGCAAGGGGTTTACAGGGATTTTCTGCCCATGAAATGCAGGTGTGTGAGATAAAGAGCAGGCTGATAGATTTGCTGCTGCTATTAGTCTGGGCAGTGAGCTATTATATGATAAAGTGAAGGCTCAAGGGGATCAAATGGGCAGTGCAAAAGAACAGATACCCATACACTGGAAGAATAATTAATAGGGGTTGTGGAAGATATTCAGTTTCGAAGGGGGAACCGAATTAAGAAGGAAAAAAAAAAGACAAAATAAAAGCATTTTTGAAGAGATTTAAAGTCCAGACGGATCATAATGATAGGGAGCTTAGAAATTTAGTTAGAGATAATTTAATAACTTAAATAATTTAAACAATAATTAATTTCATGATATCATTAGGGTGGAGGTTTCATAACAAAAGTCGCCTAGTGCAGCAAAGCCTTGCATATGATATCACGTCGTTTGAGAATGCCGTGTTATAACACTCACATGCCCGGCTCTCTAGCGTAGTTTGGCTAAACCGGATTGCACGGTGAGCGGGTGACGAACTCCTTGTGGTCCGGGTTCACTCCCACGGGTGGGCAGAAAAGCCACATTTCTCCCAGATTTACGGTATTTACAATGGAATCAAGGCCGAAAGGTTGCGATATCCATAATACTGAGCCTAAGGGTTAACAACTCATGGCTTCTGGATACTAAAACAAACAATGACTGACTCACAGAGCATGATGAGAAAATATGCGTGCAGAGTGGCAAGCATCACTTTAGAGGTCCCGGGTAGTTAGCAACCTTTGGATATTTTCTCCATGTAATCCCGGTGTGTTAGGAAATGAGCAGGCAGTTAAGACTGGCGGCTCTGCCCCACTTGGTGGTGAACTGATGTATGACAAGTTAGATATTGTAAGGGCCCTTTGGGAGCCAGTGAACAGTGCAGATAGGTCATTTCGTTCTAATGAGAATGGCGCTGCGAGGAGTTACCAGAGAATCTGGCCGACGCTCAACACTCAGAGGAAAGATGAGACGAATACACAATCAGACAGTTACTGGTGCCATTAGATTTGGAACTCTTCGCTTGATGCAGAAGATGGGAACTGAGCACTTATGGGAGTGTCACAAGTGCTGTGATGTTTATTCTTACTTCAACATTCAACATAATTTTAAAAAAAAAAACGTGGATGAAGCATTTCTCACGGAAAAAGTAGGAAGAGATCGTTTGGTTGACTGATGCATCAGGAAATTCTCGATACCACCTGACCTTGTTACACCACTGCTTGACACTGACAGAACAATATTTGAAACAGGTGAGACTTCTTAGAAAAGCACTACTATGGAGGTAAGAGGTTAGTACACACAAGTTGCAGATCTATATTTGATTATATTGCAGCTGGTGAAATGGTTCGCCTCCGTAACTCAATTATGGACAAACATTTTGAAACAAGAAGCAATTATGTGTAGGAGCAGATACAATTATATGTAGGAGCAGATACAATTATATGTAGGAGCAGATACAATTATATGTAGGAGCAGATACAATTATGTGTAGGAGCAGATACAATTATGTGTAGGAGCAGATACAATTATGTGTAGGAGCAGATACAATTATATGTAGGAGCAGATACAATTATGTGTAGGAGCAGATACAATTGTGTGTAGGAGCAGATACAATTATGTGTAGGAGCAGATACAATTATGTGTAGGAGCAGATACAATTATGTGTAGGAGCAGATACAATTATGTGTAGGAGCAGATACAATTATATGTAGGAGCAGATACAATTATATGTAGGAGCAGATACAATTATGTGTAGGAGCAGATACAATTATGTGTAGGAGCCGATACAATTATATGTAGGAGCCGATACAATTATGTGTAGGAGCAGATACAATTATATGTAGGAGCCGATACAATTGGAAGAGATGTCAAAAACTGAGCACTAGAAAAGCGGTTCTCTACCTCTGGGCCACGACCCTTATGAGTAAAATATGTTCATATAATAATATGTTGAGTTGGGTCAAGAATTGACATCACAGCACTCGGGGCATTACCATGCATGCTCCGTCCTCATCTTCAGCAGCCATCGCAGAGTTCCAATACTGATGGTACCGGTCACAATCAGGTTATACGTCCGCCCTGCCTTTCCTCTGACTGTAGTGAGTCGTCCATACCCTCTGGTTACACCCAGATGCCTCTTATATATCTAGATTTCTTTGCTAGTTCCCAAAGGGCCTTGACCACATCTACCTTGGCATGTATCAGTTCACCACCCAGTAGTGCAGATCCAGCCAAACTGTCTCTCTGTTCATTACCCACCATGCCGGCATAGCCTGGAGAAAAGATCCAAAGTATGCTCACTACCCGTGAACTTCCCAGCGAAGCTTGCGACTCTGCTCGAAGCACCCCTGACTTCACCTTTCTCATCATACTTTCAGAATATGTTACACAATTACGACATGTGTATGAATATTGTTCTCTAGCCGCCGGAGAGCTGAAGTCACCGCCTCCACGTACATTCTCATGCTAGATGTTGCGGTGTCGTATGCCAGGCTGCCTTGCATTAAAGATTTTCCATTGGCTTTCGCTACGAAACCCCCAGGCACTTCTTTTTCCTCTCAACACTGAACCATCTGTATAGATAATCGGATCACTTGAGCGGGAATTGTCGTGAATCAACTGTTAGATTTCCACCTCGGTAGCAACCGCTGGCCACTCTGCACTCCTGGCCTAATGTGATCATAACCCTACACAGATTAGACTTTTCTGCTGGTACTCTGACCCACTCCTCTCCACGCCCAATGTTCTCCAACATTGCCTTGTTGTGTCTTCTGCTTGAGCCATCCACGATTTTTCTTTTTTTTTTCAGCCTTTGACCCTACCTGCAGCCAAAGTTTCATTCAGAGTTTTGTGTGTGGGTCTTCAGCTAGCATATTATGAATATCAAGCAAAAGCATGGGTGGTAAAATGCATGCACACATTCGCGCACGCGTACACACACTCACCCACATACGCACGCAAACACACGCACACACACACACACACACACATATATATATATATATATATATATATATATATATATATATATATATATATACCCGCATATATATATATATATATATATATATATATATATATATATATATATATACCTGCATATATATATATATATATATACCTGCATATATATATATATATATATATATATATATATATATATATATATATATATATATATATATACCTGCATATATATATATATATATATATATATATACATTCACATACATACATAATACGTAGATACATATATAATACATACATACAGACACGTGCATACAAACGCAGACACACTCACAAACATACCCAAAAAAACACACACACATAGAAGAGAATATGGAGGTCGTTAGAAACCTTCGTTTACGGTTTACAAACGGAAGATAGAAGAGGGAGAAGATAGGGTGACTGAGACACTGATTGGTGCATTGATAGGTAACCGCGAGTGGTCTGGCTTAGGTCGGCTTTTTAGACCTATACTGGAGGCTCTAAACAAAGAACATTTAAAAAACATCTAGGTGATTCACTTTGTTTTGGGCACGTGACAAGTGATTACTGGTTCATGAACCCAATCTGTCAATAGTAAGCAATCAAGTAATGGGGGAAACTGGGACGCCGACGAAACAATTCATCAGCTCTAGTTGTGGTTCGCTTTCTTTGTGTAGGCTGTTCTATTTTATCCTGCGCTTGGCAAATTTCAATATTAGTAAATGGTAGATGGACCGACAAGTGGATGGACATTTGTGTTTTGTTTTTCAAAAGGATCACTTTCCTTCTTACCGGTCACCCGGTGTTAATTTATTCGAATCCTTACTGGGGGAAAGATGTTATACAACAGAAAGAAATCACGTCCGTAGACTTGGGCCTACTGGTAGGATAGTTTGAACAACAGAACAACATCATGGTACACCAGTAGCAACCCTCAAGTGCTTTGTTCTACTTCTAACTCAAGCCTGAGTCCGAAGAATGTCACCGCAGCAGACGCATTCTGTAGCACCGGCGAGGATCCTGAAATACTTTGGGTAGAAAATCTTCCACGTGTGGGTTCCGGGGCCACATTGTAGGGAAAACAAGAATAGTGCCACTGCCTTCCAAATAAGCACGTCGTAGGTGTCAACTGATTGGGGGCTTCTTTCGAAGTCGGAGTGCTTCTGCTGAGGGACAAGGAACAACCAACTGCTCCACGTAAGCCAGTAAAACGGATGTACATGCAAAATTATGAACTAGGAAAAAGAAGGAGAAACAATCTAACCACCCCGTACCATCTGATACGTGCGGTCCTTCATTGTGACGTGCAGAGCTTCATGCTGATGTGTGTGGTACCAAGATGAAATAGGCCAAGTAGGGGTAAAACAGTAGTTACTTCAATGCTTTCAAAATGTAGAGCTCGAACGCTATGCGTTAAGTTCCAATGGTTGTATTGATATATACAATCAGCAATGATCAACACAAGAATACGTATGCAATCAATAATCAACTCGTTCAACCAAAGCTCACTCGTACATCCATGGACGGTTATGTCCTTACGATAGGTCGCAGTCCGACCTTGAGATCATGACAATCATCTTGGTCCTCGGACAAGTCCGAATTAAGCAATGAAAGTATACCGGCTTGCTGCCGAGAATGTAGTGCTCACCAGCTTCCTGCTGAGGTCTTGGAGTCCCGGGGTAAAACGTCCTCAAGGATCCAACTTTATATAACGTTTGCTTCCGTGGGATCCCGGGGTAAAGCGTCCTCAAGGATTCCCACGTCCGTCTCCTTCGGACTATAAACATCAACTGCTTTGACAACAATAAATCATAACAACGTTACGTATTGTTTTGACGTCTTATTTGCTCACTCCGTACTGGTGCGTTCTGGTGCACATTCGCACGCGACAGCTTTTCCCCCCTCCCCAGGACGACCGAGCACTAGGACTTGACGTAGTCTCGGTCGGAAAACTGGAGTCATGTCGCGGCAAACAGCACCAGTACGTGAGAGCAAATAAGAACACTTGAATACACACACACTCACTCCTCAATATATCGTCAATACATTACTAAATGCATGCAAAATATAGATTCCTGACTTCACTAAGCATTATTATCAACAACATTATTGTTATCCAAATTATTTTTCATAACATCATGCATTTTAAATATCATGTAAATTGAACAAATAAACATCAATCGTCTTCCAATGCCTCTGGGGTGCGCGACAAAAAATCGGCTAAGACATTCTCTTTCCCTGGGCGATAAATAACTGTGAAGTTGAACGTCTGTAGAAACATTGTCCATCTTAATATGCGTGAGTTTTTGATGGGTGCTGAGTTCAAGACTTCGAGTGGACGATGGTCTGTCAAGACAAAGAAGTGACTGCCATACAGGAATTGGGTAAACTTCCCTATTGCCCAAAAAATGGCTAGTGCTTCCCTTTCGCCCACGTTGTAACGGCATTCAGTAGGAGACAGCTTCCTGCTGGCATAAACAACAGGAAGTAGGGTGCCCTCTCTGGATTGCATCAACGTCCCACCAATCGCCACATCGGACGCATCTGTGGATACATAGAACGGCAGAGACAAATCTGGCAAACACAAGAACGGATTACTATTAAATGCCTTTTGTAATCTCTGGAGCGCGTCCTCGCACTCTCTCGTCCAGATAACCTTCGCTGGCATTCCTTTTATCGTCAATGAGGACAACACGGCTGTAATGGTTGAATAGTTAGGAATGAATTTGGCATAAAAGTTACATAAACCCAATAACGCAGGCACTTGTTTCTTCGTTTTTGGTATAGGGATGTTAAGAATCTTACCCACCGTGGTGGCTTCGGGTTTACGGACCCCGTGTCCTACAACATGACCGAGGAACGTGACCTCCTCGAAAGCGACCTTCACTTTAGTTGGTCTAACTGTCAGATTAAACGATTTTATGCGTTCCAGTAATGTCTTTAGACCTCGAATATGTTCGTCTAAGTCATTATGGAAAAGCAGAATGTCATCCAGATAATGAATAACATCATTACGACCCTGTAACAACTTGCGTACGAGGCGGGTGAACGTCGCCGGTGCTCCGGAAAGCCCGAAGACCATATAGTTGAAGTGAACCAAACCTTTGTTCGTCTGAAACGCGGTGAATTTTTGGATTCCTCGTCTAAGGGAATCTGCCAATAACCCTTGGTAAGATCTAACTTTGTAAAATACCTAGCCTTCGACAATGCAACAAACATATCTTCCATATTTGGGATATTTTCAGCATCTACAACCGTGATTCGATTCAATTTTCGGAAATCTATGCAGATCCGAAGGCTTCCATCTTTCTTTCGGACAACCACTATTAGAAAAGCATAGGGTGATGTCGACGGTTCAATTATACCCCACTTAATCATGTTATCGATTTCCTTATCCACGGCATCCCGATAATGAAAAGGTATAACATATGGTTTCATTTTGATGGGTTTATGATCTATTAATTCAATGGAATGCACTGCTTCTATCGTTCTACCCGGTATGTCCGATAATGTTTTGTCGAATGTAGCCAAAATACGCTTTATACGACGCACCATATCTGGTGGAACCGAGGGCGCGACTTCCACGTCTCTCCATGTTTCTCTGGATACCAGTTCGGGTAGGGACAATTGATGAGCAGTGTCCACCTCGACATCATTGCTCTCTTCGTCAATGACGTGGCAGAATGCTGCCTCCATTTCTTCTTCTTGCAAATTATTGTCGGGTGCCTCAGCTGCTTCTAACACTTCAGACAAAACACCAGGGCGAGACTTAAACTCTTTAAGCATGTTTAGATTGTATACTTTATGATGTCCTCTGACATCAATAAGATAGTCCACATCTGAAATTTTCTTAATAACTTTAAAAGGACCCTGCCATTTGGCTGATAAACAATTATTATTATCTTGCAGAAATATCAATACATCATCATTAGGCTGGAGAGTGATTAGTCTCCGGTTACGGTTAACGTATTCTCTTTGATGAGTACCAGTATTTTCCAAGTTGTCCCGTGCAACTTGACAACCTGAGATTATCTTGTTACGTAACTCCGTCACGAATTTAATATATGTTTGAGGCGCTTCTTGATCGCCTTTACCGATCCATATGTCCTTTAACAGCGACAGTGGACCTCTGGGATTAGCACCATATATAAGTTCGAAAGGTGAGAAACCTGTACTGCTCTGGGGCACCTCACGATAGGCGAACAAAACAGCAGGAAGGTATTTATCCCAGTCTGCTGGAAATTGATTAGTAACTTTGGCTAGCATAGCTTTTATTTTCCCATTTAAATTTTCTACTAGCCCATTTGATTGTGGGTGATATCTTGCAGAAAAAACGTGAGAGATGGCAAGTAATTTGTCAAAAGAGCGCATTGCTTCTGAAATAAATTGTGATCCGTGATCTGACAGAATTGTTTCAGGAAAGCCTACTCTAGAGAATATAAGCATCAATGCTTCTGCTACTGACTCAGTAGTGATATGACGTAACGGTACTGCTTCAACCCAACGTGATGCCATGTCTACAAATGTTAAAATGTATCTAAATCCTCTTTGTGAAACAACCGGTAACGGACCCACAAGATCGACAGCAACTTTTTCGAAAGGACGACATGGAAGATAGACCCTTTGAATAGGAGGTTTCTGAGATGCATCCTTTCTCGCCATCATTTGACAGTCTTTACATGACCTACAGTATTTCCTAATATCTGTGGAACAACCAGGCCAATAGAATTGTGCAAGAACTCTTTTCTGTGTTTTACCTATACCTAAATGTGCAGCAAAAGGAGTGTCATGTGCAACTCTCAGAACATCGGTTCTATAACATAAAGGAACGACTAATTGTTTACATTGCATAACAGGTGATTTAAAATATCTCATTAAAATTCCATTCTTCACATAAAAATGCCATGTACCTTGCTTACATGTTCTAACACCGGTTACTTCTGCCCTAGAAAAGCATTTAGTGAGGGTAGGATCCGCCCGTTGTTGTATCGCAAAACTGTTTGTTTTCGGTGCGTGTGGTTCGTTTCCAGGCTCTTTTGGTCGTTCTGGTTCATTCTTTACTGCTTCTTCGCTAGCTATCCCACATGTGATAGCTATTTGGTTTTCGTTCGAAGTAGCTGACTGTAACGCAGGTGTGGCTTCCTCGTTACTTACTCTCTGTTGAGCGCGTGTAACTGCAGCATTAGCTTCAGTCACACCCTCATTTTCTTTATACCAGCGTTCGATTTCCTCACGCGAGGGCATCTTTGCTCCTGGAACTGATCCAAGGAGTACGTCTGCTGATGGTCTCTCCAAAACACACACTTCGGCAACCCCTTGAAAATACGGGTTATTTAAATAGACTTTTGCTAAAGGAAATCTTTCTAAACGACCACCAAAAGTACGACACTTGCAATACCGACCTAAGTATGCCGATTTGGGGATTAGGTATCTAGCCACTCCTATAACATTGGCGCCCGTGTCGCGTAATACTTTAGATTTTATGTTTCCAACATAACCATTATGCAAAGGCAAACCAGCCTCCAGTGGTACAGCTGACAACGCTGGGTAAACAATTTCTGGATGGATTCGAACCTGACCGTCTGCTAAATTTGTCACTTTTTGTGACATCGCTGCGTTTACTGTTTGCGCGGAATTAGCATGACTGTTCATAACCCTTGGGCACTCAGAACGTTTATGGAAACCACGGCATACATAGCACCTTATAGGACCTGTGTTGCGTTGAAACCTACCTCGTGAAGATGGACCATCGTCATCATCTTTCCTGTGTCGCTTGTGGGGACAATCGGGACTTTTGTGTCTCCACGAAAGACAGATTGAACAAGCAGATGAACGGGGTTGATAATGTTCACCCTGCTTTTTGGACGTTTGATCTCTATGGGGTGGTTGTCTCTGTTCGCTGTGGCTGCGATAGCGCCCCTGCCTATTATGGCATTTGTTCCACCCGGGCCGATTTGACGAGGCGTTGTGGTGCACCCTAATACTGGATGCAGCTGGGAGTATGTCCTCGAACCTGGGGTTGTGCAATGGTTTACCAGGATGTGCAGTGACATACTGTTCTCCCAATGTTGTCATCTCCTCAACTGACTTCGGTTTCCTTTCTTGAAAAAATGAGAACATCTCCGAACTACATGAAGACAAAATTTTATCTCGAATAATGAGATCAGCCAACTTATCATAAGAATTTTTAACATCTGCCAATGTCACCCAACGCGTAAACAACGTTCTAACGCGGGCCACAAAATCAGCGAAACTTCCATCGACGGATGGCACAACAGATTTAAACTGCACACGGTAACCTTCTTCGGTCATGCACTTCGACGCCAACAGTTTTTGTTTGACTATTTCGAACGACGCGCGTTCGTCTTCTGATAAGTTCGTGAACGTGTTCAAAACTGGTCCCGTTAGCAAATCCCTTAAACGAGATACCCATTGTTCCTCTGGTATCTTAGCGGTATTCATCGCTAAAGAGAAGCGATCCAAAAAATTATGAAGATCTTCTGTAGGTGTAAGAAACGGTAATTTGGGTATGTATACACATGCCCCTTGTTCGGAACCCGAACGGCTACTAGTCACAAGACGACGGCTCTCTGATTCTGACACAGCAACAACCTTGTCTCTATCTATACGCGCTAGTTCTAATTCGTTCTCCAAACGTAACCTTTCCAAATTAGTCTCCATTTCGAAACGCAGTCTCTCCGCCATAGCTTCTTTTTCCCAGCGTAGTTTCTCAGCCTCAGCTTCTTTTTCCATGCGTAACTTCTCCAACTCCATTTCTTTTTTCCAGGCGCGTTCTGCTGTTCTCTCATCGCGTAACTGGTTATCTCTGTCCGACAACTCTTTCATTCTGGCTTCGGCGAAAGCTAAGAGTTGTCCATTTTCTAGGCCTATACTACGACCTAACTCCAAAAACTCAGCAAATGTAGACATATTTAAATAATATGACAATCAATATACAATATATGATATATATGATAGTGTGTGGTGAAGTGACGCCACAGGACAACGAATACTGCGTACTGTCACACACGTACAATTAATGTGCCACTCGCTCTCCACTTGCGCACGGACAACCAGGTTCTCTGGAGGAAAGAGTTAAAATTGTCAGCGCAACAGAAACCACAACAACCACAATTGACTTACCAATTGGGTGGCGTACAAACAACACACTGCAATGTTAGCGATGAAAAATCGCTAAAATAACGACCGGTACAACGGCAAGTAGCAGATCAATGTACAACCAAAAGGACGACTTGATCCGATTCAATCCCACGGAGAGTGGCACAGTCAGTAACGGTGACTTGATTATGATGAAGATCCAGCAAAGAGTGATACGGAGATCCAACGAAGGGTGATACTGTCCCGATGAAGATCCAACGAAGAAGAATGATACGGTCCCGATGAAGATCCAACGAACGAAGAATGATACGGTCCCGATGAAGATCCAACGAACGAAGAATGATACGGTCCCGATGAAGATCCAACGATGGCTAGAACAGACTGGCGGCGGCGACTTGATACATTGAACGATATCCACAGCTAGAGATATGTTAAGACTGTGACAACTGGAATGTGCTTCGTGTACAACTTGAGGCAAACAATAACAATGCGACAAAATGTCGTATCACACTTGTGACGAGAGGTTCCTCATTCTTTAAAGGCTGGCCTCCATTGATACGTGCGGTCCTTCATTGTGACGTGCAGAGCTTCATGCTGATGTGTGTGGTACCAAGATGAAATAGGCCAAGTAGGGGTAAAACAGTAGTTACTTCAATGCTTTCAAAATGTAGAGCTCGAACGCTATGCGTTAAGTTCCAATGGTTGTATTGATATATACAATCAGCAATGATCAACACAAGAATACGTATGCAATCAATAATCAACTCGTTCAACCAAAGCTCACTCGTACATCCATGGACGGTTATGTCCTTACGATAGGTCGCAGTCCGACCTTGAGATCATGACAATCATCTTGGTCCTCGGACAAGTCCGAATTAAGCAATGAAAGTATACCGGCTTGCTGCCGAGAATGTAGTGCTCACCAGCTTCCTGCTGAGGTCTTGGAGTCCCGGGGTAAAACGTCCTCAAGGATCCAACTTTATATAACGTTTGCTTCCGTGGGATCCCGGGGTAAAGCGTCCTCAAGGATTCCCACGTCCGTCTCCTTCGGACTATAAACATCAACTGCTTTGACAACAATAAATCATAACAACGTTACGTATTGTTTTGACGTCTTATTTGCTCACTCCGTACTGGTGCGTTCTGGTGCACATTCGCCCGCGACACCATCTCAACTGGTCAACCAGTTTCTGAACTCACAGTCAGCTTAGGCCTTACTTAACCACGCGAGTATTGCAGGTGGGAGACCGGGCCACATCCCTGCAGCTCACACTACTTATCTCCACACCTCAGAGAAGACAGTCAAGTACAAGGGCTTGTTTTGCTGGCCGTACCCAGTACCGGCACACTATTTAATATCTATTTTTGTTCTCGTCGCTACTGTAACAGACACTTTGGGGTGGGTGGTGGTATCTTTTTCTTTCTATGATGGGGGGGGGGGGGAGGTGAGAAAAAGGGTAACGGAGAGACGACGATACAAATGGAGTATAACAGCAAAAGTTGAACGATAAAGCCTTGGGATGTGTAGAACAAAGGCCGAGATCCACCGCAGCTGAACTTGAAGTAAAGACAGCAGGATGTAGACGGTGATACAAATGGGAGGATCTAACGATGGAGGAACAGCAATCCCAGAATGGTTATCCCGGGTTTACATACACACACGACGAGAAAGAGAGAGAGAGAGAGAGAGAGAGAGAGAGAGAGAGAGAGAGAGAGAGAGAGAGAGAGAGAGAGAGAGAGAGACTGTTGATCGTCATTATTGAGACAGTGTCGACTGACTGTTTATTGGCACTTATATAAGTATACAAAAGAAATACCAATTACAGAACAATAGTCATCTTCTCATTCCAAAGCGGGCCCCGGAAGCCACAGGAAGACAATAGACACCGACCCCTGCCGCTGTAGGAACTGGCGTACATGTGGTGGTGGGGTGGAGCGACGCAGTATCTGCTCAGCCGTTGCCTGTTGATCTATACAGTCAGCGATTGAAGATAAGAAGTGTTTTATCTGATATTACAAAATAATGCATATGTTCCTGTATTAACATTAAACAAAGAGAAAAGATTAGTGATTGTCTGATGATATCAAGTGAACATCCCCAGCTCGGTCAGTTCTACCCCCCCCCGCCCCCAATTGATAACTTTTTACCTGGGGGGGGGGCTGATTGGCGCAGTAATTTTAAAATACACTTCTTGATATTTGTAGTCAGAATATTTACACTAGATTTGAAAAACACAATGACGCTAAACCTGCAAATATTTGAGCTGTTTTGTTTAAGAGTGTGTTTGTTGCTGGAGGGGAGCTGACGATAGGAACTCTTTTGTCGACAGGGACTTCCGGCGCAGCAGACGCAATCAGCGTAATCTAACGTAAATGTCGAATCGATCGTAAAGCCAACAAAGGACGTACATTTTCTGCCAAGGTTTGTACTTATCTATACACTTCGTGCTCCAGTTATGGTTTTTCTGATAGCTTTACATAATATTTATTGCTGTGTGATTTTCAACAAGCATTTGGACATGTGTGTGCATCGGAAAATGTTGCGGAGTGGGCACTGTCAGTTCTGTTGAGTTCAGAACACATTTTCACAGACGTGGTTTGTTGTTTTCTGGGAATACGCCAAGGATAAACATCTCAACATGTAGACGCATTATTATTATCTTGATTGGAAATTCTCACAGTTATCCTAGATGATCTGTGATTCGAACCAGCTTTATGTTTGTCAGGATGTATGACTGCTATATTAGGTCAGATTCGCAGAAAAGTTTAACTGTAGTTTGTTCGGCTTCAATTGACTTGCTAACCGGGAATCGAACCCGCCTTCCTTCAACCAATCCAGCTTGTGGGCTCAACGATGTGCATTCCCACTCGACCAGAGTGCTATGGCGTAGATTTTATGATAACAATCAATTTAACTGCTAAGTACACAACAATGACTCAACAAGAACAGTGGTCGACAGAAACCCAGAGAACATACACTTAGTCTAGGCATTCATTGTTGACCTGTTTGTAGACTGATGCAAGCACTACCTATCGCTACTGCACTGCTGTTTGTTGTTGTGTTTGTTAAATATGCGTTTTTAGAAAGAACATGTTTTGCATGATAATACTGTTGTTGTATTCTTTAGTCAGGTGTTTACATATAGACAAGGGATATGTTTTAAAAACATTTAATTTCAATGGAATCATATGTTTAAAGATGTTAATACATGTAACAGGATACTAAAGACATTAGACCTATTAGTTATCTTCTTGTTTGGTTTGATTCATTAGAATTATTATTATGTTCTTGTTTAGTTTTAGTTTTACCTTGTCGTTTAGAGGTGGAGATTGGTGTTATTTAGTGTTTCCTCTTGTCTTTCGAGATGTAGAGGTACTGTAACATGTTAATCAGTCTGTTCTTTTCTACCTTCACATTCAAAAGTTTTCTCTTGCATTGTTTAGATTTCTGTGTTCTACCCTCTTCTCTGTTATAGTTGTAACTAGCATTAAGTGACACCTTGAACCGCTTCGACCAAGAATTTATTAAGTTTTCCTAAATGTGATGATTTGATTCTTCATAAATCATGATAGGCAAATTGTTGTAAAGAAGAAGACTGTTGATCTTCTTCTTGTTATTTTCCCGGCCCGTGGTTATCAAATGAGAAGGTCAGAAGCCTCTGTGAAATCTGTGCTACGACACATATCTTCCTCAGATCTGTGCAACTTGATTTCCATTGGAATGCCAAACCTGGGATGTCTCTGCTTCAACTGTAGAGCATGTCTGTAGCACATTTTCACTTTTCTGTGGGCTCTGTCCACACGAGCAAAGTTCTGAGTACCCAGTCTTACAATGTTGGCACATATGGCTGTAGAGCTGCAATCAGAATCTAATTACCAAGGTCTGTTTGTGACATGAGAGGAGTTTGATCAGATCTTCAAAATTGTGTTCTGAATGTTTTGCCGAAGGTTTTTAATGGCGGCTGTAATCTTGGTTCTTTTTTTCTCCTCATGAATGTATCCTGGGCTATCCTCAGAATAACAGTCCCAAATTATCGAGGCCGAAAATATACCCTAACAGGGCCTCAGTCACATGTCAATTGCAAACTTCCGGGGACTATACCGCCACCGGCGAATTGCGCACTTCCGGCGATTTAAGTTACACACTTTCAGTGACTACCGCCACCGCCGAAAGTATCCCCCACACCGCTCACGCAGCGTGGATTGGTGCTAAACAAGATGGCTAGGACTCACGAGCAAATAAAATGAAGGAAGCTGCAGGAGATGCGGTAGCTGCTACTTGTGAGTCCCAGCCATCTAGTTTAGCCCCAATCTATGTGGCATGAGCGGCCTGGGGATACTTTCAGCGGTGGTAGAAGTTGCCTGGAAGTGCGTAATTTAAATCGCGGGAGTCCGCCATTGACACATGACTGAGGAGGCCCTGTTAGGGTATATTTTCAGCCTCGATAAATTGTCACCAACATTTACTCCCTTACATAGCACAGAAATAAGGTGGCAGTAATGATGGGCGGTGCTGCTGATAGTCATCTGTTTGTAATGTTTGTCCATCAGTGAAATAACTGCTTTTAAATCCTAATCGTAGACATTACGTGTTATGGTTATTTGACATGTATATGTTGTAGTTGTTCCTGTCAATATCATTAGTCCCAGATAGTAATTTTTTGACAGCTGTCAACCCCTGATGATTACTGTTACAAATATCTGGACCAGACAGACAAGAGTTATGTCATTACCAGCGTGCTAAACCTTCCAGCATGACTATGTTATAATTTCTACCTGAATCTTTCCCCCTCCCTTGAGAACTTTGACCTAGTTTCCTGCTGTGTCAGATGTGGTCTCCATGGATTTACTCGACTAATGGCTGCTAGTGTGTAACCTAAGTGACTTATGTAACCTGTGTGACTGGGGTAGTTTCTGAAACCTGTATGTTAACTAACCCAATCTTTGGTTTCTCATTGATTGTGGCAGCGGCACTGGCTACACAGTAATGTTGTGTCCCCTCACAGACATACTGGTGGTAGCGGCACTGGCTACACAGTAATGTTATGTCCCCTCACAGACATACTGGTGGTAGCGGCACTGGCTACACAGTAATGTTATGTCCCCTCACTGACATACTTGTGGTAGCGACACTGGCTACACAGTAATGTTATGTCCCCTCACAGAAATATTTGTTCGCGACACTAGCTACACAGTAATGTTGTGTCCCCTTACAGATATACTTGTGGTAGCAGCACTGGCTACACAGTAATGTTATGTCCCCGCACAGATATACTTGTGGTAGCAGCACTGGCTACACAGTAATGTTATGTCCCCTCACAGATATACTTGTGGTAGCAGCACTGGCTACACAGTAATGTTATGTCCCCTCACAGATATACTTTTGGTAGCAGCACTGGCTGCACAGTAATGTTATGTCCCCTCACAGATATACTTTTGGTAGCAGCACTGGCTGCACAGTAATGTTGTGTCCCCTCACACTAATGTTGTGTCCCCTCACACTAATGTTGTGTCCCCTCACAGATATACTTTTGGTAGCAGCACTGGCTGCACAGTAATGTTATGTCCCCTCACAGATATACTTTTGGTAGCAGCACTGGCTGCACAGTAATGTTGTGTCCCCTCACACTAATGTTGTGTTCCCTCACAGAAATGTTGTGTCCCCTCACAGTGATGTTGTGTCCCCTCACAGACATACTTGACCATATGTATCCTCGCCACTGAATGAGACATGTCATGTCCCTGGCACTCTCTGTAACATCAGTGGAAGAATGTGCAGCCTGAGATGGTAGTGTTCTAGCACGACAAGAGCTAACACTGTCTGTCAGGGACTGTAATGCTTGTTAAATGTAATGTGTGTTCTTTCAGTCTTTGTTGTTTCTAGCCTTGAAGAATATTATTGTATGCTCACATTGTTATGCTACAGTTTTTTGACATTAGTTTTTTCTGTTGTCACAGACTATCAGGCAAGCATGTCTGTAGTCTTCCTGGCAAGTGGGGAGCAGTAGACACAAGCACACAAACAAATGGTAAGTCTTCCCGGCAAGTGGGGAGCAGTAGACACAAGCACATAAACAAATGGTAAGTCTTCCTGGCAAGTGGGGAGCAGTAGACACAAGCATTTAAACAAATGGTAAGTCTTCCTGGCAAGTGGGGAGCAGTAGACACAAGCACATAAACAAATGGTAAGTCTTCCTGGCAAGTGGGGAGCAGTAGACACAAGCACATAAACAAATGGTAACTCTTCCTGGCAAGTGGGGAGTAGTAGACACAAGCACACAAACTAATGGTAAGTCTTCCTGGCAAATGGGGAGCAGTAGACACAAGCACACAAACAAATGGTAAGTCTTCCTGGCAAATGGGGAGCAGTAGACACAAGCACACAAACAAATGGTAAGTCTTCCTAACAAGTCACGAGCAATAGACGCACATGCACATACAAATAGTAAGTCATCTTGGCAAGTGTGGAGCAATATACAAGTGCACATACAAATGGTAAGTCTTCCTGGCAAGTGGGAAGCAGTAGACACAAGCACACATACAAATGGTAAGTCTTCCTGGCTACTGAAAGCCCATACTTCTCAAAATCATTCTTTATGGAGTGCATGGTTATATCTCTTGTACATGTAGCTGTTGAGCTCAAGAGCTACAGCAGGTTTGATATTTGCAGTAGACAAGAGAGATATATCCAAAGACTATGAATAACTTCTAGTGGATGATTGGGGAAACCTTTGGAAGATGGATTTTACACTTGATGCGTTGCTGTTGGGGTTGGTTGTTTGAGTAATGTTAATGCAGAGGCTTGCCACCATGTCAGGTACTGAAGGAGCACTAGGCATTGTGACCTGTCCTGCTCTGAAGACTTATGTCACCACTGGATACTGTGATCTCTCCTTCTCTGAACACTCACTAGTCAGCACAAGGTCAAAGATTGGTACTAAAACTACACATTTGTGAAAAAACATTAGGTTTCAAGAAGATCAGGCAAGATTCAGCACAGAAAACCAGAGTGGCTGGGATCAAGTCATATTTCCTCAAAGGGTTTTTGGCATTGAATGTTGACAGACTTCAGTCGCATGCCCAGAAAACAATGCTTGAGCTTGGTATAAAGAATGAATAAATATACCATGTTGCAACATTTGTGCCACTGCATGGTATTTGCTGAGGGAGACTAATCATTTATGTGTTTGCCCAGAGTTCTGTGGTATTGATGTTGATTCTTCATAAAACATGAAGCAAGCGTGATATTAACAAAACGTTGCATCAGCTTCAATATGTCAAACAGTTGATAACGTTTCCTGTAGTAGTGTCTGGCTCACAGCCTTTGGTGTAGATCAACCGACATCAGCAGTGCCGACAGCAACCATTGGTTTCTAAAGATATCACACATCTTCATCATCTTTTGGGTCCACAATTTCATTATCATTACGTTTTGTAGCTGTCAGTTAAGTTGTCATGATTGACAATCACACATAATCACCAGTAGAGCTACCTGGGAGTGGCTGCTGTATTGGAGGACTGGGCTTGCATGAGAATGCCCAGTGTGAGCTGATGTCTACTCTGATAACATAACACAATGCCCTGATTACCAGAGCATGGATGTTAGGAGAATGGATAGTTGATGTGCGTGTTAAAACCTTACAAAAGTTGGATACAGCAACAACAACAAAAAACAACACCAGCTGTGAGGCATTATCATCATGTGGCCCGCCAACTGGGGTAGGCGCTCATGACTTCTCCACAGGTCACGATCCCTGGTTGCCTGGAACAGCTCTCCTGATAATATCTTTCCCTGCCATCATTTCAGCCCATCCAGCATCATCTCTCTTGGTCTGCTTTCTACCCCTTTTTCCCACTGATCTTTCCAGGTGTCACGATGTTCTTCAATGTCTCTCAGCCGTGGGGCAGCTGGGTACAATTTCTAGTTGACAAACTGTTTAACGTGTTCAGTGGGCACACACAGGACTGTTATGTTCATTACTTGTATCTGCAGAGGCTGAGGATACAATTCACCACCCTGTGATCAGCTGGAATGGGACATAAAGTTCTGAAAAACAATTGTCAGATAGAAACAGAAAAATAATTCTTGCACACCACATGGGACTCATGTTAACATTGTTATAGTCTTTCCATGTGACATTTTATTAGGGAATCATGATCCATGGTGATTTGCAAGACCTGCTCTTGTTCTTCTTGCAGACCATTGACAACCTACTGTCTCATGTACCTTCAGTCAGTTCTGACACTGATGTTTTCCCTGCCATGATGTCAGACTGTCCAGCATCTTCTCTCTCTCTGTCTCCCTCTGCCTCTCCTCCAACTTTCCCACTGTTGATGTACTCCAATTTGCCCTTCTCAGGACATGAGCGAAAAAAACATAGACTGTCTCTTTCTGATGTGGGTAATCAGTTCTGTTCATGAGTCAATTTCTTTCAAAACATCTTCATCACTTTTTTTTCTGTCCAGAGTATTTTCAGAATTTGTCTATAAAACCACACCTCCCCTGATTCCAGATAAGTCACTGTCCATGATACATTTCCATACTATCAGAATAGGATTTCGGTAGTGAATGTTCTGTCTCATCTCATTTTACAGAGAAAGATTGCATAGAATATTCTTCATTTTGTAAAATGCTGCCTTTGCTTGAGCTAGTCTGCATTGAACTTCTTTTAAACCTTATCCTGCAAGACTGGCTCATGTTTAGAAAACATGTTCCACCTTAATTGCATGAGATTTCAGGGCCATGTTTGCCCTCATGGGTATTTGACATGTTTCTTCTCAAAAGATAAACTCTAAACCTGTCTGCAACCCTTTTCTTTTTTCTTCCTATTGTTTTCTAATTCCCCCCTCTAAGCAGTGCAGTCCCTGAGATCCTGCTCACAAGACTCCACATAAATGCCTGTATCATTCATGCCCTGTTTGCACACATCTTTAAATGATTGCAGAGGCCACCACTAATGTCACCTACCTATCTGTAATACTCTAAAGAATGTCCTTAGGGACTCTGCCATCCTCTATTTTCTGAGTTCCATATCATCAATCAGCAAGACCTTAACAAAACGTCACTCTCTTCACGGCACGCCTGAAAGTATCCCTTTCCCTAGCCAACTCTCCGGCCTCATGTGCTTTCAATGCCAATGCATCTTGAATGTCTTGTATCCATCTTCACAGTGGTCGACCCCTGCCTGGCCTTCCACAAACTGCTCCCTCCATCACCCCTTTTCCAAGCCACTATGACGCTTGATGTGGCCAAAATACTTCAACATTCGGGACAGGATGCTGTTTATGAGCCATGGTATTCTAAGAAGTTTTATATAACATTTCAATTCTAAAGCTCCAATCTTTTTCCTCAGTGACTGAGTGAGAATCCAAGACTCACAACCGTAGGTTGCCACAAGAAAAATGCATGATCTCAAGATTTTTACTTTAACCAATTTACCAGAGCTTTGCCATAGGTTCTTCATGTTATTTGATCTCTGTATTGCCAATGCAAGTCTTCTTCTGACTTCTTTTGAGCAGTCGTCACTGTTGTTCACTAAAGAGCCAAAGTTTTCTAAATCTGTTACATTTTATATTTCTTCATTTTCGATTGTGATATGTGATTGGTGTTCTGTATTTACTGAGTACATAATTTTTTACATTCAGAAACAGATTCATTTCTTTGCTGGGTTTTTTGATGGCCAGAATTAATTTTTCTAAACCTTGTACACTGTTGGAAAGGAGAATTGTGTCGTCTGCATATCTGAGTTCTGGGATAGGATTACCTCCAATTTTTAATGGATCAAAGCTCTCAGATGCCTCATCGCTAATTGCGTTTCTCATAACATTTTCAGCATATATGTTAAAGAGGGAGGGTGAAAGAATGCAGCCCTGTTTCCCTCCTTTCTGCACTTCAAACCATTCTGTTGTTTCACCAGCTACTCTGACCGCTGCTTGTTGTTTGTGGTATAGAGATTCTATTAAGTTCACCAAATGATTTGGAAATCCCATGCCTCTCATTATATGCCATAGTTTATGGTGCTGCACACAATCAAATGCCTCTCTGTAGTCTATGAAACAAGTATGAAGATCTAGCTTGTATTCTCTTCACTTCTCTAGGATGATTCTCATATTGAAAATATGGTCTCTTGCCACGTCTAAAGCCCACTTGTGTTTCTTGTAGTTCATATTCCAATCTATTCACCAACCTCCTCAGAATGATATGCAGAAGGATTTTGCTGGCATGATTAATTAGAGCCATAGTATGATAGTTGTTACAAATATTTGGTGGGGGGGGGGGGGGGGGGTATATAATGATCTTTTCCACACTTTGGGCCAGTCAGCACTGTTCCAGATTTTCACACACAGTGCATGATATAGAATTACGCTGGCCTCTCCTCCAGCCTGAATTAACTCTGCTGGTATGTCGTCACATCCCTGAGATTTGCCTGATTTCAGGTTCTTTATTGCTCTGGGTATATGGACTTCCTCTATCTAATAGAAGTTCAGGCTCTTTTTCTTCGATTTCTTTGGAACTATCTGGCATGTTTTTGGAATCTGTGTATATTTCTCCACAATACTTCTTCCATCTTTCAAGTATTTATTTACTCCCTGTCAAGGCATTGCCATTTTTATTGTTTATTACATTCATTGAAGGTTTCAATTTTGTTGTTAATGTTCTGATCTCTTTGAAGATTTCTCTGTCTCTTTCCTTTTGTTGGAGATGCTCTATTTGTTGCGTGTCTTCATTACAAATTGCTTCTTGTCTTCTCTGATCACATTTCTCACTTTCTTCATGTGGTTTGTTTGTACACCGTGTTGCTGGTTTCTGTCCTTGTTTGTTTCAGTTTTCATCTTTCTTCAGTTAACCTCAGCCTTTCTTCTGTGATGTGTTCCTGTTTATTATATACTTTCCTGGCTATCATATTTTGTGCTGTTGCAATGATTATCTCTCTTGCCTGTGAGGCTAGTTCATCAGGTGATATTTCTTTCTACACTGCCATCAATGTCTTACTTTTTTTTTCACTTCTATGCCAAACTCTGGTGGTGTGAGTGTTAGATCAAAACGAATTGGATGCAGCACTTTCAGAACTTTGTTCAGTTTTAACTTGAGATTCGCCACAAGCAATTTGTGGTCTGGATCACCATCAGCGCCAGGTAGTATTTGTGCAGATGTTATGTATGTCTTCCATCTCTGTTACATCATGATGTCATCAATTTGATTTTTGTAGTTTGAAAAATCTGCATACAAATTGATGCATTCTGTTTTAGATTGTGATAGTCATTTGCACTGTGTGTTACTGCGCTGTAAAATTTTTCTGTATGTTTGTGTGCAGGTAAATGGGGCCATGCTTGTGAACCGCCGTATCGTGAGAAGGGTCACTCATTAACACCCAGCCATGAAGCCGCCATCAACTGTTGAAGCCAGAGTAGCAGAAGAGCTGCGTAACTGGTTGTCTTCGGAGTTGGAGCAACTTGATGCTTCAAATACCAAGTAAGTATCTAACTTTTGTCACTCTCTGGCTCTACAAGAAACATCTAAACTATTTCACTTCTGGGCTCTATAAACATCTAAACTATTTCACTTCTGGGATCTATAAACATCTAAACTATTTCACTTCTGGGCTCTATAAACATCTAAACTATTTCACTTCTGGGCTCTATAAACATCTAAACTATTTCACTTCTGGGCTCTATAAACATCTAAACTATTTCACTTCTGGGCTCTATAAACATCTAAACTATTTCACTTCTGAAATCTTTATTAAGCATTAAAATCATCAGCTAATAAATAGTCGGCTGTTGAGCTGGTGGCCCAGGGATTGTCTTAGATCAGGGCTGTTGAGCTGGTGGCCCAGGGATTGTCTTAGATCAGGGCTGTTGAGTTGGTGGCCCAGGGATTGTCTTAGATCAGGGCTGTTGAGCTGGTGGCCCACAGATTGTCTTAGATCAGGGCTGTTGAGCTGGTGGCCCACGGATTGTCTTAGATCAGGGTTGTTGAGCTGGTGGCCAAGGGATTGTCTTAGATCAGGGCTGTTGAGCTGGTGGCCCAGGGATTGTCTTAGATCAGGGCTGTTGAGCTGGTGGCCCAGGGATTGTCTTAGATCAGGGCTGTTGAGCTGGTGGCCCAGGGATTGTCTTAGATCAGGGCTGTTGAGCTGGTGGCCCACGGATTGTCTTAGATCAGGGCTGTTGAGCTGGTGGCCCACGGATTGTCTTAGATCAGGGCTGTTGAGCTGGTGGCCCAGGGATTGTCTTAGATCAGGGCTGTTGAGCTGGTGGCCCAGGGATTGTCTTAGATCAGGGCTGTTGAGCTGGTGGCCCAGGGATTGTCTTAGATCAGGGCTGTTGAGCTGGTGGCCCAGGGATTGTCTTAGATCAGGGCTGTTGAGCTGGTGGCCCACGGATTGTCTTAGATCAGGGCTGTTGAGCTGGTGGCCCAGGGATTGTCTTAGATCAGGGCTGTTGAGCTGGTGGCCCAGGGATTATTCCAAGGTTTTATTGTATTAATGATCACTATATGGGAGGCCTGGCGCCTCTGGCTTGTGGTGATCTCTATTTCTAAAACTGTTGCCCGACCCTGAGTAATCTTTGTTGAATAGCCCTGTCTTAAATGATCAGGATTTAGTTTTCAGCTTCTAATTTTATTATTTTTTCTATATTATGTAACTTTATTTTAATGTTTGTTTCACTCCAGTCACCTTTATATAGTTGTAAAATAAATTTACAACTTTTACCATAACAACGTCTATAATTATAACAACAGTTTATTAATTACCACTCAAGTATCTGACCATATGTTATAATTAAAAAAATTTACCAGACCAGAAATGATACTATAGACACACCAGTAGTTGAATTCATGACCAGAACTGATACTGTAGACACACCAGTAGTTGAAGTCATGACCAGAACTGATACTGTAGACACACCAGTTGTTGAAGTCATGACCAGAACTGATACTATAGACACACCAGTAGTTGAAGTCATGACCAGAACTGATACTATAGACACACCAGTAGTTGAAGTCATGACCAGAACTGATACTATAGACACACCAGTAGTTGAAGTCATGACCAGAACTGATACTATAGACACACCAGTAGTTGAAGTCGTGACCAGAACTGATACTATAGACACACCAGTAGTTGAAGTCGTGACTAGAACTGATACTATAGACACACCAGTAGTTGAAGTCATGACCAGAAATGATACTATAGACACACCAGTTGTTGAAGTCATGACCAGAACTGATACTATAGACACACCAGTAGTTGAAGTCATGACCAGAACTGATACTATAGACACACCAGTTGTTGAAGTCATGACCAGAACTGATACTATAGACACACCAGTAGTTGAAGTCATGACCAGAACTGATACTATAGACACACCAGTAGTTGAAGTCATGACCAGAACTGATACTATAGACACACCAGTAGTTGAAGTCATGACCAGAAATGATACTATAGACACACCAGTTGTTGAAGTCATGACTAGAACTGATACTATAGACACCAGTTGTTGAAGTCATGACCAGAACTGATACTGTAGACACACCAGTTGTTGAAGTCATGACCAGAACTGATACTATAGACACACCAGTAGTTGAAGTCATGACCAGAACTGATACTATAGACACACCAGTTGTTGAAGTCATGACTAGAACTGATACTATAGACACACCAGTAGTTGAAGTCATGACCAGAACTGATACTATAGACACACCAGTTGTTGAAGTCATGACCAGAACTGATACTATAGACACACCAGTAGTTGAAGTCATGACCAGAAATGATACTATAGACACACCAGTTGTTGAAGTCATGACCAGAAATGATACTATAGACACACCAGTAGTTGAAGTCATGACCAGAATTGATACTATAGACACACCAGTAGTTGAAGTCATGATCAGAACTGATACTAAAGACACACCAGTAGTTGAAGTCATGACCAGAACTGATACTATAGACACACCAGTAGTTGAAGTCATGACCAGAACTGATACTATAGACACACCAGTAGTTGAAGTCAGGACCAGAACTGATACTATAGACACACCAGTAGTTGAAGTCATGACCAGAACTGATACTATAGACACACCAGTAGTTGAAGTCATGACCAGAACTGATACTATAGACACACCAGTAGTTGAAGTCATGACCAGAACTGATACTATAGACACACCAGTAGTTGAAGTCATGACCAGAACTGATACTATAGACACACCAGTAGTTGAAGTCATGACCAGAACTGATACTATAGACACACCAGTTGTTGCAGTCATGACCAGAACTGATACTATAGACACACCAGTAGTTGCAGTCATGACCAGAAATGATACTATAGACACACCAGTAGTTGAAGTCATGACCAGAACTGATACTGTAGACACACCAGTAGTTGAAGTCATGACCAGAAATGAATTCTGCTGCAGCAGGTGTTTGGGAAGCTATGCTTGTGTAATGGCTGGCAAACTTGCCTACTGGTCTGGTAGTCATTGGAGACCTCAGTAACAGGACCCGTTGACTTGGGCTCCAAGACCAACGTTGACAAGGCATTGCAGAACCAACTCCAGCATTGTTTTTTGCTGTTTGGTTTTGTTAGACAGTTGTTATATTCACCAGTCTTCCATTGCTTTCTGAGAAAGCTCTTAGTAGCATTGTTGAAATCAATGCAAGGCAGTCTGCTGGCATATTACCTGCAGCTGGAATTGAACGGGTACCTTGGAATAATGAAGAAGTGTTTCCAGCGTCTAAGCCACAGACGACGACCTAAAATAGGTACCAGGAAATATTCTGGGAAGTCAAGGCAGCTGGTGTAGTACTGATCACATGAATCTTCGAGTGGGTAAACAAATATGGGGCTTGGAGAGTTTTTGTTGACTGTGGCAGTGAGCGACAAGAGAGCAGTGTTGAAGACTGTTGATGATGTCAGAGAGACCTGCCTGTTGTTTGATGGCTAGCAGTGAGCGACAAGAGAGCAGTGTTGAAGACTGTTGATGATGTCAGAGAGACCTGCCTGTTGTTTGATGGCTAGCAGTAAGCGACAAGAGAGCAGTGTTGAAGACTGTTGATGATGTCAGAGAGACCTGTCTGTTGTTTGATGGCTAGCAGTGAGCGACAAGAGAGCAGTGTTGAAGACTGTTGATGATGTCAGAGAGACCTGCCTGTTGTTTGATGGCTAGCAGTAAGCGACAAGAGAGCAGTGTTGAAGACTGTTGATGATGTCAGAGAGACCTGTCTGTTGTTTGATGGCTAGCAGTGAACGACAAGAGAGCAGTGTTGAAGACTGTTGATGATGTCAGAGAGACCTGTCTGTTGTTTGATGGCTAGCTTTCATGTGTTTTTTTATTGCAGCCAGTTTGCCCATCACGTGGTGACCATTTTGTTGCACGAGGACTTGGACATTGAAGATGAACCTCTCAGTGCTGGCGATGACTTCCTGCGTGATATCTATAGCATCAGAAGGGGCAAGACCCGAGACAAGCAGAAGAAAGCAGCTGTCCAATTTTTGCGCAGTGCTGTTTGTTGCGTGAGTATTGTTTAAATGTGAAACTTGTTTTCATGAGGAGAATAAACTGAAACTTGTTTTCATGAGGAGAATTAACTGAAACTTGTTTTCATGAGGAGAATTAACTGAAACTTGTTTTCATGAGGAGAATTAACTGAAACTTGGATGTTTAAACAAAAAATTTGCCTTTCTTTTCAAAAGACCTTTTTTACGGAAGTTGTGCATGAGGCATATTATGCTAGATTCCTGGTTTAATAAATCGATCCTCGTTGTTTGATGTGGTCAGCATTACACATCACATTTACTTCCCAACATCAAGTATTGTCTGTAAGCATTTTGCCTTTTTTTTTTAAATTGACGAAAATACTTTATATGGTTAATCTTAGTTCCGTGCATATTCAGGTCACTTGTGAACGGAATCTGCTGATACAGAACCTGAGGCTACAGGGATAGTATCAACACTGCAAGGAGTGGAGTGGATCTCTGAAGCTGAGACCAGCTTGTAGAGACAGAAGCGGCTACTGACATCAAGCTGAGACCAGCTTGTAGAGACAGAAGCAACCACTGACATCAAGCTGGCCAGTGAACAGAAAATATGGCACAGGAGCTTGGCATTCAACTGTGAAAGTGGCAACCAAACTCTGTTCCAGCTGAAAACATGAGGATAAGACACAAGTGCAGTGCACACAGGTCGTCTGTTGAAGGTGAGCATACAAAGAAGCACATAGCTAGCACTGTTGGACAGACTGCGCAGGGTCGACATTTAATACCACCCTTCACCTTACAGGAGATTTGAAGCCAGGTCTTCCGGATGGGAGCTGAACTGCTCAGCCAGCCAGATGCTCCTGCTCACTCCTATGCAGTCATTGAAGGGTCATTTGAGGGATTTCTAGTTGGTCATATTCTTAGAACACTTGTTTCCACAGCGAGGTACACACGCTATCTGGGTTGACAGGTTTGATTCCCAGCCAATAACTAAAGCTTTTGATATTTATATTGTTTAATGTGTTTTTCTGTGTTTCTACTTCCTTCTGTGAGTGCCAATCGATACATTGTCTATCCGCTTATTAAATAAAATAAGTCATTGAAGAAACAGTTTTTCAACTTGTCCTGTTCTGTATGGGGAAAAAGCAAACAGCTGCTTCAGCTGTAGACACCAGCAAGGTAAAACCTCATTCATACTCTGTATGAGGACATGAAATCACCAAGAGCTCACTGACACATGTTTTTCTTTATTGAGGACAGAGATATACATTATTATGTGAATCCAAGTTCAAAACGTTGAGAAACACAATGTCTTCTGCAGAACGATCCAGGAGAGGCCGAAATCCAAGGAGTTGTTGATGAACTGATGGTCAGAATTGAGGAAACCAAGATCAGAATGAACAGCAAGTGCAGCCCCAAGCGAAGTAAGTGTTGACATTAATTGTGGCTTGTGTGGTTGTGTGACCGTGTATTTGTAGTGCTGGCGACCTTAGTTGCCATTTTGAAGATAATGATTATGTGTCCAATTATTTTAACCAAATGGTCATCGTTGGTTTATGTAGATAACACTTACAAGAACTGCTGTGAAGCTACATTGAATGGAGGACCCTTGAGCCACTCAGGTGTAAATAAATAAATCTTTTTGGAGATTTTTGAAGCCAGCATCATGGGACTGACAGATAAGAGAACTCCAGATAGGACACTGGCTCATTTTTTCAGTCAGAAGTGTTACCTGATAAATGATGTTTAGACAAGAGTGGCACAGTGATTGTGGTCATGGGCATGATTGAAAGTTGAGACCATTTTGATGTGTATACTCCACACCTCAGCTCGGGTGCCAGCCGGCTCTGGGCTGGTTGTATGAAACCTCATACAAGACTTCTGCCACAGGTCCCAGTCAGGCGCCGTAGATAATGTCTCATATGAGCATTAACAGAGCTGGCAGGAGATCTTGGAGTTGGTGGTGCCCATAGATGCAGTACTCAGGAAGCCAATGGTTCTCATTAGCCCACCCCCAACGCATGGGTGATAACATATATCAAAACTCATTTGGAACTTGAGCAATGAACCTGTTTCCACTGTTGTTAGACCTGGATACTACCTGTCCTACCTACACAGTTACTCTATATTACCTGTGGTCCTGTGTACACACTCTGTATTTCATGTTCTGCCTAACAGTTATGGTGATATTTATAGATAACTTTACAACCATTCTTGATGTTCCAAGACAGCTTTACAACCATTCTTGATGCTCCAAGACAACTTTACAACCATTCTTGATGCTCCAAGACAGCTTTACAACCATTCTTGATGTTCCTAGACAACTTTACAGCCATTCTTGATGTTCCAAGACAACTTTACAACCATTCTTGATGTTCCAAGACAAAAGATTAAAACACCTTTAGAATACTTGTAAGCCCTATAAGGAAGGGTACTGATTAGTATGTCTGTACTCCAGTATAAGATAGGACAGATCTGTACCCCATTATAAAATAGGACAGATGAAACCACACTGAATGATTACACTGTCTGCCAGGACTGAAGAGAAACACATGAAGATCCCTGGGTAGAGGAGA
Source organism: Candidula unifasciata (assembly GCA_905116865.2). Lineage (NCBI taxonomy): Eukaryota > Metazoa > Mollusca > Gastropoda > Stylommatophora > Geomitridae > Candidula > Candidula unifasciata. Next base: position 190,739 of record CAJHNH020001132.1, read on the forward strand.
GTCAACATATGAGTGTAGTTGTGATTTTCTGTTGCTTTGCCAAACAGTAGTCAGTGGTCTCAGACCTCAGAAACATGTGTTTTCTCATCTATACAGTTTCTGCCAGTGGCCACAGCTCATTTCGACAACCTGGTATCAGGAGTGACTCACACGACAGAGAAAGGTAAGCATTCTTTTACTAGTGAGGGTCAAGAGTGTTGTGTGCTCCTGGCTTAAGTCAGTACTGTACCATATATTGACTCAGTCGACTGACATCTCCTGGCTTAAGTCAACACTGTACCATATATTGACTCAGTCGACTGACATCTCCTGGCTTAAGTCAACACTGTACCATATATTGACTCAGTCGACTGACATCTCCTGGCTTAAGTCAACACTGTACCATATATTGACTCAGTCGACTGACATCTCCTGGCTTAAGTCAACACTGTACCAAATATTGACTCATTCGACTGACATCTCCTGGCTTAAGTCAATACTGTACCAAATATTGACTCAGGTCACCAGATATTCCTGTGGACTCCCGAAAACACAGTTCACACAACATTATCCCCAAAGTTACAACCCTTACAAATCCACACAAATCCACATGCAACAAAAGGGCAAAGCTGTTGCACACAGGGGTGTGGGTTTTAGACACTCAAGGACACAGAACTCTTGAAAGGATTCTTGCACCAGTCTGACATAACTCTCTCATGACACTTGCACCAGTCAGACATAATTCTGACATGACACTTGCACCAGTCAGACATAACTCTGACATGACACTTGGCACCAGTCAGACATAGCTCTGACATGACACTTGGCACCAGTCAGATATAACTCTGACATGACACTTGCACCAGTCAGACATAACTCTGAGATGACACTTGTACCAGTCAGACATAACTCTCACATGACACTTGGCACCAGTCAGACATAGCTCTGACATGACACTTGCACCAGTCAGACATAGCTCTGACATGACACTTGTACCAGTCAGACATAACTCTGACATGACACTTGTACCAGTCAGACATAGCTCTGACATGACACTTGCACCAGTCAGACATAGCTCTGACATGACACTTGCACCAGTCAGACATAGCTCTGACATGACACTTGCACCAGTCTGACATAACTCTGACATGACACTTGTACCAGTCAGACATAACTCTGACATGACACTTGGCACCAGTCAGACATAGCTCTGACATGACACTTGCACCAGTCAGACATAACTCTGACATGACACTTGCACCAGTCAGACATAACTCTGACATGACACTTGGCACCAGTCAGACATAGCTTTGACATGACACTTGCACCAGTCAGACATAACTCTGACATGACACTTGTACCAGTCAGACTTCACTCTGACATAACACTTGTACCTGTCAAACTGGCATTGAGCTGTCAAGGAGGCACCTTATAACATTGAAGTTTGAACAATGGATCATCATCATGGCACATTCTTCTTCTAACTGAAAGTCTCAGTCCGAAGAAGCTCAGCACAGTGCACAGGATCTGTGGCACCGGCGAGGATCCTGAAACACTTGAGAAGGATTTTAAAGGAAATTAAAGAGAATTCAGGAGTAAGAGTTAGAGGATACAATATAAACAATTTGCGTTATGCAATGATACAGTTTTGATAGTTGAAAATGCAACTGATTTACAACTGCTGGATATTCTGTGGATGGAGAGTGCTAAGAAAGGACTTTCATCGAATAATAAGAAAACGGAAGTAATGGTTATATTAAAGAAGAAGATAATTCCACGTTGTGATATCTCAATTGAACTAAGAAGACTTAACAAAGTCAATAAATTATAATATATTGGAACAGACATATCATCAGATGGAAAATGTGTGACAGAGATTAAAAGCGAATAAGTCAAGTGAAAGCTGCATTTCAGAAAATGAAAAACATCTTATGCAACAAATAACTCTCATTTAATGTCAGGAAGAGGGTGCTAAAATGTTACATAGAACCTGTTCTGCTGTATGGCAGCGAATCTTGGAACGTCACTAAACAAATTAAGAAGAATTTTGAAGCAACAGAGATGTGGTTTTTGAGACGAATGTTACGAATACCTTGGATGGCCAGAGTAACTAACAATGATTGCTTGAAAGAGGCAAATGAAAGTAGATCTCCATATACAACAATTAGAAAGAGACAGACACTGTTCTTTGGCTACATAATGAGAAGAGAGACATTGGAGAACATCGTGACAACTGGAAAGATCAGCAGAAAAAGGGGTAGAGGCAGACCAAGAGAGATGATGCTGGATGGGTTGAAACAGTGGCATGGAGGGATATCAATAGAGCTGTTCCAGGCAACCAGTGATTATGATCTGTAGAGAGGCATGAGCGCCTACGCTAGTTGGCAGGCCACATGATGATGATTATGAAATTTTAAACTCCAAATTTGGCCCAGGCAGTGCCGTTAGGTTACTCTGTTCAATTTCCATCCGTCAAGGGATTTTTTACGTGCGCAAGAGTGCACGCGAGCGTTCGATCTCACTACCCAGAGACCAGGGAAAATTACTAGAAGTCCAAGTTCACGTGAAAAAAATCCCAGCCTGTACCGGGGATTGAACCCAGAATCTCTAGCACTCAAGGCATAATGTCTCGAGACCACACAGCCCCTACCTTATAACATTGAGGTCAGCTAACCAGAAGAAGCTTGTATTCAGTAGTCTGATGTGCTGCATGTAGTTGCTGCAGACACATCATTTTCGAGGTTCAAATCTTTGGTTAGAGACATGCTGTTTGTTGCTCATGGGTGGAGTCTTGTAAATATCTGTTTTGATTTCTGTTGAAATATGCTCCCTTCTTTCCTGTATTCTATCAGTTTAACATTTATGTTTGTAAAGATGTTTGGTGTCAGTCAAGCTTGCCTCATGACTTCTGTAATTGTGTGTTGTATCTCTGTTTGAGTAGCTCTACAGTGAAGTGTTTTCATTGCTGTAATTATGTTGTATCTCTATTTGAACAGGCTCTATAGTGAAGTGTTTTCATTGCTGTAATTATGATGTATCTTTGAGCAGGCTCTACAGTGAAGTGTTTTCATTGCTGTAATTGTGTTGTATCTCTGTTTGAGCAGGCTCTACAATGAAGTGTTTTCATTGCTGTCATTGTGTTGTATCTCTGTTTGAGCAGGCTCTACAATGAAGTATTTTCATTGCTATAATTGTGTTGTATCTCTGTTTGAACAGGCTCTACAATGAAGTGTTTCCACTGATGTAATTATGTTGTATCTCTGTTTGAACAGGCTCTACAATGAAGCGTTCCCATCTCTCCACTCCAGCAGCTGCTCCAACTCCGCCTCTGTCTGGCAGAGACTGGCTGTGACTGCCAGCGACGGCCCTCAGGAAGTAGGCAGTTGTCAGCTGCAGGCAGAATCCACTCACCGTATGTTGGTGTTTGATAGTCAGGAAGAAGCTCATGCTTGTAACACAGCCAGACGAGTCTTTGTGTCAACACTTCCAGAATCTGTTTTACCTTCACTTGAAGCTACTGAAGTCTTAGCGTCCTCAGAGTCGGGGACAGGTCTGGAGTCTTTTTCCCTCAGTGATGCCTACAGATGTTGGTCCACTCAGTCAGCCTTCCAGGCCTGTAGTTTGCTCCGAAAATTTCTCCCAACAACTTACCCCTTGAAGCCAGTCAGCCACATCGATGTAAGACATGGGTCATTGAAGGACTTCAGCCCCACCGTTATCCCTGTGATCAATCAGAGTGACCTTCAAAGCATCAGCCTTGACCCTAGCTACGAAAAGACTTTGACAGACCACCCCCAGTTGTTTCGTCCGATCAAGGAGAGCTGTCGCAGCAATGATTTCACAGATATACCATTGTCAGAAACAGACTTAGAAGTAGCCAGGATTCTAAACTCCAGCAAGCACGTGGTCAGACAGACTAAGAACACATTTCACCAGCCTCTGAGTCCAGCACTGGTTTCCACATTTGATGGGGGCGGAAGTGCAGTCAGCTGTGATTTTGACAGAGCTTCAGCAGAAGAAGGCACATCAGCAGAAGATGCTTTATTGGTTGGATGTGTTTTTGACAGAGTTAGTTCAGTAGATAAGAAGCTAGATAAAGCAGAAGTATGCAGCCTCAAAGATGAAAGTACATGTCAGGGACTTACAGAAGCACAGACAAATCACTCTGTTAGTAAACGTAACCCACAGAGCAAAGACATCAAGTGTTCCTCTTATAGGCTGTGGGATATTTCATGCAACAACCATGAGGCAGCAGAGATTGATGACATCTGCACCTTCCCTCAGCATCATGGCGGCTTTTGGAAACTGCTAACCGATGCTGGCTCCATGGCCTTGTATCCAGTAGTCACTGATCAGCTGGTTTTAGAGCTTGAAGACCAGCTTGAGGCTCATAGAAAATTGGTCCTGTCCCCTCTCACCTCCTACCAGACATTATCAGCTAGAAACAGTGACGAGCTGACACAGTGTAGACACTACAGTGATGAGCTGACACAGTGTAGACACTACAGTGATGAACTGACACAGTGTAGACACTACAATGATGAGCTGACACAGTGTAGACACTACAGTGATGTGCTGCCTGACATCGCTGGCAGCCGCTGGATGTTAGAACGTGCCTGTGTTCAAGTGCAGTACCACTATGCTGTACGTCAGGTGGCCCACCTGCAGCAGGCCCGCTCACAGAACCCTTTCATGCCATCTCTATTGAGTTCCTGTCTCAGCAATGAAGGCTCTCAAATTTTACAGGTAAGTTCCCTGTGTGTGCCTCAGTTGTGTCTCAACCAGTCTGTTTCGTGATGAGAGCAAGCAGATGCTAATGGTTAGTTTACTGTGATTTTTTTTGTTCTTTATTAGTCATTGTCTTTCTGTCTTTTTTAAATTTCCCTTTTTTCTTTTTTTTTTTTTAAAAATTCCTAACTTATCATTATCTCCTTTATCTTTCTCAGTGTATTAATCCATATATTCCGTTGAATAATAGTTTGATATATTATGCAAGGTGTCATATCAAATTCAGTGTTCACATGATTTTATTTGTATAGTAGAGAACTAGTTCTTTTGATGCCAAGGTGCACACTGGGTATATGGTGCTATCCTCATCAGTTGACACTGGGTATATGGTGCTATCCTCATCAGTTGACACTGGGTTTATGGTGCTATCCTCATCAGTTGACACTGGGTATATGGTGCTATCCTCATCAGTTGACACTGGGTTTATGGTGCTATCCTCATCAGTTGACACTGGGTTTATGGTGCTTTCCTCATCAGTTGACACTGGGTATATGGTGCTATCCTCATCAGTTGACACTGGGTATATGGTGCTATCCTCATCAGTTGACACTGGGTTTATGGTGCTATCCTAATCAGTTGACACTGGGTATATGGTGCTATCCTCATCAGTTGACACTGGGTATATGGTGCTATCCTCATCAGTTGACACTGGGTATATGGTGCTATCCTCATCAGTTGACACTAGGTATATGGTGCTTTCCTCATCAGTTGACACTGATCAAAGCCATGGAAATTATTCAGCAGGTTTGTTCAGTTGAGGACAAGGAGCCTGGTGAGGAGTGGGTGTGATGGAACCTGATGAGGAGTGGGTATGATGGAACCTGGTGAGGAGTGGGTATGATGAAACCTAGTGAGGAGTGGGTACGATGGAACCTAGTGAGGAGTGGGTATGATGGAACCTGGTGAGAAGTGGGTACGATGGAACCTAGTGAGGAGTGGGTATGATGGAACCTAGTGAGGAGTGGGTATGATGGAACCTAGTGAGGAGTGGGTATGAGGGAACCTAGTGAGGAGTGGGTACAATGGAACCTAGTGAGGAGTGGGTACGATGGAACCTAGTGAGGAGTGGGTACGATGGAACCTAGTGAGGAGTGGGTATGATGGAACCTAGTGAGGAGTGGGTATGATGGAACCTAGTGAGGAGTGGGTACGATGGAACCTAGTGAGGAGTGGGTATGATGGAACCTAGTGAGGAGTGGGTATGATGGAACCTAGTGAGGAGTGGGTACGATGGAACCTAGTGAGGAGTGGGTACGATGGAACCTAGTGAGGAGTGGGTACGATGGAACCTAGTGAGGAGTGGGTTTGATGGAACCTAGTGAGGAGTGGGTATGATGGAACCTAGTGAGGAGTGGGTATGATGGAACCTAGTGAGGAGTGGGTATGATGGAA